>JAZAYU010000058.1:2830175-3417153 GCA_038501625.1 Corbicula japonica | reverse complement strand
GTTTCACTGGTTACATAGTGGTTACATGCGGTTACACGTGGTTACAAAGGTATCTTAAAGAATATTTTATAAGATTATTTTCACAGTAAAGTTGCGGTTACATGGTTACAATGGTTACACTGGTTACAAGGTGAAAAAAATCAAGGCGAATTATTTTGGGCTAGTTTCACTGGTTACATAGTGGTTACATGCGGTTACACGTGGTTACAAACGTATCGTAAAGAATATTTAATGAGATTATTTTCACAGTAAAGTTGCGGTTACATGGTTACAATGGTTACACTGGTTACAAGGTGAAAAAAATCAAGGCGAATTATTTTGGGCTAGTTTCACTGGTTACATAGCGGTTACATGCGGTTACACGTGGTTACAAAGATATCTTAAAGAATATTTTATAAGATTATTTTCACAGTAAAGTTGCGGTTACATGGTTACAATGGTTACACTGGTTACAAGGTGAAAAAAATCAAGGCGAATTATTTTGGGCTAGTTTCACTGGTTACATAGTGGTTACATGCGGTTACATATGGTTACAAACGTATCGTAAAGAATATTTAATGAGATTATTTTCACAGTTAAATTGTGGTTACATGGTTACAATGGTTACACTGGTTACAAGGTGAAAAAAATTTAGGCGATTGATTTTGGGCTAGTTTCACTGGTTACATAGTGGTTACATGCGGTTACACATGGTTACAAAGGTAGATTAAAGAATATTTTAGAAGATTAATTTCACAGCTAAGTTGTGGTTACATGGTTACATTGGTTACACTGGTTACAAGGTGAAAAAAATCAAGGCGAATTATTTTGGGCTATTTTCACTGGTTACATAGTGGTTACATGCGGTTACATGTGGTTACAAACGTATCGTAAAGAATATTTAATGAGATTATTTTCACAGTTAAATTGTGGTTACATGGTTACAATGGTTACACTGGTTACAAGGTGAAAAAAAATTAGGCGATTGATTTTGGGCTAGTTTCACTGGTTACATAGTGGTTACATGCGGTTACACGTGGTTACAAAGGTATCTTAAAGAATATTTAATGAGATTATTTTCAAAGTTAAATTGTGGTTACATGGTTACAATGGTTACACTGGTTACAAGGTGAAAAAAAATTAGGCGAATTATTTTGGGCTAGTTTCACTGGTTACATATTGGTTACATGCGGTTACATGTGGTTACAAACGTATCTTAAAGAATATTTAATGAGATTATTTTCACAGTTAAATTGTGGTTACATGGTTACAATGGTTACACTGGTTACAAGGTGAAAAAAAATTAGGCGAATTATTTTGGGCTAGTTTCACTGGTTACATAGCGGTTACATGCGGTTACACGTGGTTACAAAGGTAGATTAAAGAATATTTTAGAAGATTAATTTCACAGCTAAGTTGTGGTTACATGGTTACATTGGTTACACTGGTTACAAGGTGAAAAAAATCAAGGCGAATTATTTTGGGCTAGTTTCACTGGTTACATAGTGGTTACATGCGGTTACACGTGGTTACATAGGTATCTTAAAGAATATTTTAGAAGATTATTTTCACAGTAAAGTTGCGGTTACATGGTTACATTGGTTACACTGGTTACAAGGTGAAAAAAATCAAGGCGAATTATTTTGGGCTAGTTTCACTGGTTACATAGCGGTTACATGCGGTTACACGTGGTTACAAACGTATCGTAAAGAATATTTTATAAGATTATTTTCACAGTAAAGTTGCGGTTACATGGTTACAATGGTTACACTGGTTACAAGGTGAAAAAAATCAAGGCGAATTATTTTGGGCTAGTTTCACTGGTTACATAGTGGTTACATGCGGTTACACGTGGTTACAAACGTATCGTAAAGAATATTTAATGAGATTATTTTCACAGTTAAATTGTGGTTACATGGTTACAATGGTTACACTGGTTACAAGGTGAAAAAAATTAGGCGAATTATTTTGGGCTAGTTTCACTGGTTACATAGCGGTTACATGCGGTTACACGTGGTTACAAAGATATCTTAAAGAATATTTTATAAGATTATTTTCACAGTAAAGTTGCGGTTACATGGTTACAATGGTTACACTGGTTACAAGGTGAAAAAAATCAAGGCGAATTATTTTGGGCTAGTTTCACTGGTTACATAGTGGTTACATGCGGTTACATGTGGTTACAAACGTATCGTAAAGAATATTTAATGAGATTATTTTCACAGTTAAATTGTGGTTACATGGTTACAATGGTTACACTGGTTACAAGGTGAAAAAAAATTAGGCGATTGATTTTGGGCTAGTTTCACTGGTTACATAGTGGTTACATGCGGTTACACGTGGTTACAAAGGTATCTTAAAGAATATTTTATAAGATTATTTTCACAGCTAAGTTGTGGTTACATGGTTACATTGGTTACACTGGTTACAAGGTGAAAAAAATCAAGGCGAATTATTTTGGGCTAGTTTCACTGGTTACATAGTGGTTACATGCGGTTACACGTGGTTACAAACGTATCGTAAAGAATATTTTATAAGATTATTTTCACAGTAAAGTTGCGGTTACATGGTTACAATGGTTACACTGGTTACAAGGTGAAAAAAATCAAGGCGAATTATTTTGGGCTAGTTTCACTGGTTACATAGTGGTTACATGCGGTTACACGTGGTTACAAAGGTATCTTAAAGAATATTTTATAAGATTATTTTCACAGTAAAGTTGCGGTTACATGGTTACAATGGTTACACTGGTTACAAGGTGAAAAAAACCAAGGCGAATTATTTTGGGCTAGTTTCACTGGTTACATAGTGGTTACATGCGGTTACACGTGGTTACAAAGGTATCTTAAAGAATATTTTATAAGATTATTTTCACAGTTAAAGTTGCGGTTACATGGTTACAATGGTTACACTGGTTACAAGGTGAAAAAAATCAAGGCGAATTATTTTGGGCTAGTTTCACTGGTTACATAGTGGTTACATGCGGTTACATGTGGTTACAAACGTATCGTAAAGAATATTTAATGAGATTATTTTCACAGTTAAATTGTGGTTACATGGTTACAATGGTTACACTGGTTACAAGGTGAAAAAAAATTAGGCGAATTATTTTGGGCTAGTTTCACTGGTTACATAGCGGTTACATGCGGTTACACGTGGTTACAAAGGTATCTTAAAGAATATTTTATAAGATTATTTTCACAGTAAAGTTGCGGTTACATGGTTACAATGGTTACACTGGTTACAAGGTGAAAAAAATCAAGGCGAATTATTTTGGGCTAGTTTCACTGGTTACATAGTGGTTACATGCGGTTACATGTGGTTACAAACGTATCGTAAAGAATATTTAATGAGATTATTTTCACAGTTAAATTGTGGTTACATGGTTACAATGGTTACACTGGTTACAAGGTGAAAAAAAATTAGGCGAATTATTTTGGGCTAGTTTCACTGGTTACATAGTGGTTACATGCGGTTACACGTGGTTACAAAGGTAGATTAAAGAATATTTTAGAAGATTATTTTCACAGCTAAGTTGTGGTTACATGGTTACATTGGTTACACTGGTTACAAGGTGAAAAAAATCAAGGCGAATTATTTTGGGCTAGTTTCACTGGTTACATAGTGGTTACATGCGGTTACACGTGGTTACAAACGTATCGTAAAGAATATTTAATGAGATTATTTTCACAGTTAAAGTTGTGGTTACATGGTTACAATGGTTACACTGGTTACAAGGTGAAAAAAATCAAGGCGAATTATTTTGGGCTAGTTTCACTGGTTACATAGTGGTTACATGCGGTTACACGTGGTTACAAAGGTATCTTAAAGAATATTTAATGAGATTATTTTCACAGTTAAAGTTGTGGTTACATGGTTACAATGGTTACACTGGTTACAAGGTGAAAAAAAAATTAGGCGAATTATTTTGGGCTAGTTTCACTGGTTACATAGTGGTTACATGCGGTTACACGTGGTTACAAAGGTATCTTAAAGAATATTTAATGAGATTATTTTCACAGTTAAATTGTGGTTACATGGTTACAATGGTTACACTGGTTACAAGGTGAAAAAAAAATAGGCGAATTATTTTGGGCTTGTTTCACTGGTTACATAGTGGTTACATGCGGTTACACGTGGTTACAAAGGTATCTTTAAAGAATATTTTATAAGATTATTTTCACAGTTAAGTTGCGGTTACATGGTTACAATGGTTACACTGGTTACAAGGTGAAAAAAAATAGGCGAATTATTTTGGGCTAGTTTCACTGGTTAAATAGTGGTTACATGCGGTTACACGTGGTTACAAAGGTATCTTAAAGAATATTTTATAAGATTATTTTCACAGTTAAGTTGCGGTTACATGGTTACAATGGTTACACTGGTTACAAGGTGAAAAAAATCAAGGCGAAATATTTTGGGATAGTTTCACTGGTTACATAGTGGTTACAGGCGGTTACACGTGGTTACAAAGGTATCTTAAAGACTATTTTATAAGATTATTTTCACCGTTAAGTTGTGGTTACATGGTTACAATGGTCCATCTCTTTATAGCAGTTCATACAATAAAAATAAATCTGAGCGGGCGACTCAAGTTGGGCAGTCCATTGGCAGTGTGCGCAATCTGATCGCAACCGGACGATACATGGTTTAGTTTCAGATATAGCGGTGTGCGCATGAAGTTGTTTTCAAGCGAATTCAAGTTCACAAACCTATACATGTATACCTCACCAAGAGAGATCGATTCAAGAAAATAGAATAATAGTTTAATAATGTGTTATGGTTCTCTTTTGATTTTGTCTTGGAGTAGTCTTTTACACCAGTTTTGATATTCCTGGCTAGTAAGATCATTCCTGGGTCAATAGAGACCTGTTACATTTTGTACGCTAACGACATCTAATTTGCATTTAAAGTAGTGCTAATTGTCAGAATATGCTAGTAGTTAAATTCTTTTCATTGCTTATTTTGACAATATTTATTTATTAGATCGAGCAAAGACAGTCCTATAATTGCCCTGTCAACAGTAACCGTAATTTCGTCAGTTATATCTGCTATAAAATTTGTGTTCAACTTAATGTACAATGTAAAAGCATTTTTTCGGGGGCAGAAAATTCCGTGGTTTTTGGTAAAATTAAACGTACACGAAATTTAGAATTCATAGAAAATAAATAAATTCACTTCATTATTAATTATTAAACTAGTGGCAGAGGTGTACAGTCAAATCATCAAATTTCGCGCGGGTTTAATTTTCGCGTATTTCGCGCTGTGTTTCTTTATTGGAAAATACAGTTGAGCGAATTCATGTCCCCGCGAATTTGTTTTTTTACGGAGTTTGCGCGAAAATTCGTCCCCGCGAAATATAATGATACTGCACTAATTTGTTTAGTTAAGCAATTGTAGATTGGTAGCTTGAATGATCACTACTGTAACAGTGATTCTCCCATCAAGATCACACTGAAATTGAGAACCCAAATGTAGAGCACTTAATATTTACCAATTTTACCAAGTCCCAATTCAAGTCTTTATAGCGGTGTTTCGCTGTACATAGTTCTGAGAGATGTTGATTTTCAGATTTTCCAAACTGTAATCCCTACTTTTAAATAAAATAATGCTAACCCATCAACACTTTGTATCACTGCTTTCATTTTTTATTAGTATAAACGTCTTAACTATAGAAGCTGGTTATGGTAGAGTTATGGGACATGCATGTGTTTAAAATATTATCTATTGTTGGCATGCAATTGGCCAATTTAAAACAAAAACTAGGTTTATTTTAATATTAAGAATGCGAGACAACATTTTTATTGACAGATGGGTTATAATTATATTATGTGTTTTTCATTGTAAATAACATATGAGACAAGTTAAAGCACCATTATTTGAATTTACCCCGTTCTTGTAAGAAATATTACATGTATTTAGAACTATAGGCACAAATTTGCAGCATTAGTTCGGGCTAATAAAATTTTAAGTTGCTAAAATAAATTTGGTCCGCGCGACTAAAAGTGAAAGTAGGATTTCCGAAACGTCACAGAAATCGAGATCGCGCATGTAGTGGTCTCTTCGTCGGTGCTAAATAAATAGCTCCATTATATTTAGCTTCTTAAAAGTTCGTTAACTATAATTTAACAGTATTATTGAAAATCCTGTCTGTAAGAAGAATTCGATCAGACCTGTTGTGTTCTGTTAGAGAGTTTATATATTGTAGTCTATAGGGAAAATATGATTTTTCAATAGTATATTCTTACTTAAGTTTAGGGCTGAGGCTTTAATTACTTCTAACTTCATTATTCATGGCTATTTCGAGTGAATTTTTAATTGGATCAATTTTCGTTTTGATAGAAACGATTGTGGCGATTTTCGCCCGCTTTATGTAAGACGGTAGCGCCGTTTTACATTAAAACTATTAAACATGGGCCTAAAATGTAAAAGTAGGTATAAACTATTTCTTTGTGAAAACGTTTCCGTAAAATATCAAATGGTGATTGAAATAAAAATTCGCTGCTTTTTTTCTGATGTTGCTTTTCTTAAAGTGATTTAGATTTCGTTTTCAGTGTATTAGAGTTGGATTAAATCTTTGTACTAATAATACATTTCAAAGCTTATATCTGACAAAACAAACAGATCCCATACATTTGAATAAAAGCGAGTGAAGAAATAAAACCTCACGATGCAGTTGTGCTGCATATATAAACTAAACTTATAACATTAATTAAAAAGACATTTAGATGCACATATCGAATGCATATATTTGACTAAATTGGTCCTGATTTGGGAAGATACGACAAAAAACAATATTATATCAGCCATGCATTATTTCACATTTTCGCTCAGTATACAAACCTCCTTTTAATATTGAGATTTTCAGCAAAATGTTTAATTTAGCGCGTATTATCTTTGAGCTAACCTGGGAAAGTTATCTTTCACGCATGCGCACTCGGTGTTGCAGGCGGAGTTTCACTTATCGCTTGATAAGCGATCGCTGGGAAAGTGGTACATTTGTATTTGCCTTTTTTTTAATTAAAATGTCCTTATTGAGAAAAAATAACGCTTTAAAATGATGAGTTTTTAAATTATTTTAAAGATGTAAATAAGTTTAATTTAGTCTTCAGATTAGATACCTCGTAACGAATTAAAAAATGTTTTCATGGAGAATATAACCCAAACTAAAACATAATTAAGTGCTAATTACTTATGCTAATAAAACTTAAAAATGGTGGTGTCATACAATTCAGAGATTATTTGCACAAATGTAGCTCATAAGTGTCACCTTATAAACGTGTTTCGTATGTTTAACTTTCTAAATAAGTTACATTTTAAAACGGTTTTTAATGAACATATGTGTGTAATGAACATGCGAGCTGTTCTTAATTACCATGGCGCAATGAAGAACAAACATATTTTAATTAGACATCTTATTAGTCATTTGAACGCTAATTCAAAAAGTAAACAATTATTTTGTACATGATAAAACAAATTACTACAAAGATATTTTTATTTAAATACGGCTGTTCATTCATATAAATAAATTGTCAGGTTATGGAGTATGTCTTAAGGTAAATGAATTTACGGACTTCAATCAGCAAAGCGCAGCGCAGCCGCGCGACCGGCTAAAGTTTTAGATTGCTCGTGTATAAACACTAACCGACTTAGTGGTTGACTTAGTGGGTGAAATTATTATTGGCAAAATACTTATATTTATTTTATAACAGGGTTCAATCCGTCGGGTTTTCGTCGGCAGCAAAAAACTACGGTGTTCCGTTGAGGCCATCGTTGTTTCGCCCTGTCGACTTCAAGAGCGAGAACACGAAAACGCGAAAACACGATGCGAGATCGCGAAACAACGATGCAAGGTCGCGAAACAACGATGCGAGATCGCGAAAACACGATGCGAGGTCGCGAAAGTAGGATGCGAGAACGCGATATTAATATCGCTCCCTCGCATCGTACTTTCGCGACCTCGCATCGTTGTTTCGCGTTCTCGCATCGTGATTTCGCGTTTTCGTGATCTCGCGCTAAGGACAGCAAAAACCACGAAAACACGAAACAACGATGCGAGAACGCAAAAACACGATGCGAGGTCGAGAAAGTACGATGCGAGAACGCGATGTTAATATCACTCCCTCGCATCGTACTTTCGCGCCCTCGCATCGTACATTCGTGAAAACACGATGCGAGATCGCGAAAGTACGATGCGAGAACGCGATATTAATATCGCGCCCTCGCAACATCGCGTTCTCGCATCGTACTTTCGCGATCTCGCATCGTGTTTTCGCGTTTTCGTAGTCTCGCTGTCCTGAGGGCGAGACCGCGAAAACACGATGCGAGAACGCGAAACAACGATGCGAGGTCGCGAAAGTACGATGCGAGGGCGCGATATAAATATCGCGTTCTCGCATCGTACTTTCGCGATCTCGTATCGTGTTTTCGCGTTTTCGTGTTCTCGCTGTCCTGAGGGCGAGACCACGAAAACGCGAAAACACGATGCGAGAACGCGAAACAACGATGCGAGATTGCGAAAGTACGATGCGAGATATTAATATCGCGTTTTCGCATCGTGCTCTCGCGACCTCGCATCGTTGTTTCGCGATCTCGCATCGTGTTTTCGCGTTTTCGTGTTCTCGCCCAAGAGGTCGAAAGTGCTAAACAACTATGGCCCAACGGAATTCCGTAGCGAATACTCTTTCTGTATTTATTTCTGTAGTTCAATTTGATTCTTCTAACTCTGTAAAAATAAACCATTTGTCTCAGGGTTTTCACATACTAAGTAAATGTTCAATATAAAGCTTTATTTCGACGAATAATAATGCAGTTCAGGTGATCATATAATGAGCGTTTTTTCTGCTTATTTTTAAATTTAGTTCTAAGTTGAATATATTATTACGCATGTAAAATCCCTCAAATTCCGATAAATTATCTGCCTTGAGCAAACACTACCATGATAACTTGAATGGATATGGCCATCTTATCAGTTATAAAATTATCAAACCGCTTACAAAATTTGTGCTGCAATTTATTCTGCCATTAAAGGGTAATATTTTTCACATCTGAAATATTGATAGATGTCAAGCCGATTTGCGAATATATCACTTATGACAAATGTCCATAGTTCCATTTCTTATTTAGTAACTGACATACTCGTATCACTGGTTCTTCTCTGTGAATGAAACATTTAGCCTGGCTACACAGATCATTGCAAGTGTGGGTGCTACTGCTGGAGTGCCACTGCAAGAGAGCAACAGTTTAACGAGCAGTTCCCAGAGGGTTTTCTTTATAAAACGCATTATTTAGACCCGAAAAAGATCCTCCACAAATGATGAACAAAAAATAACTTCCTCTGTTAAAACCCGATCACTCTTTTTCTTAAATACTTTTTTCTTATTATCTATTTTCTATGATTATTTGTTATCACTTCTATAATATGCACTATCCTAATTATTCCGGTCTGATAATAAGTTTGTTTGTCTTTTTATAGCTGCCTGCATCTTAACAAAATGTAATCATAGCCAGTCTATTTTCTTCCCTACTGCATTGAGAGAGATGTATGTATGGAAGGATGTAGACTGGCTTTAGATCAATAATTGGAATTGAAGAAAACAAAATATTTCATCGCCTGAAATTCCAGGCTACGTTAAGGCTAGTCATAAGGTACTTTCTATTCTTTCTTATGATCCTGTTTTTTAAATAAAAATTGACTTTAATTGACTCTGAAAGTGTCATATTGCGGTGTATATCGGTATTCCCTCAATTCATGATGTTTATAATTTTGTGGATACGTGTATTAAGTAAACTTATAAATACTTAATTAATTGCAATGGTTGATTTGTTAATGCTTGTCGTGTTAATAATTTGAAGTTGGAGTAGGACTTTATTTGTTCAGAAATGGCTTGATGGTGTTTATTACATTACGTAATTGTGTAAGCTTGAAAGATAGCTAATCTGAATAACGTGGTAAAATTGTATGCATCAAACTTAGACTCGGCATAAAATTACTTGTAAAATCAAATATACTTAAGGTTGGAAATTCAGTAACCGGGTTAGCAATCATCTAGTTGAAACATCTTTTCGCGTGATAATATTTGCGCGAGCTCTCGCTCGTTTCCGGAGAGATCTCAACTCTGTGATACCTGAAAATACATATTAATAAGAAGCTCGCGAATTTCCTTTGCCAATTCTGAGACAGGTTAATTTAACTTATCATCGGATTGCTGACATGTGAGACTGGTCTCCATTCTTATATATATTCGGGGCTTTATGTTACATCTTTGATTGGTTTTCTTTGAAAGCGGAACAGGTTCTAAAAGTTAAAACACAATAAGCATCTTGAGCCTCCGAAGGCATTTTTAAAGATTTTAGTGTAGGTGCTTTATCTGTCTGTGTGAGATTTTATGTTTTCTGGAACAAATTTAAAAAAAAAACATTCTGAAATTGAGTTGCAATTTAATTACCAAGCCAAAGTTGATCATTATGATTACAATGACAATTAGAATTGTGACGACGCTGACAACACGCGCATTAAAGTATAGAACAAATTTTGAAGTATACTGTGGTGTTTTGTTTTGAGATTAAAAGTTGACTACCTCAGCATCATACATATTCAAGGTCGGACGTAGGACTTCTGGTAATGGGGTTCGTTTGCAGCAGTTGCATGATATTGATAATTTCCAACTTTCTTACCAAAGTCTCGTTGAATATAAAACATTTCTGCCATACCCCTCCTCAAAAAAGAAGGGATCAGACAATCTCACTGAACACTTTCCCGATCCGCCTCAGTATTTTCTATTTAATGTTTTGTAAAACCAGTGATCCGCCCCCTTTAAACTATGGTCGTTCTTTTAATTTGAAAAAAAATATGTGTGCAAACTGATAAAAAGGGTGATAGATAAGTTTTTATTGATATTACCTTCACATAGAAAAAAGTTATTGCGCTATCGTGTTTTTATTGCGAATCCTGTTTTGAGGTTTAGGTTATGCTTTACTGAATTTTGTTAAGGCAGAACTTGAGCCAATATATTATTTAAGTTAAACACATTAGAAACGCAAAAGTTTTAAACAGGAAATATATCTGAATTTATATATTTCGTGTTAAATGAAGTTGCGCTTCTAATTTTTTGACGATAAATATACCTGCTGAAAGTAATTAGAAACGCATCTTCTTTAAACACGAAATATACTTCGTGTTTAGAAGTTCCGTTGCTATTGCAATTTATCGACTATCGACTTGCTTGGGCCTGGGGCGTTAACTTGAATTCGCGGTTTAGTTAAATGAAAAAGGTGGCATTTCAATTATGCACTAAATAAATTAATAATTTTCATCCCTGCTGTAAAATAAAACCTGATGCGAATTAATGAAAACAAGACACATTCCTCATAATTAGTGTTTTTTTGCGGTAAAGGACTCGTTACCAATAACATCTTTTATCAATTGGGGACGCTATGTACGCGGGAAATAGCGAAGGCGTATAAATGATGTGTCCACTACAAAGTATTGTTGTATTTATTTTTGACGGTAATGTTTTTGTTATTATTGATTTTCTTTTATTCAACGAAATATACGATTTTCTTTTCTTATCAAGCTAGTTTTAAAAGACACCAACCAATGCGGAAAATTATTACAGGGTTAAATCCGCCGAGTGTCCTTCGGCACGAAAGAACACATATCAAGTTTCTGTATTCATATTTAAGTTCACTTTAATTATTAATAACAATCATAAACTAATAAATTCTGTTAACAATGTTTGCGTCAGATATTCCCGAACAAGGTTGTCATTTGCTAAGTAAATGTGTCCAATATAAAACTTTAGTTCTAAAATGCATTTAGGTGATCTTTAATAATGAATGGTATTCCTTCGCTCTGGTTTTTTAAATAAGTTGTTTCTTAATATGCGGTCACGGTTGAATATGCGTACGGATGTAAAATCCCTAAAATTCTGATAATTTATCTGCCTCGGGCAATATAACCATGAGAACTTTAAGGGATATCTACGAACAGCTTACAGACAATTAAAGATTATCAATTGTTAAACTAAGTATCAAACTGATATTTACAATATACTTTAAAAATATAAAACACAGGGAATATTTAAATTTAAAAACAAGTACTTCGAAAAAAACCAACAGAAAATCGTCTTTTTGTGTTAGCTATCTTTTTTTCAGCATAGTAACATACCTTTCTGATCCGCTAAAGTTAAGCTCCCGCTTTACAAAAAAAGTTTTATAGCATAAATTTAACAGATAATCATCAATTTTGATAGCTACCGTTTTCAGCACGGTAGAAAATCATCTCTAATTTAATGATCGGAGTCAAACCGAATTGAGAATTTCTCATTAATGGTCCGTGTCCATAACGCCATTTCTCTAATACCTATTAAAACTCGATCACTTTGCTTCGGTATTTTTATTGTTTTCTATCTATTTTAATGACTTTTTGTACTATTTCCCATATCTGCACTATTCGAAATTATTTATTTCGACTGTTAAAACGTTTTGAAATGTAAATTATTATGTTTAATATGTTAATGTTAGATAACGACTATAAATAACAAGAATTTAATTGATTTTAACGCATGAATAAAACATGATGAACATGGAAATTTTATATAAATCAAACAATACTTGCACAACCACAGTTTAATAAAAAATATAAAAGAAATATACTTGCGTTTTATTATTTAATGTTGTATAATTGCTACTGTTATAATTCTTTATTTCATGTGACACGGCTGTTATCCATTAGCAAACAGTGCACATCCAGACCAGGCGACACATCCGTGTCGTCTGATCAGGATCTACACCGTTTGCTTTTCGATACATTAAATTATTTCTGAGAAGTGAACGATGTAGACCCTGTTCAGGTGACACATATGTGATTAAATACCATTTTTCGATGTCATTGATTGCAAAGCATGTAGAAATCATCTCAAAGACTTATGAAACGTTTTATTCAACAAATGGAAATAAGAAGTTATTGAGTTTTCGAAATAAACGACTTCTAGACATCCAACTTGAACATACCCAAGCCTATTAGTATTTTTTTTATTTATTTTACGAAACAGGCTCGTATCATTTATTTCATTAAACTCGCGTGTTTAACAAATCGAGTTGTCTAGCGATTTGAAACTATCAATAAAAGAATCGGTTTCACTCCTTGTGGTGTTTTTAGTTTTAAAAATACTAATACATGTACACATTTTCGAACATATCAATCGATATGTTCGTCGCCTTCAGAAGTGTATTTGTTAACTAGTGTATGGATGACAGAGGGACTTTCGATTAAAAAACTGACCTTTGTCCCTAATTTATAGCACCCTTGTCGCCTTTGAAAAGGAACGCCTCTTTTATAAATTTCAACCAATAGAAAAAAAAGCAACGCAGTAACGCGATAACGTGATTCGTGGGGCGGAGTTGTAATAACTGATGATTCGTTCATCATATTAATATCCGCATTAATTGATTTGCGATAAGAATCTAAAGTCGAAATAACTGAATTTGGTGATTTAATTATTTTATTAGTTTGAATTAACCTCGGTACTTCCGTCTGTTGGTGCACTAGCTAGGTTAAAATTGAATTTCATATATCACCATGATGTCATTGTTTATCTTTTTTTTTTAGAAAATTCCTGTTTGGAGGGCAATAATGATAAGCTAATAATCTACATCTTAGTATTTTTGGACTTTTAAACAACATAAAAAGCTTTCTAAATATTGCAAAATAAATTATATCACTTGTCATAATTACAAACGGGATTTAAATCTCATAAGATAATTAAAGTGTTCATGTAAATATATTGTTTTCAATGCTTGGTACTGTTTCAAACACATCATCATCATTGTTTTTAGTAACGAAACTTAAAATTGTAGGAACGTGGGAATCTGGAATTTAGTTAGTTAATAATTAACGCGTCTTTTGAATTCGTTTTAGCAGCTTATGTTGACAATACATATTGGGATGATAACTTATAATTAGATATCTTTGAACTTGTTGTTAATTGGAATACAGGGTAAATTTTGATTGAATGAATTATTAATTTGTCTACTTAATGTCAAATGTCGTTCAATTGTTTCTTGATGATGATGATGATGATGATGATGATGATGATGATGATGATGATGATGGCTATTTTGGTATTTACATTTCCGGCATTTAATAGCATATACGTTGCTATTTTCATTTTTATTCTTATTTTTTTGGTAAGTGACCAATATGTCTTGGTGGTCATATAAAAACTAAATCCAACCGAATATGGCACATTTAATGTCCACATTTCGGCTGAAGATTGTGTCGTATTGACCGAATATTTCACACGTGCAACAAATACGTTCCGTGGCATATTTGTTCTGTGACATATACGTTCTGTCGCCTGAATATAATCTTGACAAAATATCATCCCTGACTGTAACGATGATTCTTGACAAAATAATATCGCACCAGGGGCGGCTCCAGCGGGAGTGGGGGCACCGGGGGCTCGTGCCCCCTTCCCCGACGGCTCCGGCACGGAGATCGGTTATAGGGGCACAAGTTTGGTGGTATGTTTCATTATAAGCATTAATTCGGTGATTCTCACAATAATATCTGATATCGCTTATACAGTCGATAAACATAAATCGGATCAGTAGTGACAAATTTGAAGCACATCGTCAAACCATTTGAAAACTGGTGTTCAATTGATTTTCATCCTTTATGATATTACCTCTTCTATGTGTAGAATCATGCTTGGAAAATTAAATAGCGTATTTATGTCTACAGGTCCACCGATGCACACATATATAACGCTACCTATAGGGGACCAAAATGATGTATAGCGGATCACGTGACAAACTGACTGGAGGGGTCTCTCAATGTGTTTTTTAACTCTCAAAGTTGTTTGTATTTGCACTGACATATATTGTTTTGCAAACAAACCTAGTTTTGTGAGTAAACGGTCATTGTGATGATAAATTATTTTTTTTATTGTATTTCTATTTGATTACTTTATTTCTCTGTAAGCTTATTCTTTGTGAAAGATTCCATAAGTTGTAAGACTGCCTGTTTGACAATGGACTTTAAATAAATTAGTATAAAACTAAAATCATACGTTGTGATAACAAAAGTTAGACAAAAGTTAGGTAGGTATACGATATATTCTGGTATTTATTATAAAACAGGTCCATGTCATCAACAAAGAACAGAATACAAATTGCATGCATAATAAAACTTTTAATGAATTGCCTAAGCAGATTTTTGAGCTGGACTTGCTTGAGCAGCTTCTTTTGGTTTTCTTTTAGGACCCATGACCTGAAACATGCAAATCAAAGGATCTAACCAGAGTATGTGCATGAAAGCTGTTCTATTGCAGACTTTGTCTGTACAGTACAGTACTGTACTTTAATTGTGGCTCTGTAAATGTGCTTCAACACATTTTTTTACAATAAAATGTACTCTTAAAATGCCTAAAATATACCTAAATTATGTTTCAAGTCATGTTAAGAATGCAGCAAAACTAAATAACTAAGACTACATAAGCGTATCATAATACAGGTAACAATCAATAATCTTGACACCGCCCCTTAAACTGATCCGTTAAAGATCTCAGTAGGTCATCACAGATTCAAGCCCGTAACACATTTATTCCAGTAAGATGGTGTTTTAAAGTATCGCATATGATAAACGACACATTTTACTTCAAAAGTATGTATAAGTTACTTACTTTTCGGACCAAAGCTTAGATCAGTTCGTGTAAGCATCGGAGAATTGTACTTTCAATTTCGTAAAAATGCATAAAGCGTTTGAACCCTTACTTCAAACTTCTGGTTGACACGGACAAAAACGACACCCTGCCATTGAGATTTTTTTTCAGAAACATCGGGAAGTAATTAAGGAATCAGCATGCCAAAGACCAAAAAAAGTTTTTACATATAACCTTTTCTTTTTCTTAAAAAATCTACGAACTGATCCGCTATATGTCGTGATCCGCTATATGTTTATCGACTGTACTCTTTAGTTCGCTCTAAAATATTTTAGGCTTTAAACTCGACATTTTATTTTATTAGCAACATATATTGAAAATGTGACTATATAAGCAACTTATAAAAAAACAACTGCCGCTAAATCTGCCTCGATCATTACACCATATCATGTATATTTATGTAAGACCACCAGCAGGTGACAAATCGTTAGCCTGCGGCAATGGGCAGCAGGAAACGGACGGGTTCATTTTTAGAAATGACATCCTATTTTTAAAAATAAACTCGTCCATTTCGCACCTAGCAGTGGACGGGTACAAGTTATAAAACCACTGTACTTTTACATGCACGCCGGGGGAACTCTGCTCTTGAACTCGTCTTGCGCTCCCGATAAAATCATATCAGCCGCTTCCGGGGTTCCATATCAGACGGAAAATTGACACCGAAAAAGGAGGTGATCCTATATTTCCATCGATCACATAAATTAGGGACCATTTCCCGGAAAAACTCGAATGCTATTCGACCCTCCCTTGAATCACGAACAAAATTTTATTTGTCTCTTTTTGATCAGTTCAAAATTGACTGAAACAACGATGTTGAATGCGAAGGATTTGAACAGAACTGTAGGCCGATCTTCGAACATTTTATGAAATAATACGGCTGATATGATTTTATCGGGAGCGCAAGACGAGTTCCATATCAGAGTTCCCCCGGCGTGACATGCGATAAAATCTGAGACCCGTCTAATGTTTCGCTTGGTTTGAGCACACATATGTACTTGTTACGTTATCGGCACGGAAGTGTCTTATCGACCGGGCCCGGCACAGTTAACAGAACGATGGGAACCAGACTAACGCAAATACTGCAGTGAATTGTTTTCGTATTTTTATTGTTTAATCGTAATTGTAACGTATAATAGATGACAACTTAAGAATTTAATTATCCGCATTGTGGGAAATATGTTGTAGATGAGATAGATGTGACATAATATGAACAATTCTAATCTTTTAGAGATCACTTGGATGGGGTTTAGGCCTAGTATTGTACCGTAGACAGCGCATAGACGTACACCTGGTCTATTTTAGTAATCAAAATCTATGCATTATTAAAATGAAATACACAAATCCCGCTTTTAGCTTTAAGAATGTAAAACGTAGAGTTCGGAGTGGGCGGTCGCGGTTCACCGAGAAAAAAAAATAAACTCGACTTTCTCTCTTTTAAAAAAGATTCCCGTCTGTAACAGTGTACAGTTTTCAGTCAAATTAAACAGCTATAGCTATATAGGTGGCATGGTTGAGTAAAGAAGTGCGGTAACGCCAAACGCGCTACTCCCTTTCTTCTACTCTACATTTTTTGTGAAGGGGGTCTGTGCCCACATCCCCCCGGCAAAGATTTTATTAGAACAAGTTTATATTCGGACTGATGTTCCATTCATACAAATACCGCATTAGTCAAGTGGTCTAGTCCGTTCTTCGACATTATGTTGTTGACTCCTGGTTCTGCTGGTCGTTGGTTCGAATCCTGATAACGTCACAATTTTTCTTAGATCTTAAACGTGTCTTGGAATAGTTTAGTTACTTGTAAAGAGCCGTTCAAATAGATTGCAAAGTTTTGTCCGTGTGAACGAAGATGCAATACAATGCAATGTAGCGGGATTCACCACGATATTACACCGTAGCGAGAAGTTATCACTCATCAAATAGAAGCCTTTTCTACACTCTTGTTTGTTCCAGATATGTTTAAATCGTATTAATAATTAAGAAAAGATTATTGAAATCAAATATAGTTACCATTACTTATATTTATGTTATAACACTATAACTCCCTGTAACCGACGTACGTATTTTCCATATTTAGGCAGTTATAAGAACAATAAAAAAATACCAGTTACCACTATGTTACCACTGAAACTTGCCCGAAATAATTCACCTTTATTTTTTTACCTTGTAACCAGTGTAACCAATGTAACCGTTAAACCACAACTTAACTGTAAAAATAATCTTATAAAATGTTATTTAAGACGCCTTTGTAACCACGTGTAACCGCATGTAACCGCTATGTAACCAGTGAAACTAGCCCAAAATAATTCGCATTCATTTGTTTCACCTTGTAACCAGTGTAACCA
Source organism: Corbicula japonica (assembly GCA_038501625.1). Taxonomy (NCBI): domain Eukaryota; kingdom Metazoa; phylum Mollusca; class Bivalvia; order Venerida; family Cyrenidae; genus Corbicula; species Corbicula japonica. The sequence continues at coordinate 3,399,107 of JAZAYU010000058.1, read as the reverse complement.
ATGTAACCATGTAACCGCAACTTAACTGTGAAAATAATCTTATGAAATATTCTTTAAGATACCTTTGTAACCACGTGTAACCGCATGTAACCACTATGTAACCAGTGAAACTAGCCCAAAATAATTCGCTTAAATTTTTGTTTCACCTTGTAACCAGTGTAACCATTGTAACCACGTAACCACAACTTAACTGTGAAAAGAATCTTATAAAATATTCTTAAAGATACATTTGTAACCACGTGTAACCGCATGTAACCACTATGTAACCAGTGAAACTCGCCCAAAATATTTCGCCTTAATTTTTTTCACCTTGTAACCAGTGTAACCAATGTAACCATGTAACCGCAACTTAACTGTGAAAAAAATCTTATAAAATATTCTTTAAGATACCTTTGTAACCACGTGTAACCGCATGTAACCACTATGTAACCAGTGAAACTAGCCCAAAATAATTCGCCTTGATTTTTAACCTTGTAACCAGTGTAACCATTGTAACCATGTAACCGCAACTTAACTGGAAAAATAATCTTATGAAATATTCTTTAAGATACCTTTGTAACCACGTGTAACCGCATGTAACCACTATGTAACCAGTGAAACTAGCCCAAAATAATTAGCTTAAATTTTTGTTTCACCTTGTAACCAGAGTAACCATTGTAACCATGTAACCACAACTTAACAGTGAAAATAATCTTATAAAATATTCTTAAAGATACATTTGTAACCACGTGTAACCGCATGTAACCACTATGTAACCAGTGAAACTCGCCCAAAATATTTCGCCTTGATTTTTTTCACCTTGTAACCAGTGTAACCAATGTAACCATGTAACCGCAACTTAACTGTGAAAATAATCTTATAAAATATTCTTTAAGATACCTTTGTAACCACGTGTAACCGCATGTAACCACTATGTAACCAGTGAAACTCGCCCAAAATATTTCGCCTTGATTTTTTTCACCTTGTAACCAGTGTAACCAATGTAACCATGTAACCGCAACTTAACTGTGAAAATAATCTTATAAAATATTCTTTAAGATACCTTTGTAACCACGTGTAACCGCATGTAACCACTATGTAACCAGTGAAACTAGCCCAAAATAATTCGCCTTGATTTTTTTCACCTTGTAACCAGTGTAACCAATGTAACCATGTAACCGCAACTTAACTGTGAAAATAATCTTATAAAATATTCTTTAAGATACCTTTGTAACCACGTGTAACCGCATGTAACCACTATGTAACCAGTGAAACTAGCCCAAAATAATTCGCCTTGATTTTTTTCACCTTGTAACCAGTGTAACCAATGTAACCATGTAACCGCAACTTAACTGTGAAAATAATCTTATGAAATATTCTTTCAGATACTTTTGTAACCACGTGTAACCGCATGTAACCACTATGTAACCAGTGACACTAGCCCAAAATAATTCGCTTAAATTTTTGTTTCACCTTGTAACCAGTGTAACCATTGTAACCACGTAACCAAAACTTAACTGTAAAAAGAATCTTATCAAATATTCTTAAAGATACATTTGTAACCACGTGTAACCGCATGTAACCACTATGTAACCAGTGAAACTCGCCCAAAATATTTCGCCTTGATTTTTTTCACCTTGTAACCAGTGTAACCAATGTAACCATGTAACCGCAACTTAACTGTGAAAATAATCTTATAAAATATTCTTTAAGATACCTTTGTAACCACGTGTAACCGCATGTAACCACTATGTAACCAGTGAAACTAGCCCAAAATAATTCGCCTTGATTTTTTTCACCTTGTAACCAGTGTAACCAATGTAACCATGTAACCGCAACTTAACTGTGAAAATAATCTTATAAAATATTCTTTAAGATACCTTTGTAACCACGTGTAACCGCATGTAACCACTATGTAACCAGTGAAACTAGCCCAAAATAATTCGCCTTGATTTTTTTAACATTGTAACTAGTGTAACCATTGTAACCATGTAACCGCAACTTAACTGTGAAAATAATCTTATAAAATATTCTTTAAGATACCTTTGTAACCACGTGTAACCGGATGTAACCACTATGTAACCAGTGAAACTAGCCCAAAATAATTCGCCTTGATTTATTTTTTAACATTGTAACCAGTGTAACCAATGTAACCATGTAACCGCAACTTAACTGTGAAAATAATCTTATAATATATTCTTTAAGATACCATTGTAACCACATGTAACCGCATGTAACCACTATGTAACCAGTGAAACTAGCCCAAAATAATTCGCCTTGGTTTTTTAACATTGTAACCAGTGTAACCATTGTAACCATGTAACCGCAACTTAACTGTGAAAATAATCTTATAAAATATTCTTTAAGATACCTTTGTAACCACGTGTAACCGCATGTAACCACTATGTAACCAGTGAAACTAGCCCAAAATAATTCGCCTTGATTTATTTTTTAACCTTGTAACCAGTGTAACCAATGTAACCATGTAACCGCAACTTAACTGTGAAAATAATCTTATAATATATTCTTTAAGATACCATTGTAACCACATGTAACCGCATGTAACCACTATGTAACCAGTGAAACTAGCCCAAAATAATTCGCCTTGATTTATTTTTTTCACTTTGTAACCAGTGTAACCATTGTAACCATGTAACTGCAACTTAACTGAGAAAATATTCTCGTTAAATATTCTTTTAGATACCTTTGTAACCAGGTGTAACCGCATGTAACCGCTATGTAACCAGTGAAACTAGCCCAAAATAATTCGCCTTGATTTTTTTCACCTTGTAACCAGTGTAACCAATGTAACCATGTAACCGCAACTTAACTGTGAAAATAATCTTATAAAATATTCTTTAAGATACCTTTGTAACCACGTGTAACCGCATGTAACCACTATGTAACCAGTGAAACTAGCCCAAAATAATTCGCCTTGATGTTTTTCACCTTGTAACCAGTGTAACCATTGTAACCATGTAACCAAAACTTTAATAGAAAATATTCTTATGAAAGGTTCTTTTAAAAAACCTTTGTAACCACATGTAACCGCATGTAACCACTATGTAACCAGTGAAACTAGCCCGAAATAATTCGCATTCATTTTTTTCTGATATTTCCAACGTTTCTAAGTAACCTTATATCATAGCTGATAAAAGAACATGTTTGAGCCGCTTATTAGGATAGTTTGACAAGATTGAAAAAAATGTTAAGTAACCAGTGTAACCAATGCTTCTGTTAGGTTACAAAATTAGAACGGTTCAATTTTTAACACCAATATCGTGCGCTAGATGATGAAATTGAGGACAAGCCTTTGTTGAGACGTTATTTATTTTATGAGAAAGCAAATGTGACATTTATTGAAATTAATCGACGCTCAGATGTATGGCATGCATCCTATAATGATCCGTAATTTGATTTTAACTAACTAGACGTCTGCTTTAAAATGAAGATGATGCGTGCTCAGCAGCATGCAAGTTGCATTTGTTAGATAAACATAATAATTATTGGTTTGATTAATGTTAGCAGCTAATGTCTTTATTCGCAAACGAAAAATAAGAAAAAACGACTTTCATACTTTCATCATTTTTCTTTAAAAAATGATAGTGCCTATAGCTGGGAGCGAACCCGCACCGTCACGGCGACAGCGCCTAGCCCAGCAATTACTGCGACGCAACCAACTGAGCTAACCGGGACACCCCCCAAAAAAGGTTGATCGGATAGCCCTGATATACGTAACAATCACTGCAAGACATCGGTGACGGGTTATTTTACTGATGACAGTACTGCCTATATGTACGGGGAGACTTTTTACGGCCGCCACACTGCACAAATAGCAGTAACAAGTAAGCAGTAAGAATTATATGTTTATTATTTCTCTGATATACATTGAGGTAGTACCCAGTTGAAAGTATGAATAAAAGTCTAAATGAAATAACAGTTCAGATTTAGTTTAATTAGCATGTGTCTACCTCGGCTGAAAGAAATTAAATTAATATTCGTATATTTCTGTAGGGAGCTAACATTTGATTTTAAAAGCGTAGTTTGTAAATCCATCTTTTAAAAGAATAAGTAGAACATTTATGCACTTAGTCCATAATATTAAACTACTTAAGATACTTACTTAAAGCCTTAGTTGAATCGGTATATTTTTATTTTGAAATAAGTTGAAAGTCATGCAAATTTTATCCCAACATCACATAAGTGCTACTGTGACATCAAAAGAAGAGGGTAGACAAAACACTCGACACTAGACAATGCATTAGGAATAACACATAATTGTTAAAGCACATGCTATTTTGGAAAATGAGACCATGTCTTTGTTAAGACGTTATTTAACTTTTTAGAAAGCAAAATTGACATTTATTGGAATTTATCCGCGCTCAGATGGATAATATGCATCCTGTAATAGTCTGTAATTGGATTTTAACTTACCAGAAGTCTGGTTTAAAATGAAGATGGTACACGTTTAGCAGCATGCGAGCTGCATTTTTCTAAAGAACATAGTACTTATTTTTTATTAATATTGACAGGTTATGCTAATGCCTTTATTTAGAATAAGAAGTATCGACTTTTATAGTTTGTGATTAACCCATCTACAGTTGATCACAATGCTTACCTCTTTAGTTGCACAACGGTGGCAGGGGTTTAAGAGTTTATGAAGGTTTATGGGGAAATCTTTTCTTAAAAGAACCTAGAAGCTCAAATTTGTTTCTTTTATCCCTTTCATCGCGTTCTTGCTGATTTTACTCCAGCTACTCTGAACACGGTAAGATCATTGAGTACCCGCTCTTTGGCTTTGGAATGCTATTAGCTTCTTATGTTTTATATGTTTGTGTGATTTTGCATGCAACATCGTTGAGCCGATTGGTGGGTTGGAGTTATTTCACCAAGACAACTTGTACTTGTTTTGTGATACGAGAACCTGTTGGGGCAAGTGTGAGGTTGCTGCACCTAGAACCTGGTTTAAACCCCCAGTGGCAATGTGTTTTGCCACTGACCGTTCCAAGGCGGTAACCCTTCAGGTTCTCATTTTCGTTATACTGATTATTGTAATACCATGCTCTCTTTTCCTCTTTTCTTTTTGGCTGTGTGGGGAGGCTGAGTCTGCTGGATGTGGCCTTTCCTGATATGCATATTTCACTTAAAACAAGAATTGTATGTATTTTTGACCGGTAGCCTATTAGTTAAGGAAGTATGAAGTTGTAAGTGTAAATGAAAAGTCTAACATTTAAGACAAAAGTTAAATTAGCCTGTTTCTACCTAAGCTAAAATAAATTAAATTTATATTTCAACATTTCTGTAGTCAGCTTTTCTTCGCTTTTAAAAAAGAATAGATTCGACTATTGAAAGCGTAATGTCAGTGAGAGCATTTATGCATGCATTTGGTTCATAACATTTAAACAACTCAATATATTAACTTTAAACCTTAGATGAATCGGCACGTTTTAACTTAAATTTAGTTAAAAGTCATACAAATTATATCCGAACACAACTCTAGTCAGTGCTAGTGTAAAATAAAGAGAAGAGGGTAGACAAAAACACTAGACAATGCAAAAAGTATACATCATTGTAAAAGCATATGCTATTTTGGAAATTCTTTATGAAAATGAGACCATCTGTTCAGACGTTATTTACCTTTTGAGAAAGAAAATGTGACATTTATTGGAATTTATCAGCGCTCAGATGAATAGCATGCATCCTATAATGATCTGTAATTTGATTTTAACTTACTAGACGTCTGGTTTAAAATGAAGATTGTACACGTTTCGCAGCATGCAAGTTGCATTTGTTGGATTGATTAATGTAAGCAGGTAATGCTAAGGCCTTTATTCGGAAAAGATAAATAAGGAGAAACGACATTCATACTTTTATCTTTTCCTGGAAAAGAGTTTTCATTTTTATTATTTCACTGATTTACGTAGAGTAAGTACCCAGTTATAAGTATGAATACAAAGTCTAAATGAAATAACAGTTCTGATTTAGTTTAATAAGCATGTTCTTACCTCAGCTAAAATAAAACAATTTATACTCTTATTTCTGTAAATAACTAACATTTGTTTTACAAGGCGTGGATTGCAATCTGAACTATTCAAAGAATAAGGAGAACATATAGGCAATTAATTCATAACATTTAACATACTAAAGATATCATCTTTCATATTAAAATCCTAGTTAAATCGGCATATTTTAATTGAAAATTAGTTGAAAGTCTTAAAAATTATATACGAACATTACTCTAGTGCAAGTCGTTTTTTTTCAGAAGAGAATTATTTAAGCTCGACTATTTGAAGAAGTGATAGAACTATCCTACTCTTTCCAGCGTCTCCTTTTCCACATTCTCCGCTTCCTACTCCTCTTATTCTTTCTTCCCTCCTACTTCTCCTCTTTCTCCATGTACTTATCTCCTTGTCTCTGTTTTGGTTCAATAATTTCCGAAATGTTCAGTTTTTTGGGGAATATATTTTTCGCCTGTGAATTTCAACCATTCACAATATTGTATTGAGTCATTCATTTTTGTTTCTTGTTTTTGTAATAAGCGTTCTTTTAACATTTAAATATTTTGTGGCTCCAATTAAATAAGTCAAATGTTTTTGTGATCTTTTTTTTAATGCAATTTATAACCAAATGTGATTTTTAAGGCTTTTAAACCATATTTGCGACGGAAAACCAACAACAACAACAACAACAACAAAAACAACAACAAAACAAACAAGAACATTGTATTCATGAACAATCTAACTAGTGCAAGTGTATTTATGAGGGATGTCTGCTTTGGGCTTTTAACATTACCATTGGGATATCGTTTTAGTAATATCCCTATATTGAATATTGTAACATTGTCTGGAAAATATCCAAGCAAAACTACAGAAACGAGTATATTGGTGAGATGCATGATCAACACTCGCGAACTTTTTCGGACTTTTATGCCGATATCATGTAAAAAAAGTGAAATATGCATATCAGGAATCGCCACATTCAGAAAAAAACAGCCTCCCCACACAGTCAAGAAGAAGAGAGGGGGAGAGAGCATGGTTAATAAGAATGATCAGTTTAAAAAAAGACACCACTAACAATAAACAGAAATGAGAACCCGAGGGGTTACCGCCTTAGAACGGTCAGTGGCAAATCAAATTGCCACTGGGGGTTTAAACCAGGTTCTAGGGTGCACCAACCTCACACTTGCCCCCACAGGTTCTCATATCACAAAACAAGTACAAGTTGTCTTGGTGAAAAGACTCCAACCCACTTATCGGCTTAACAATGTTGCATGCAAAAGCACACAAACATATAAAACATAAGAAGCTAAGAGCATTGCAAAGCCAAAGGGGCGGGTACTCAATGATCTTACCGAGACCATAGCTCCTGGAATAAAATCAGCAAGAACATGATGACAGGGATAAAAGAAACAAATCGAGCTTCTAGGTTCTTTGAAGAAAAGATTTCCCCATTAACCTTCATAAACTCTAAAACCCCTGCCACCGTCGTGCAACCAAAGAGGTAAGCATAATGATCAACTGTAGAAGGGTTAATCACCAGGCCTGCAGAGCGCTGTAAAATATCATGTTGGTAACCTTTCTTTTTAAATTTACAGATGGTTTTTACAAATAACCGGGAGAAATTAACACTGCCTTTTATCTTTTTAAGTTTATAAATTAAATCTCCATAAAAAACTGGCTGTGAAATACCTTGTTGCAAAAGTGATTTTAAACTGCATTTGTATTTATGAATTAAATCTGGGTATCGGCGATAAAACTTGCAAGGTTTTCCTTAATTTGTGATACCGATAACCTTGTTTTAAAAGTTTTTCTGTAATGCAAAGATTACGTTCATTGAAATCATTAACGTCGTTGCAAGCTCTTGAAAAGCGAACAAGCTGTGAGATATAAACCCCATAAGATGTTGCACGGGGAACATCGCCGTCTAAAAACGGAAAATTTACTATATTAAAATTAAAATCATCTCTCTTATCATAAATTTTAGTAGTGACATAACCATTTTCAATGGACAGATTTAGATCGAGAAAGTTTGCTTGCTTTTCTGAAGTGTTCGCTTTATTAAGTTGTAGTTCTTTATGATAAATCTTATTAACCAGTAATGGAAAATGGTTATTGTCTATATTTAATAAATCATCAAGGTACCTCGAGGTGTTGTTAAAAGCTGTAATTGTATCATCTTGATGTTCAGTAGAAAAGCTTCTTAGGAATAAGAAAATCAGTGATTGGTACAAATACAGACAATTCGATTATCATTTTGCATTTAAACATTAGAACTATCTTTTAAATAACATTGAATTTGTTTAGATTAAGGAAAGTGTTGTTTTTTTCTCAGGCAAACTGTTTTTTCAAGAAGAGTGGTAAATCTTATTAGGAAGTGGTGATCCATGTGTAAAAACGTAAGTTGTAAAACATCACACATGATAATGCACAGTGTTGCCCTTCAGCTTCTTTTAACGTTTTTGTTCTCCGAGACTCCAATTGATCAATTTCCTGTTTAACCTTTGTTTTCTAGTCTAAGAACCGTTTGCAATTCTTTATAACATGTAAAAGATTTCATAACTGTAAGACAGGATAAAAAAGCACATATAGTTTATTGGTTCAACAAGAACAAAAGTTGAATATAAATCGTGATTCGTAAGATATCTGTACATTTATGTAACTAATGCAAAGAAGGTATTATGTTTTGATTCGGCACATCACTAATTTGTATTTTGTTGTTTAAAGATTACGTCCAACAACAATAGCTTTCTCTGATAAACGATTTAGTGTTAACGCGATATAATATTGTTGCGTACTAAGTTTAATCGTCATTTTATATGTATAATTTTTACAAATAACATAACGTACTATTTTTAAACTTGTATCAATATTTAAAAAACAACTTATAAATACTTTAGCAATGTGGACAAAAAGTGTGACTCTTGACTGAGATTTTAAATCAGGCTTTTACATTGGGGGTTTAAATCAGGTTCCTGGATGCACTAACCTCACGCTTGTGATGTTAGTGCACCCAGTTTTAACATCTAAGCGGCAAATAATGTTAAGCCTCTGAGCGTTAAAAAGCGGTAAGCCATCAGGCCTTCTTTTTCGTTAATTGTTTGTGGTGTTTTATTTGAAATTGATCATGTTTTTTTCTTTCTCTTTGCCAGCGTGGGGCATTCCTCTTCCGTCCCTTTTTACACTGGACTGAGCGAAACATACTTCGAACAAAAACAAGTTTTATCTGTCGCAATTAACAATAAAGTAATAAACAATTCATTGACAATCCATTTGCAATACATTTGCAATACACTTTTAAGTTCAAAGCGTGCACAAATTAGGATTGGCTTTTTTGGAGCCAGCGTTTCATCAATTGATATTCGCGTCTGCAATTGCTAATTTAACGTTCGATTAATTCCGAATAGGTTTTTTTCCTGTCATGTTTGTAGTTGTTCTAATTGGAACTAACGAACTTGTTAGAAGAATTGCAACTTTTAAATTGATCAAGAATAAAGTAAATGTATTTACATTTCCGTTTGTTTTTGAAGCTTCCTTTTGATAAGTGGAAATATTTTTGTCGTGTTAAAACACTATCTGATAAGATTTTAATATCGGCTGACAAAGTATAATTTAATTACATGCTATTGTTGTATTTCAAAACCATTAACACTCGAACAACATGATACCAGGATATATTGAAATGTTTCAAACTGTTCTACAGTTATTTTAAGTAGCTTTAACTATATGTTTGATATTAGTTATTTGAGAAATATGTAAACAATCGCTCGAGTATAGACCTGCGCATTTTTTAGACATGTCCATACTTAGATTTGTAAACCGAGCTCATAGGTCAGTTAACACCATACAGACATATTCCTAGACAAGTAACTGTCTTATCTACTCTATCTGTTTGTTGGGTTTAGTTTATTGTGACTCGTATTATAATTCGTTTTCCAGATGACGGAAGTTTTCCAAATATAATTTTATTTTGTACATGATTCTATTAATGCCGATTATGTGTCAAATACGTCAAACGTGCACACTCTTCCTGTTCAGTACATTATTTACGATCATAACAAAATAAAGTCTAGATTCAATTAGTATAAAAAGGCTTGAATATAAGTTTTTTGTCTCTGAATTTGGATTATTTTGAATATTTTCTAGACAAGTTATGGTTTGTTATGAGTGAGAGTTTTATAATTGATGGAAGTTTCAGTTTATGTTCATGTACAGAAAAATTTTAATTTACTGTAGAAGACCTATTACAAAGTAAATGTGACGTTATGTTCTAACACAGTCAACGTAGAGCGAATAAATTTAAAGTGCTCTCATATCATATCCCAAACTGTAATGGATAGTAGTAGAGTTCCCAGGTATTTGCACATTACGAGCATTTCCAATTTTAATAATATAGTTAATTAGTTTTCAAAATGGTCATAACTTGGCAGATGTTTAACACTAAAAACAGTTAAAAGACTTTTGTAGCAAATGTCAGGTTGGTGCACCCTAGAACCTGGTTTATACTCCTTGAGGCAAAAAATTTTGCAACTGACCGTTCCAATGCTGTAACTCCAATTGTTTTTGTCGTTAACTGTTTGCGGTGTCTAAACATCGAATTGATTCTCTTATAAACTCATGTTCCCCTTTCTTCTTAACTTTTGGCTGCGTGGGGAGGCTGTTTTTTCTGGTTGATTCAATTCCTTATTGGCATTTTTTATTTTTATTTTGAAAGAGGCGAGCAATGCCTACCTACATGTATTCACAATCAGCCGTTTACATTTACCGTTTTAAGAATACATCACCAGCGTCATAGATAAATATATATTCTGAAAGTTAAAGCAATAACTTTTTTAACTTTATGTCGCAAATCAATTCGATAGAATAACATTTTTTTCTTCGCTTTTTTCATTTATTCCTAGCAAGATATATTATGTCTGGGTCGTAAATCAGCTGCGGATATGATAAACACGCGGGGAGATGTAATTAAACTTTCTTATGATGAATTATTAGAGAATACATAAATGACCTTGTCAAAACGTCCTCACAAATTTATACAGCTTTTATATTACTCGCAAGTTTATCATTCATATTGGAAGGTTAAACTCATGTGTCTGAGATTCTTTGAGAATGAAAACAAATAAAACTTTTCATGCAGATTGCAGTAGATCAAAATGCTCCGGACACCGCTTTGAATTAGATGTCGATTGTGCGCATGCCTCATCAAGGTCATTGTTTCTTTTTCGCTCGGCATTGCCATTAGCGTCTTATGTTTTTTTGTATTTGTTTGCATTGGCATGTCGAGCTGCCGAGTCGGAAGGTGGAGACAAATTACCGAGACAGGCGGGCTTGTTTGTTTGTATAAATTTTGGAACCAAGTGCAAGATGGGAGCAAATTTGGTTTAAGCCACCAGTGGCAAAGTTTGCCAACGTTTTGTTATAGGCGGTTACCCCTCTGATTCTCATTTTCGTGAATTGTTTGTGTTGCCTTTTTAAATATTTATTATATTTTAACTCATGCTATTTTGCTATCTGCTTTTTGACTCTGTAGGAATGCATGTTGTAGCTACATGGTTAATGACTTTGTATTCCCTTATATTAAGTTGCGCTTAGTCCAAGACTAGGCAGCATGGATAGTAATACTTACTTTAATTTCGTCCATAAACAGGATAAATAAGCAATATTAGCAATCGAGTTTTGATTTTTTGAGTGCTGTGGCTTTGAGCATAATCTCTTGTATGATATTCTTTTTACTCTACATATAAACAACGTATCCACCTTTCTTCTCGATTTGAAGGAGGATGCATTGCCACATGTCCATAGAAAGCGAATTATGCATATCAGGAATGGCCACATTCAGAAAACATAGCCTCCCCATACAGCCCTCAAATAGAGAGGAAAAAGGGCATGTGTAATTTAAGGATCAATTTCAAAATAAATATCATAAATAATTAACGAAATAGAGACCCATATGTGTTACCGCCTTGGAACGGTCAGTGGCTAAACAATTTGCCATTGGGGATTTTAACCAGGTTCTAGCGTGAACAACTTTCCCACTTGCCCCCAGCAGAATCTTAAATGAACGCACATGTAGGTGTTGTCTTGATGAAATGATTCCACCCGCCCATCAACTCTAAAATATTGCATTCAAAAGCCCATAAACGTATAAAAAAACAGAAGCTTAAAGCAAAGGCATGGGTACGCATTGACCTTAACGAGATCAGAGCCACTGAAGTCAAATCAGCAAGAACACGATAGCATGGATAACAGAAACTGTAGATTGCCAATATACACTTATTATGCTATACCAACTGTATACATATGCCTACTATCGCATTTTAGTAGCAAGTTTTTGAGTATGAATGGCCGATGTGTATGGAAATGAAAGAGCTCAAAAGCAATATCGTCCCTTCAAGTGTCTAGAGTGTCTCTTGATTTGCTCTCTTTACAACCCTTGTTGTCTAATGGCAACAGTATTTATTGGATTTCCTCAATGAACGGAACCAATATTTTAGCTTGTAAGTCGATCTTTGAACAAAGCATGGGATTATCATACGCTATATTTGTCTGGTGAGAACTTATTTGGGCGTCTGGGTTGGTTTTGTTCGACCGTGGTGCAATAAAGTTTACAATAAATCGGAATACTTGTTGTCAGTAAAGAAAACTTTGGATATAATAGTCAGTAAGTCTATATGAGGTATATTTCGATTATACATCTAACTTTAGTCACAATTTGATTAAATATATCGTTTATGTATAATTGGAATAAAATTTAGAAATTTTTACTGAATTTAGCAAAGAAAAACAATCATTATTTTCAAATCATTAGCGCCGAGGAAACAAATGTCATTGCTTTTGAAAATGATTAACTTGTCTCGAGCAGAAAATATTTAAAAATGAATAAGTTTTTTTGTTAGCAGCAGAAGTATATATCCTAAAATGTTGTAATATTTAAAATTTTGTAGTTTTGTACAATATGCAACGTTGATTTTCTTAATTAAAATTGAAATAAAGCTATGCGACTTTCTAAAACAAGTTCTAAACAAAGTTTTTGCCTCAGTGTATCAAAATCTTTTTTCCATAAAACCAGTAAAATAAGTGAAGGTTTGTTTTCTTTCTAAGTGATCATGCCATGTGAGTGTAAACAGGAAAGCGGAGAAAAAATATTCACTTAAATGGGGGGCGTCACGAGAAAAAGTACATTCGGACAGTTGACGGCAATCCTTGAAAAGACGTCATAAACTTGAGCAGAAGACTTTACTTTTTATGCATTGATGTGAAATACCATTTTATCGTCAAAAATGTAATAAAATGACATTTAAGTTATGAGAAAACTATAGATAGTTGTATGTTCTTTCTGAATGTAGTAACAGCTAAAATGTCAAAATATGACCGAAGGCACCTTTTCCCATGGCGTGCCCCAATTGAGAAGAGAGATATTCAACGTATAATATTTACGACATAAAAAAAACTTATAATTTAATCTGCATTAAAGAAATCGCAAACATGTATGTGAAAATATAATTCTTGCAATCAAGCAGCATTGTCTATGTCGATTCTGCGATCTAAACCATTAAAAATATTTTTTTTACTAAATTCCTCAGCGATTGTTTTCCATGATAAATACACACGTGTTTCTAACCTTTGTTAATTGGCTGGTCGAAACTTTCTTTAAAGAACTATTAATTTCTCTCGTTTGCTGGTTTTGTCGGAAACGTGTTTTGTTTCTCTTCTTTTGGATTTGGTCATCAAGTTGTTTCATGGCCTATGCATAAAACATCAAAATTTACACACCTATTTGTTTCAGTAACACAATAACTTGATTAGCTTGTAACTATACAAATATAAACACGAGGTGCTCTTATAGTGAGTCACCTCCAAACAACAACATGCCGGTGTTACCAGTTACACGATTGTTCAAAACTGACCCAATCAATCATAACTTTTTCATCTTTTATCAATGCATTCGAATATGATCGCGCTCTTTTTACAACATTAAATATGACTAAGAGAATGAGTATTGTATTACTCAATGAAAAAGCAACCCTTATACAATGTACCTTGTTTTATGATGCATACATATCTAGTTTTTAGGTCACCCTAACAGACGATTTGTAAAATTACAGTATTTCCCGTTTCGTCTCGATGTCCCAACCAAATAGCAAACATGATTATGCATCAGAACGAAGGATATGAACTGTATAGCATAGGCAATCCATTAGGTAATTAAATTAGGTCTCTTGATGCATTCAATCAATTACAGGGTGTTATAGATTGGAATTTATTGCTCTGTCAACAAGGATATTTTCATGTAAATGACACCTTCACATGAAAACAATCACAAAAAGACCAACACATTCTTCAATGTCAATATGTTTAAATATATATCAATTATTTCATCTATTCAATTTTTGTTAGCTCGAGTTGCCTACATGTTACGTGGGACGATTAGTTTGAGAATGCATTTACCATTTTCATCTTGATAAGTGAATACAAATGATACGAATTTCTACTGTTACAGTAGGAATTTCCCTTTGGCTACCAGTTTAAACAGTTTTTTATTTAACTAACTAAAAAATTAAGGACTTAATCGAGACTTAAATAGGATGTGCTCGGATAAAGTAGATATAATAGAATGTGTACTGATTATTAATTTAACTCGCACTGTTCCTTTTAAAACACTATTTAAAATTAATTTGATTTCCTAAATTGGCTAAAGAATAGATAGTCCTAAACAGAGATGATATAATTAAATTGCGATATCGATGTATTTTAAGAAATATAACTACAATCGCATCACATGTTGAATGCCCTTGTATACACACGCACAAAGTAAATTAGAAAAATTTATTTATTTATTTACGCCTCGAGTGTCGGCTTTTCTTTATTATCAAATAATGATACAAATACCACAAGAGAAATGTTCTTTAATGCGCCCAGAAGGAAAATGATATTGGTATAACACTTTGCAATGAAGTCATGAATACAACGGGCCAAAGACACTGGGCTGCGCTCTTCTTCAACATTGTCGAGTAGATGGTTGGGTTGGGGTTATTTCATCAAGAAAACTTGTACTTTTTTCTTCTCTTTTTCTCTCTACGTTTTGGCTGTTAAAATAATCATTAATTCATAAGAAGCTACCAAAACTAGCTCATCTTCGTTTGCTTGGCCAGATAAATTCTGTAGATTATACCGCAGCTTGTAAATAAGAAGGAGGTAGTTACAAAATATAACCACGTGCTTGAACAGCACCTGAAAATGTAACTGAGGAAACTATCAAAAATGTGTTGCGTTTGTAGCGTTCAGTCATGGAAACCTTGTAGCGTAAGGAAAACAAATATTGTATTGCAGAAGTATTACAATGTTTGTATTAGACATGTTGTCACATTCTATCAGTTATCATATATCATATCAACGGCCACGTAAGTAATAGAATAACCGTTCATGTTGCTTACAAAAATTGAACAGCTCGATTGTGAACTTACATTTGATGACTCAATGGGAAAACAATTTGGCTTTTATATTGTAGATTTGTTTCACTAAAATATAACAAAAGATAACTTCAAAAGCAATCCAGTCATATGAATGCAAATAAACGATAAATTACACCCTTACATAGTACCCATTCGGATGATTCCAACCTATGTCTGCCATTGTCAACCTATGTCGGAAGGTCGGTCAGTCGGTTGAAGCTGCGATAAATGTGCTATTGAGAAAAACACAAATATGTATACAGTCTTCATCCATAGCGTTTGTAACTGTTTGACCCTAAGTGTGGTATTGTTGTGGCAAGTGGCGAAGATAAAAACGACGGGGCAGAAACATTAAATTATATATTTTAGAATTCATAAAGGCCATCTCCATCAATTCAAAACACACTGGATTTTTTATCTTGTTTTCCCTTGTGCGACAAACAATATGAATGGTATTCTACACCCTTAAGGTTGCTGTTATACAACCAGTCGTATGAATTGATAAATTATTCATTCAGTTGTAAATCATCGGATAATAAAATTATCAATATTAATTTCCAGAAGAGCTCCGTATAATGTTGGCATGTACATGTATTAACAAAAGCAAGTCACATGGAAGAACGCAATAGAAAACATTTCTGAAACAATTATTTCTTCTTATCTACAAAGCTCTACAAATCCTTGTTGGAGACATAAATATTTTGCGGAGATTAAAATGTTTAGCAGTTAATCTTACTTTATGAGCTATCTCCTGCTGACATTTATTGATGCACGATCAATCGTTAACCTAACTTACATTTGCCTCCAACAAATCTCGAAAACAAACGATTAAAACATATACTTGGTTTTACTACATTGTCATTACGCTCAATTATTTTGGTAAATAATACAAAATAAATTAAATAAAATGTTAGAAACTAATAATTAAAACAACAGTATTTACAAACTATAGGATTTTCTTCCCTACGTTTGGCATATTGAAGATGCATATTGTACTAACTATAAGTCCACGTACATTTGGTTTATAACCATTTCAATAACTGTGCGTCTAAAGTTTAACAGTCTTTATTGTATAGCTTCATTTGAAAAATATAGCTTTGGGTAAAGCTTCATTTGAAAAATATAGCTTTGGGTAAAGCTTCATTTGAAAAATATAGCTTTGGGTAATGCAGTTCATCGTTTCGGTGTTGCGGACCATTAGTAAAATATTTAATAAAAGCTGTATACATTGTATTCACAGATCATGGTGGAGTAGTTCAATGTCTAAGCTGTGGTTAATTATGATTGTACCACAGGGACCAGGTTTCGGTGAAAAGTACCTCTAAATAGTGAAGTTGAAAAATTTGACTTAGTACTATTATAACATTTAACTGAAACGGTGAGCAGCCGCCATTAAACCAACGGAAATCCGGTACATTGAATGTTTTTTGGGATATCGTGGTTTGTTATTGCGAGTAATTTCGAATTCACTGCATACCAAAAACATTCAATTTACCGGATATCAGTAATATTAGAAATAAGTCAAATTTTTCAATTTCACTATTTAGAGGTATTTTTCACTGAAACCAGATCCCTATGGAGTGAACCTGTATGTAATGACCACACATGACTGAAAAGAATCGAATATGTTCAATCGTACGTTGAATGTGTGAAAATATTACATGACATTTACGTAAATAACAGGGCCCAATAAAACTTAATTTTGAGATCAGTCTCAAATCTCAAGGATCTGATTGGCTGAAATGGCGACTGATCGCCATTCCAGCCAATCAGATCCTTGAGATTTGAGACTGATCTCCAGATTTAGTTTTATGATCTTGGGCACAGGTCTTCAACATAATACATTATTAATTTTGATATTTTAAAACACTTAATTTACCATTTTCGTCCGGATACGCAGACATGACCATCTTTAAGACGAGAATTTCTGTGCTTTTCGTGTTCCAGGTGGCGGAAGTGTCACTTTACGGGTTTTATGTAACAAAAAGCAAATGATTAATGATATACTTTCTTAGAAATGTCAGCTGAGAACGCAACAGCTGTTTTAAGTATATTGACTTAAATATAAAAAGGTGAAATATGCATAAATGTATCAGGAATAGCCACATTCAGAAAAAACAGCCTCCCCACACAAGAAGAAGAGAGTGAGAGAGCATGGTTAATAAAATGATCAGTTCCAAAAGAGACACCACTAACAATTAACAAAAATGAGAACCCGATGGGTTACCGCCTTGATACGGTCAGTGGCAAAACAAATTGCCACTAATTATTGATTAAAAACACGTTTCGGATACCTAATGTTTTTCTCTTTTTCTTTTCCGACTAGTGCGAAACAATTCGCCGAGATACGAATTACAATGATCACTAATTCAACAATTTTTTCACATAAAATGCTTGCATAACCATTACACAATAACTAATTTATATTTTAGAGAATGTTCTTGACTTAGTTTTCTGTTTATTTAGAATATTTTACCGTCTTTACCTAGACTGGTGTACGCATTAATTTATCTAACGCAAGCATTTCCTCTGCAACTATTTATTTCTAAAAAGGTTTTGTTCCTAATGATTCACCAGAATGAAAATAAAACTTATTTAAAAATAAAAATTTAATACTTAACACATTTTTTGTAATTTTGAATTACAATTGATTTTCCCTTGAAATCGAAAGTAGACCAGAGAGAAGGTTTTTTTCTTGAATTTCTTGAAAACCCTAACATTATTTTGACAAATTGTCACTTATGAATGCAGACCAGCATTATCCTTATTTCAGGTGTGAGTTGGTTTGGTATATTCTCCATGGATTTCAGAGTTCTCATGCAAAAGGTTTTCTTTAGTTTTAATATGTGCTTGGTAATAAGAACATGAAATAATGAATTAGCCTAAACTGAGCTTGCGAACGTTAGTACATTCTAAGATTAGTACATTTCTTTACTAAAATCTCGGTGGCAATGAGTGTATTCCCCAAAATTTATTCTTGAAATGTTAACCAGTTTTCGCCATGTGCAATGTTTGGGAAACCTTAACAATATATTACAAAAAATACTTTTCTGTCAGTGCAACATATATAAACGGTCAACTCATTCTTTTTTTATGCGTTGAAATAGTTCGATTTCGCGGTTTAAAAAAAGATTTTGAGTCCGAAATGCCATGAAACGTCGACATTTATCCTATGAAGAAACCTTATTATTAAAGGTACCTGTAAATCTGATAACAAGTTTAAGCATCTTGGATGGTACATTGTACGAGTATTTAGGATCGTCAAATTTTCATCACAACATTTCTTACGATTATATCATGCTTAAATATTGAGTAAAATGTGTTATGTATTTTATATTCTCTGCCAAATGATCTTCTAATCTGACATGTTCAAGGTCAGCAAATTACAAATGTATACACAAATATCTTACAAAACATACGTAAAAATACACATCTGTTCTCTGTTTATTGACTGGGGTGTATATCATGCCAGATGCAATTGCATGTATAAGCGATGTATAAATACGTTACCCTTACCTTTAACCCGTATCTTAAAATAGTGGGAAATAGCTTTTTCGAACCTTGTCTTTGTATTTTTTTTCAGATACGTGTTTCACTTTTAATATACTATACGTAAAGAAATTAGAAACGCAACTTCTTCAAACATATGTTATTTTACATACAAAACGTTCACAAATCGTTCAGTGGTTTGATTAACAGTATTCGCAGTTTTTATCTAATTTGTTTGTAGATCGATGCTTGTAAAGTTAATTGCTTGACTTAATACACTTAACAACTTTTCTAAGTCTGCACCTGCGTACTGGGGCATAACTAGATTGATAATTGAACTATAATTGCTCCAAAACTTTCAATAAAACATGCAATAAATACTAACTGATTTATCAGTAAAACAGATTTCAAAAAAGACAGACAACTGACTGCTCTCAGTCATTTAGAGTAATGGGACCCACTGAATACAAATTCACATCAGTCAATAAAGAGTATGACACCAACAGCGCGTATAACTGCAAGGCACATTGAATCTCATTGAGCTAATACAGCGCTAAATGACTTCTTTATGGAATTTTAAGCCCATTCCTGAAGAAGCCTATTTTCAAATTGCATGGTTGGTCCCTCCTGTTTCGTACGCCTCTTCCAAGATCACACCACAGATTTACCATTAGATTTAGATCCGGAGTTCTAGCGCACCATGATAATATTCTGACGTTGTTCACCTCAAGTAAACGTCTGGTGTTCGCCAAACGATGACACAGTGCACCACCATGCATTTACTGCATGCGCCTTTGTGCTTGGAGACGTGGAAGGACAACCGAAACAAGGAATTGTCGCTGATATTCTGCAGAATTTAAGTTCCATTGGATTAAAACTGCTACAGTCCTCTTGTGCAATGACTCACCAGCCCACAGCGCTTTAGCTGATCACCCATAGTAAAATAACCGCTTCAACAATTTGTTTTCTGTGGTTGTCAGTATTCTAAATGATTGTGAGCAGTCATTTGTCTGTCATTTTGAATAATGTTTTACTAATAAATCAGTAAGTATTACTTGCATGTTTTATTGAAAGTTTTAGAGCAATAGCTCAATTATCAAGCCAGTAATGCCCTAGTACGCAGGTGTATACTCAGAAAAGTTAAGTGTATTTATTTGATTAAATGCAATACTAACATCTGTTGCTTAAATGTTTAAGTTTGTTTGTAAATGAAAAAAATATACTCAAAAGATAACTTAACGCAAGGTGACATTAGTTTTAGTGTCTCGCGAACGCAATGATCATAAGCAATGAAATCTACTCTCGAACAAAATCTCTCGGTTACTGTGCACGTGGTAATTTATCGAATATTACATATTAAAAGAAGGGTTAAACGATGTCTTCCGGAGAAAATGCGAAACGGGAAAAACTTAAGTCATCTTCAAAAATTTTCCGCTTTTTATCCCTTGAGTAACTCATGTAATACTTCAACATATGAAAACTAAAGTACACATTGTAACCATACACCTGATCTATTTGTTATCAATAATTAACTTGGCAAATGCAATATGAGGCATATAAACCTTTATATATTTCCAACAAACGATGGCCCAGAGGGTAATCTGGCGGACGTATAATGCTCTGAAAAATGTCCCCGGCTTTTGTTTGTTCATTCAGTTTTCAGTCATGTTGTATGATATAATTTTACAGCCAGGTAATATGCATTGTTTTCTGCTTTCTTAATTATGAATAATTCATAAACTGTATTTTGAGTTTTTAACAAACAAAAAATGTAACACCACCATTGCAATGTCTTATTTGTATTAAGCAATTCACGAGTTTTACTGTATCACGTTAGTAAATCGCAAACACTTAAACTCGAACCCACTTGCTATACGATCATTATTGATAATATACGTAGAGTATCACGTGAGTGTCTAGTTACCTATAATCAAGTTTAAGACTGAGTGATTTTTCGGCCTATATGAGGCAGCGATGTTTATTTTCATTAACTGTTTGTATTAGAAAAAAATCCTACCCAAATAGCCAATAAGATGTTTGAAAGGAAAAAATAACACGAACTATTTATATAAAAAACAGTACAAGAGGAAGTTTTGGTAACTTCTTTGAAAGAAAGATAAAAATATTATGCAACTAGGAAGTTTTTTCTATAGTGAGAAGTAGGTTTAATTTGCTACCTTAAGGTTTCGAAATGTAACAATATCTCCTGTCATCTTGATGATCATACTCTTGATTGTATGTATAAGTTTACAAAAGCAACACATTTCATTGATGTTTACCTCAAATGTAAATAAAGCAGTATTCCATAACTACCCAAAGTTATACCACGAATGTATTATGCATTGTAAATATATTAAGTTTGTTAAAGAACATGAATAAATAATTGTAACCATATAAACTTTCATCACACCCTCTTGTGTTGCTTTCATCGTTTATCATCGTTCATTTAATAAACATAAAAATGAAGTTTACACTCCTTTTTCTTTTAAATTTGAGTTATAAATAACTTATGAACGTTTTACTTTATTTTCAGCTTGAAGAAACCCTTAAAGATAAAACTTTTGAGGATAGTTTAACGTGATTTTCCAAATTTGTGTTGGATTTACAACTTAAAAAGAAGGTAAGTCATTTTGACGTTATTTAAAATATTCATTGCTAACCTCAAATGTATAATGTCTTGGAGTAATTTAAGAGAGACGACAATATAGTAAAATAGTTACATTATATATTTTAAACACTTTATTTGAAATTCTCATTTACGAATGTCTTCGTTGACCAAATAAACCTTCATTTAGTTGTAAGAATTGTGAATGGAAATCTAAACCATGTTGATGTCATATCATGAAAGTTTTCCTATATGTTCTGCGGTGAATTATTTGCTGCAATAGATCACTTTTTCGATTTGAGTTCACACTTTGCTCTAACGGAACGTAGCAGTTGGAAATTAATGTGAATGCATTATTATAACCAAACATTTTTTTCTGTGAACGCTTTTTATCTTCAAAATAGTTACCTATCGTTTTTGCCATCGAGAATCAAACCAAATAAGTTGTATTAAAACTATATCTAGACTTTTAAGAAAATAATTGCAATGAGTTTTAAATTTGTTCTGCGGAAATAAATGAGAAATACATTTCTTCGCAT
The DNA here is from genome assembly GCA_038501625.1 of Corbicula japonica. Taxonomy (NCBI): domain Eukaryota; kingdom Metazoa; phylum Mollusca; class Bivalvia; order Venerida; family Cyrenidae; genus Corbicula; species Corbicula japonica. The sequence continues at coordinate 3,377,047 of JAZAYU010000058.1, read as the reverse complement.
GGCACCAAAATCAGAATGGATTTGCCCTAACTAAACATTGGGGAAGTCAAACATTTCATGGAGTTTGCAACATTAAACTGTTGTCTCGCTCTGTATCTATAAAACACGACTGACTCCTAATAAATGTTGAATTTTGAACTATTACTTAGTGTTTGTTTTTCAATTATGCTGCGGACGGATTTCGTATAATTTACTCGTTTTATTGCTTATTCCTGCGGTTTTACTATTCTCGTGTGGAACAAATTGTTGTTTCTGGAATTAATTCCATGTATGTGCCAATCAAGTTCACCTTAATGCAGAGATATATTGTTGAAAATAGAAATATATCACTGCCTGTAATTAAAAACCAGTTTGGAATTAGATAAGCTTTTTATTATCTATTTAAAATTTTCGGAATTTTCCAAAAGATCTTAACATAGCTTTTATTCGAAATTGCACAACAGTAACTTTGCACTAAGATCCCAGTCATCGCATCGTTCTAAAATGAAAGATAGAAAGAAGGGTACACAACAAAATTGCGTAAATTACTTTTAAAATTTATTTCATTATTTTTAAAACTTAAAATAAAACCTTAAAACACCGTGTTCAAGCCCAGATAAAGTTATTTGCATCAGTCCATTCCAAGGCGTTTGGCTTTGGTTCTAATTCGAGTGTTTTGTTTAATACGCATGCTCTCCTTTATATAGAGATGCTGTATGATAAATGGAGCTATTCTTGACATGCATGTTCCGCTTTGTCTTCAAAGCTATTGCTGATTTTTACAAAATAATTACTAATATTATCGTTAACTCCTGACTATATGATGCAGACTAGTTGGCATTTAAAGTCCTTTTACATGTACTTGAACAAAGATTCGTTTGTTTTTGTGTTTAAGGAAGACCATGCTGTCAATAAAAAGCCTCACCTTACATTCATGACATAATAAAATACTTGGTTAGGGTACAGTAAGGAGTAACATCAATTCAATGCTTGTTTTATTACATAAGTTATGTTTCAAGATAATGGCATTTCATTTTAAATAGGATATAATTACTTGCTAAATGTCTAATTCCTTAACAATCTAAGCATTTAAGCTTTAAAGTTGTCATTCAATGTTATCCACGAAGAGCCAATTAGATTGCTGAAATTTAAGATTGGGATCTATTTTAGTCTTAAATTCTTGAAACCAAATTTTATATTTGATAATAATGCCACATAAAGGAAAAAAAACTAAACTGCTCTCTTGTTATTCATGTCTTGCATATTTACCCCCCGTTTGTCGAAAACGCCACTATATTTGAAAAATTAAATCAAATAAATGAATGGTGGCCAAAAGGTTATTAAAGGTGCCTTTTAAATTGATTAACAGTTCTATTTAAAGTCGCCTATTTTTGGATACACTTATTTTCGGATATATGAAAACTCGTCATATATTCGCGGTGTTCATGAATTTGCGAGCTAAGCGATTCGCGAATATTAGCAAAAATAAAACTAACGCGAATAAAACTAGTTCTACAGTACCTTCTAGTTATTCAGTTGATCTGTCGAGACAAACGTAACCTTTCAAATAATTCATATTTATGATAAATTTCCTTACTAACTGGATATCTTTATTTACTGTACTTGTTTTACAAGCTAAAACTGTAACATACCGTGTTTAGGCGGGACATGGTCGAACACTGTCCATTCTACCACTGAGTGTTTTCTTTAGCATTCTGAATGATGTTACAAAACTTGTATAAACACAACCAATTTCAGACCTGTGAATGGTGGATGTTATTATTTATAATACTGATGTGTGTTTGTAAGAGCCGACTTTATGTGTCTATCGTAAAGGAACATAGTATGAAAATACAATTTTGATTAAACATGCATAAAGCAAATTCGGGTCAAAACGTGGACAGACCCAATCACAACTGAACAATGACGAGATTTGCTTCAACAACAATATAATTTACGCATAGGACTGGTAAAAATACAACTGTTTATTTAAAAAAATTAATTAGTAGTTGTTGTGAATGGAACCCGGCCTTTATTGCAAGAAACGTAATACTGTTATATAACAGTTCGATATTCGGTTTCCTATATTTTATGTTCACTAAAAGCAAATTTGGTATAAGAGAGATGTTATACAATGCGTGGGACTGGTTTGTATTTTCATTTGTATTATTTGATCTTTTTAATTCCATAGTTCATCTTTCTGTGTTAAAATAGTTCTTTGCAAAAACACCACGACAAACAAACACAGAAACACTACTGTAACGTCGTTTGTAATAGATCACGATTTGTACATTTTACTTGTTTACTGGTCTTTGTACCTTGTACTTCTGTCGACGACTGGTATTTGTACATTGTACTTCTGTCGACGACTGGTATTTGTACATTGTACTTCTGTCGACGACTGGTATTTATACAATGTACTTCTGTCGACGACTGGTATTTGTACATTGTATTTCTGTCGACGACTGGTATTCGTACATTGTACTTCTGTCGACGACTGGTATTTGTACATTGTACTTCTGTCGACGACTGGTATTTGTACATTGTACTTCTGTCGACGACTGGTATTTGTACATTGTACTTCTGTCGACGACTGGTATTTGTACATTGTACTTCTGTCGACGACTGGTATTTGTACATTGTACTTCTGTCGACGACTGGTATTTGTACATTGTACTTCTGTCGACGACTGGTATTTGTACATTGTACTTCTGTCGACGACTGGTATTTGTACATTGTACTTCTGTCGACGACTGGTATTTGTACATTGTACTTCTGTCGACGACTGGTATTTGTACATTGTACTTCTGTCGACGACTGGTATTTGTACATTGTACTTCTGTCGACGACTGGTATTTGTACATTGTACTTCTGTCGACGACTGGTATTTGTACATTGTACTTCTGTCGACGACTGGTATTTGTACATTGTACTTCTGTCGACGACTGGTATTTGTACATTGTACTTCTGTCGACGACTGGTATTTGTACATTGTACTTCTGTCGACGACTGGTATTTGTACATTGTACTTCTGTAGACGACTGGTATTTGTACATTGTACTTCTGTCGACGACTGGTATTTGTACATTGTACTTCTGTCGACGACTGGTATTTGTACATTGTAATTCTGTAGACTGGTATTTGTACACCGTACTCTGTCGACTGATATTGTGTGGCGACAAAACGGCTTATGATGGAATGATATGAATCTGAAATAACGCACTGGTGGCTCCATGTTCATCGTCTTCAGCAATACATCGTAAGTTAGATAGATCAAATTTATGTACGCTGATTTGAAGTTGCTCAACCCAGGGTATGGCGGAGAGGGCGGCAGTAAAATGCATTCCATTTTCTGATCGTGAACCTGCATAATCTCTCCTAGCTTTTACTATTATCATTTGTGTCATGTTAAGGAACTTTAAATTTTCTCTTTTCATCTATTATAACAGTACATTGTATGCTTTGCCGGTGATAATTTGCAAAAATATTTTCAAGAATTGGTGACAGCTTTTTTGTCCAGACATCATAATGTTATGAAAGAGGACAATTTGACATTTATTGGAGTTTATTCATGCTCAAACGGATCGGATGCATAGTTAGACGATCTGTAATCTGATTTAAGAGTATGCATTTAGGAAAATAAAAGTTCAGTGGCCGTGAACAGAGAGATAAGCTAGAAGAAGTTATCTTATGTTCAAATTGATACTGACATGTTTTTTTGTTGTCTTTGTGACGGAAAATGATCGCGAAATATCAAAACTAGAATATTTCATTGCCCATGTTTCGGTTAAAATATGGAATATTACATTTAAAATTCCACATTCGTCGTTCCTTAAGTATTTTAATGTTATTGGTCTTAGCAATATGATTAATAACCAACATTTTAATAGTTTCTACTGTAAAATCTTGTTGAAACTTAACTTTCAAAAAAGCGGGACAGGCTGAGTTGTTGGGGTGAGGGATGTTACATCATTTTGTACGTTTATTTTACCATCATCGTGGATTTCAGTGATGCCACTGATAATTCCAAAGCGGTGACCATTCGTGTACTCTTTCCCATTTAGTGTTAGTTGTGCCTTCATTTTAACAATAATTATTATAGTCGTATTAAAATCTTTTGCTTTCTATTGTTTTCTAGTTTAAAGTGTCTGTTCTTTCTGAGTATACTATAGCGTATTTGATCTTTTTCACCGACAAAATCCGCTTACGTCGTCGTTTCTGGTGTGAAAAATATGTATTATCACGAAACCCTCAAGAACGGACCCAATCACACTTAATCTACTAGTCTCACAATCCCATCAGTCTTTATCGAAGATAAATATGAAAATGAATATAAGAATACATAAAATATCTCTCGTACTTTGGTAGAACATTTACATAATCTGTCCCAAAACGCTGTTGTTTGCCTAAAGCAGACAAATAGAAGTCATTATTGATATAAGACAAAAATTATCTTTTTCCTTTTTGAAGGTAATTACAAATGATAGATTACAGTAACTATTTATATAAGCACACTTATTTTACTTACAATTTTTATTCAAATAATTTTTATCTGTCTTTCTTATGGTTTATTGTTTTGTCAAAAACGTCAGAGTATTGGAATTTCAGTTTCAAAATCGCACTTTATTCCATTTCATTGATGAAGTGTGGTTCGTCAAATTTACATTAAGGTCTACATACATTTTAATGTATAAGTTTATATCATTGGAAAGTGCCACAATATCGAAAACAAACATCGCAAGTATTTGTTGATGTATAACTATAACAGTCATGCAAGTCTTGTAATATTCCCTAATTTGCTTTGGAATCTTGGTACCACACTCCTTCCTGACCAGGCTTACTTTGATCGAGTCAGCAATATTTCCGTTTAATGTTATGTTTGTGATTTATGCAGATATATTTTAGAATCATTCACATGTACTCAACAAACAAAAGATATCACTCTGTTGCATATACCAGTAAATTGTAAACGTTAGTTAATGTCTTATCATAAAGGATGATGATTGTCTTTCACAAACTTTTCTTTTGCAACTCCTGTGAGATTTTAACATTTAGTTTGCTGTCATTACCACAAGCTACATCATTGAAAAGGATATAAAGAATCACAGCACTTGGCTTCTAACATAACCATAGGATCATTTTTTCCACACATTAAATCTATTTGAAATTGCTTACGAAGTCACTATCTACACATACACTTCAAAAAAGAAAGAAATAATCTCTCGACTTTTTCCAGTATAGAATCTTGATAATTGAGTGAAATAGATGAAAAGAAACTTTGACAGCAATCGAACACAACAAAAATAAATAAATGTTGCAGTCTCAGTTTGATTGAGCCTGTTTATTGGCAGTAATGGAAGATGCATAGTGACAATGCAGGGGGACAATGCACTTGATACTTCCGAACTCCCTTTTCGTACGAAAATACCTAAAACACTTACATGTAACTATCATCATCAGTTGCTATGTCATTTGATATCGGTTTTGTATTTTTATACCATAGGGGATAAGATATCACTTAAACTTACATGTGCACTTACTAAATGTATAAATTTTACGTTCAATCTTTTTGAAATGAATACTTAATTTAAGTTTGATATATACACGTATGTATATGAAACATACGCTTTACTCTTTCAAACTATTGTTTTTGCAATAAAGATTCAAGTTGCTGAAATCTGAATAACCCTAAATAAACAAAAACTATTCTGGTTAATGGAAAGGAAAGGAAGGCGATAAATGGGAAGTTTTGACAGCCGAATCAGCCAACTAAGAAAACTCATTTTTTCGAGAAGTAGTGTTAATCAGTCATAAACAGGTCAGAATTAGCTAGAACTTAAATACTCAAATGTCCCCAGTTCTTGTTTATCACGTGATACAACTGTGTAGGCATCAAACACTTGACATCAACCTTACTTAGGAAAAGTTCCAGACCGATTCGGTTATTCAACCCGTATCGAGTGTTAAATGAGAGTGTCTCTAGCTGGGAGCGAACCCGCACCGTCACGGCGACAGCGCCTAGCCCTGCAATTCCTGAGACGCAACCAACAGAGCTAACCGGGACAACCCCAAAAAAGGTTGATTGGATAGCCCTGGTATACTTAACAATCACTGCATGACATAGGTAACGGGTTATTTTACTGATAACAGTACTGACTTATGTATTCAAATGATGAACAAAATTCCGAGAATATCGTATCGCGTATTATATACTTTTTTTATCTTGTTCATTCCTCGTTCCTCAGTATTATTGCATGCATATCGTGCAAGAAAACATTATTATAAAGGATACCAATTATCTCACCAAAGGTCTCTTGAGGTATCATTTCGGGGTTGCCTCTGTCTTACAAGGAATACTAATGGAAATCGATATAAGTTTTTATTGCTAAATTATTATTCACATGTTTCATGACCTCCAAATCATGAAACGTGCAGAATGTCATGCTTGTTTGAATATTGATTAAATCCATCTTAGAAAACATTTTGTCAATTTTAACGTCATGTCATATCCTTTGCGGCTGACATCCCATACATGTAGATTCAATATATGAATCTGTGAAGTCGTTAAGAACGATACTTAAGGTTCTATAGTGTACTTCTATGAATGATACTTTTTTCGAGCGCTTCTAGTATTGAATGGTTTTAATATCATAGCCAGTATTGCTTTGGGTAGTGTTAATTCACTCCAAGCTCAATGATCATGATTTTTTCATTTTTACCTTCGGCGTTCTCTGTTATACGCTAGACTTTAAGTCTCAAATCCCCATGTCAAATCTACAGTCTGTTTAATTTTGTTCGTTGCTTTCAGGTTTAGGGCGAAATGTTTCTTTTGTCTTGGGGCCTTACTCCACTGATAATAGAATTAATTTGAAATGTTCACCATTATTTGAACACCGTTATCTGGGGTTCATCAAAATGTGTACTGTCTACTTGTGATTGAGTGCTTAGTCGGGGCTAATCGGTTTAGGCATTAGTATGCATTTTCATTTCTGCCCATTACTAGGCTCAGCTTAACTTATCCTTTAATAAATTAATAAATGTTGTGTTCAATGACTTTCAATGTACCATTTTATCAGGTGCAATCAGTATTAAAATCCACCGCTGATTATGTAGGGTTTTAATACATTGTGTAATGTGAAAGAACTAGGTTTGTGTTTTTGATTTCTCAAAATGGATGAGGAAATCACCCCCAAGGATATAATTCCTGCTTTTTAAATTTTGCCTTTGGCGTCGTCTGTGATATGCAGGATTTATATTCTAAGATCCCCTGTCAAAATTCTATTATGTTTAGTTCCGCACATTGTTTTCTCGTTTAGGGCAAACCCATTCTTTTATCTGGGGACCATACGCCGCTGAATATGGAACGGTATTAATCTGAAAATACCTCATTGAAGGTTCCATGTTCACCGCCATGTGCATACCATCGTTTGGGATGGATCGAAATTGTAATATTTAATGGTGTAATTACTGAGTTCGCTCAACCCGGGGCTAGGCGATGTGGGCAGTAATATGCATTTCCATTACTGCCCATGAACAGGCTCAATCAAACCGAGCCTGCAGTATTTTATATTTGTCGTTTTCGGTGGGTTTCAAAGTTCCCTTTTCATCTATTTCAATATCACAGTAGCGTTTTTTGTGCCGTGTGGCGGCTGTAAAATGTCTCCCCGTACATTCAATCAGTGCTGTTATCAGTTACGTCCTTTGAAGGTCGTAGAGCACGATACTTATGTAATATGTTTATAGTTCTCCTAAAGTTACTTCTGTTTTAATATTTCGGCCAGTTTATAGATAGGTGGTTTCAATATCCCAGTCAATATGGATATTGTCCAATCACCCCCAAGGATATACTTCCTGCTTTTTAAATTTTGCCTTTGGCGTCGTCTGTGATGTATGCAGGACTTATATTCTAAGATCCCCCGTCAAAATTCTATTATGTTTAGTTCCGCCCATTGTTTTCTCGTTTAGGGCAAACCCATTCTTTTATCTGGGGACCATACGCCGCTGAATATGGAATGGTATTAATCTGAAAATACCTCATTGAAGGTTCCATGTTCACCGCTATATGCATACCATCGTTTGGGATGGATCGAAATTGTACTATTTAATGGTGTTATTACTAAGTTGCGCTCAACCCGGGGCTAGGCGGCATGGGCAGTAATATGCATTTCCATTACTGCCCATGAACAGGCTCAATCAAACCGAGCCTGCAATATTTTCATATTAGTCGTTTTTGGTGGCTTTCAAAGTTCCCTTTTCATCTATTTCTTGGTAATAAGGTCAGAGTTTTACTCTAATCGCACATTAATCTTGAGATCATGTCCCAATTGACATGCAAAAACATTGAACATGTTCGCTGATAAAATGCAATTATCAATTTTAATATTTGTGCTGATTAAACACTTTTCGGATCTCTGTTATATTCTTGATCTGATTTAAACTGCGTTTGTTTCTTATGTCGGAATGATCCAGACCTATATGATATAAACTTGATTGACTTTCGTCCAAGTCTGTTTCATTTACATGACAAAAAGATTGAAAAAATAGGCATAAAATAACACATATATATGTTATGAAGGTGATGAGAACACAGTTAATAAACGTTAAAACTAATAAAATGAGCATTTAAACGGGGGTGATGGTGTGGTCATGCAAGTACATTATTCCACTTTAAGAGTTTATTAAAAATAAATATTCTACAGCGCTCTACAGGCCTGGTGATTAGCCCATCTACAGTTAATCCTTATGCTTACTTCTTTAGTTGTGCGATGGTGGCAGGGGTTTGAGGTTTTATGAAGGTTTATGGGGAAATCTTTTTATAAAGAGCCTTTCTCGATTTGTTTGTTTTATACCTATCATCGTGTTCTTGCTAATTAGACTCCTGGGGCTCTGGTCTCGGTAAAATCATTAAGTACTCGCCCATTTTGTTGTGCAATGCTATGAGCTTATTATGTTATATATATTTGTGTGCTTTTGCATGCAACATTGTTAAGCTGATGGGTGGGTTGGAGTTATTTTATCACGATAACGTGTACTTGTTTGTAGTTATGATAACCTTTTGGGGCAAGCGTTAGGTTGGTGCACCCTAGATCCTGGTTTAAACCCCCAGTGGCAAATTATTTTGCCACTGACCGCTCCAAGACACTTTGTGGTGTCTTATTTAAATTTGACTTACTTATAAACACATGCTTTCTTTTCCTCTCTACCTTTTTAAGCGTGGGAAGGCTCTGTTTTGTGAGTGTGGCGATACCTGATATGCATATTTCACTTTTTGTGTCAGTCCAATAGATTATGCAACTCATGTATTTTTTGATTACTTTGTAGAAACGTCATCAGATATTAAGAACACATAAACATGGCGATGATTCCATTTTATTTAATTGTTTTCTAATGTTCTGAACTCATTTCACATTTAACAAGCAAGTTCTAGATACATAAATACTTACAAGAAACTAAAATCAGAGGAAACGTGTATACTGCAAGTTTGTCAATGCCCTCTGAAATAAAGGTTAAAAACAGTTCAGCGCAAGCAAATGCCACAATTCCCCAGTTTCATTTAATTAACAGAAATTTGCATTTGCTCTCCCATTTTTCTGCTCAATCAAAGACAACACGTTAGTATTGCATCCATGGCATCTCATTAAGGAAACCTATCCTAATAAACTTGATATTCGGTAGTTCACTAATTTTTCGAATGACACTCATTCTCAGAACACTGTTATTTATAGACGTCAGTTGTAAAAGACATGTCAAAACGGTTACAGTTTCTTTTCTGCCCTTGATAAAAATGACATACTAAAAGAGAAATAAATTGTTGCTTAATCTTCAATAATCATAAAACGTATTTAATTGTATTGAGGAAATTTGTGTTTAGGAAATTCACGATTACTTTCGTGAATGAAGTCGTGTTCCATTTCCATATTGAATTAAAACAACATTTAACTGTATTATAGTTTTTTTTAATTATTAGGCTGTACATGTAAGTCTTTGTCATTTTGTGATATAAATAAGTAATGTTGGTGAAATCTTTAATATATTTCATTTATTGATCAGTCTCCTGTGCAGCAGTACAATTCTTTTAATTATTAAGAACGCCAAATTGACTATTGAGGGAAAGGTGTTAATGTACAAGCTAATCAGTTAGCCTTTTCGAAAGTTATAACAATTAATATCAGCAGCATACTTACTCAGTTACTGAACGTTCCACTTAAAAATACATTTACATAAGTAGGGACAAAAAGAACATTTCAACGTAAAAATAACAGTAGTGACTGATCAATAGTCATAATAGTCAATACTGGGTAAAGACCATCACCACAAACTAGAATAAGATCCGTCTTAAAATAATCTTTGATTATACAGTCTTTGAAGTAAGTGCACATAGTACCTTATATTATTACACTTGTTCTATGACTATCATTATTTCGAATTCGTATTGGCCTTGTTATTGGGCCAAGAGTAGTCATATTGACCCGAGGCCGAAGGCCGGTGGCTAATATGACTGCCCGTACCCAAGAACATTGCCAAAATTAACTTGATTAATGACTATTTTATTAGTTAACATAATATAAACATCCAATTCATATGAAAACTTAACTGGGCCACTACGAGAATAACTTGACCAAAAGGAGAATTACTGGGCCAATATGAGATAGTTGATTAAGAAAAGTATATATAAAACTCCAATACATAAGTCAAAATATATAGTTCAAAATCTGGTGTATTTACCGGGAATATTCTTTAAGGAAATTATATATCAACTTGTGTGCCTTAGAAATCAGCATATTAACGAACACCCTCAGTCTTTAAGTTGAATAAAAGGAACTACATTTATTTTAATATTTATATTATCTTCGTTTGTTTCACAAAATAATTATCAAATTCACCTTTCGCGGATAAGTGCGCAATACATTTAAAACCTCTTTTAAAATGAACTTATATTTATCTCTAGCGACAATATTTAGCATGATAAGAAAAATTAAGTTGTTAAACTTCAACTGATTTACTGATCATGCTTAGCATACACAATTAAAAAGTAGAAATACTGATTTATCCAGCTGAACTGTATTCAAACAAACATAACAAACATGTGTTAAAAGTCTTAGAGTGAATTTTAATCTGTGTATTATAATGAAGAAGTCTTTCTTGGCTTACGTTTTAAAATGAGACTCATGTGTACTTTTTTAAAATAACAATATGATGGAAAAGAAGTTACTGTGGTGGAGTGATAAACAAGAAGTCAGCCGTTATGCATTCTTCATGTGAGACCTTTTTCTTTATTAAGAAGCATAAATTACCAAATATGTCAAGCAAATGCGTAGAAGAAAATTTATCTTTCAAATTGTTTTTGTTGGCATCTTTATTGTAAAATTATCGCAGAAATATAATGTTCTGATAATCGTTATTACTGGGGAAATCATCTTTGATTTACAATTGCTAGTACTTTTCGAGAAAGTTATTGTCATAAACGTGGCTTAATCAATACATGGTTTTAGGATAAATAAACAGCGTAAAAAAAAGTCAGAGATTCGATCTCGGTTTGATTAACTGTATACAGGTTCTGGATATCTGGTTTCGTGTGGGATTTTGTGTATGTTGCTTGCATATCAGGAATAGCCACACCACAGAAAACAACCCCCCACACACAGACAAAAGCAGAGAGAACCCCGTGTTTCAACAAAGGTCTCAAACAAACCAACCTTACTTGCTCCAACTGGTTCTCATCTAAAAAAAAGCTTATTTGCAAAAATATTTGGCAATATCTTCGAGGCATATGATCGTCGAATTTTGATCCCAACCAACTTCTGGCTTTACGTGTATGATCGATCACTTATTATTAATTTAAGTGCTTAGAAAACTAATAACAACATAACACTCGTAAATTTAAAATAAGAAACTTACAAAACACATTTCACGATAGAGAACACATGTAGTAACACGGAACTGATTTACTTTGCACTTTCAAAACACTAGACTTAAACAATAAATACACAACAAATAAGAATTCCCCAAGAAACGCTCTGAAAATCCTCATCTGTTCTTGTGAGAAACGATAATTTCGGAGAGATTCAGTATTAAATGTTTGGTTTATCTGATTTGCCGATAATGGACGATTAGTAGATAAATTTTAAATGCAATGTAATATTTTTTCCATGTACCACGATTAAAAGGAAATACTAATTTTAAGCAAAACGACAGTAATTTAATTATTATTAAATCGATAAGTGTTTGTATGGGGCATTAGTAAAAAATGACCATGTCATACAATCTTAGTCGATACAATGTTCTGTTTTAATTTGCTTAAAGATAACTGTTATTAATAATAATAATTCAAAAATAAATAAACTAGAAAAACAAAATTTATATTAATTTAATTATGAAATCAAACTCAGAAATTATTATATCATTTTTATTTAAATTTCGATGATAAACATCAAATACAAATTTTTGGTCTCGCATTATAGTACTAAGTTCAGCTATTTATTCATAGTACCACAAATAGTCACCTTAAAAAGTAATATATGCATATCTGGAATCGCCACACTCACAAAACATAGCCGCCCCACGCAGCGAAAAAGAAGAGAGGAAGAGAGAGCATGTTTGTTTACAAGTATGCCAATTAAAATCGGACGCTACAAACAATTAACAAAAGAAGAGAACCTTTTGGGATACCCCCTGGGAACGATCAGCCTCAAAACAAATTACCACTGGGCGTTTAAACCAGGTTCTAGGGTGCACCAACCTCACACTTGCCCCAACAGGTTCTCGTATCACAAAACAAGTACAAGTTGTCTTGGTGAACTAAATCCAACCTACCCATCGGCTCAACAATGCATACAAAACATAAAAATCTATTAGCATTGCAAAGCCAAAGGGATGGTACTCAATGATCTTACCGAGACCTGAGGTCCTAAAGTAAAATCAGCAAGAGCACGATGACAGAGATTAAAGAAACAAATCGAGCTTCTAGTTTCTTTTAAGAAAAGATTTCCCCATAAACCTTCATAAACTCTTAAACCCCTGCCACCGTCGTGTAACCAAAGAGGTAAGCATAATGATAAATTGTAGATGGGTTAATCACCAGGCCTGCAGAGCGCTGAACATATCATGTTGGTTACCTTTTCAAATTTACATATGGAGTTTTTTACGAATTACCGGTAGAAATTAACATTGCCTTTTATCTTCTGAAGTTTATAAACTAAATCTCCATAAAAACTGGCTGTGAAATAACTTGTTGCAATGGTGATTTTAAACTGCACCTGCATTTATGAACTAGATCTGAGTATCGGCGATAAAACTTGCAAGAGGTTTTCCTTTCTTTGTGATACGGATAACCTTGTTTCAAAAGTTTTTCTGTAATGCAAAGAGTACGTTCATTGAAATCATTCATTCATTAAAGGAAGGAAGTTCACCATGACACTGATGAAAAATGATATTGCCTCTACCTGGGAGCGAACCCGCGCCATGATGAACAAAATCAATGTCACACACATACTTCGAGGTAAAAACGACAATTATAATAATATTTTCTATGTCACCTTTCGTGGAAAGTTTCAATAACTTACCACATATACTCAAATTGAGGATAACGTATTACAATGCAGCAACTCGATCCTTTTTTCCTACATTTGCGGCAAGGGCAGCATAAAGACTTCGCCAGAAGCTTTGTTAACTTTGTCTGTTTTGTCACCTTTTGACAGAAACATTTTAAAACTAATTTTAATTAATTTGTAAATGATAACTATATAATCATAGCTACTTTTTTCATGATTACATTATTACCATGATCGTACTTGTTATTCAGTTAATTTATAAAAGATAAACCGCTGAAACATTTACAGTTTATATTAACAAAATGAATGTTTTGTTTTTGTGTTACATGTAACCATGACTTTGTGCATGTTCCCGTTTTTGCACTAAGGTGATGATTTCTAACTATTTTCTGCTGTTCTAAGAGGAAGTTTCCTATTAAACTAGTAAACGTTTGCAATACACAAATATGATCCAAACATGAGTTTTGAAAATGTATCATTAACTTTATATATTATTAGCCATTAGATAATTAATATAGGCCTCTTGATACATTTGTATTCAGTTAATATCGCCATGTTATATTATGGAAATTGTTGTTTTTCGACAAAAATACTGCCTTGCGATGTAATTATAATAATGACCAACATCATGAACATTTAATTTGTGTGAAGTAAAATTCTCATTGGTGTGAGTGTCAGTATAAACCCCAGAATTAAACAACTAACACTCTGTGGTAGATACACGACCTTTTGGCCAATGTCAATGCTTTATAGCGTAACGTAATTGTAGTAATAACAACCAATATCTTATGAAATGAACGTTCTCCAGGAAAACAAAAATGTTCTTTTTATCTGAAAAGAGATATATAAATCCGGGTGAAAGTCATTATGATTTCTCAAAGTTTAAACCATTTAGTGATTTATCTAATTTCACGAGCAAACTCTTGTCAGTAATGGAAAAGATGAAAAGGGAACTTTGAAAACCGACGAACACGACCACACATAAAATGTCGATATGTATTAGTATCAGCCTCATTTTTATTTCCCTGATACCGTAGGGTCGGGAACATAAAGTAATCGCTTTGTCCTATTGTTTATAAGGTCACTGTTAGATTTTCAATATCAATTTATGCCTTAAATCTTGTAACCGAAATCTAAGATATTTCAGCCTGCCAACCTAAGTATACAAACATGTTTACTTTTGTCAATCATATTACTTAATCTCGCGTTTAAACTGAAATTATATCATCGGTATACAAACTTTTTTTTTTATATTACCCGAGTACCTAATGTTTACTTTTCAGTGATGTTGCTGAATAGATTTCCTATGCTTTACTTCTTTATTGCTTGTTATAGTGGTTTATTGTTCCCATGTGGCATATATTATTGTTCTTGAAATTAACTCCATGTTAATGTCAATATGTATTGCATTATCACTGAGATATATAACTGTCTTGAGAAACACAGCGGTGCATAAAGAGACATAGAGACGACAATTCTAAAATTAGGTCAGAATAAAGATCTTTTTATTAATTGTCCTCATTTTGCAAAATATTTGTTTAATTCTCTTTATGTTTGTCTTATTATATACTTCAATTAACAAATTCAATTTATTTTAACAACTATGTTTCTAAGAAAGATAAATTTATAAAACTAAAATTGACTCCATGTTAGAACGGATCCCAACGTTGAGAGATTTGTGTGCATAAAGTTTTAAGTCAACTATGAATTTTTAATTCCATTAATACACATGGCAACATGATGTTTTTCCAAGATTTTATATAACGAGATGTGTTCCAGCATAAATAATACTTATTGTGTTATACAAAAAAAAGTTTTTTAAACATTAGTTTTTTTGCTGACAGCATTCACTATCTTATGATGTCCAAGCCTAAAATATTATCATATATGTCATGGTTGGGGACTTTAAATTTTCCGATAATACTTTGCATTTCAATAGTTTCAATAAGCCGAGACATTTTCGCCCAGACATCATATTCTTATGTAAAAAAAGACAATTTGACATTAATTGGAGTTTATTCGTGCTCAAACGGGTCTGATGCATAGTTAAATGATCTGTTATTTGATTTAAGGGAAAGCATTTAAGAAAATAAAATTTCAGTGGCCATGAACAGATAGATGAGCTGGATAAGTTAAACGTATGTTCAAATTGATATTGACATATTGTTTTTGTTGTCTCTGTAACGGAAACATGATCTCGAAATATCGAAACCGTAACATTTCATTAATTTTGAGTTTTGTTTCGATGCTAATATGGAACATGATTTACATGAATAATCGCATATTCCTCGTTTCTTAGATATTTAAACGATATTGGTCTTAGCAATTGGATTAATGACCATAAAATTAAATTATAATTTTTACAGTAAAATATTGTTGAAAATAAAAAAAGGGGTTTGGCTTGGTTGTCGCAGTGAGGGAGTTAACATCATGTAAGCGTTTTTACAGTCATCATGGATTTCATTGGTGCCACTGATCATTCCAAAGCGTTGGCCGCTCATGTTCTCATTTCCATTTAGTGTTGTTTGTGTCTGTCTTCATTTTAACAATATTCTTATCAAACTTTAGTGCTGTATGTCGTTTTCTACTGTATAGAGACTGTGTTTTCTGAGTTTATTGTAGAATATCTAACCTTTTTTCACCGACAGAAAGCGGTAAATCATCGGTTACGGTGTGAAAAATATTGTATTATCATAAAACCCACAAGGACGGACCCAATCACACTTAATCTACCGGTCTCACATATCAATCAGTCTTTATCTAAGAAAAATATGAAAATGAATATAAGCATACACAAAATATCTCTCGTACTGTGGTAGAACATTTACATAATCTGTCCCAAAACGCTGTTGTTTGCCTAAAGCAGACAAATAGAAATCATTATTGATATAAGACAAAAAAATATCTTTTTCCTTTGAAGGTAATTACAAATGACAGATCACTGTGTATATAAACACACGTCTTATTTTTACTAAATATGTTTATTCAAATTAATTTTATCTTTCTTCTTAATAAAATATGTTTCATTGTTTGTGTCAAAAATGTTAGAATTTCGAATGCCATATTTGCAAAAGGCGCAGTTCATAGTATTTCTTTTCTGAATTGTGGTCCATCAAAGTTAGATAAGGATCTACACAAATCTATTAAGATATTCCTTTCATAGTGCCACAATATCGAAAATAAACATTACATTCCTACAACTGTATTGTTAATTCCTTATTAGCACTAATTTATCGCATCTGTACCTATTTATTGGTGTTTAACCGTGGAATTTACTCTTATAGTATTTCCTATTTGCGCTCTTAAGGAATCTTGATTCATCTACCAAACACATATTCCTATGGTTATTTGACCAAGATTTCTATATTTCCAATACAGATAAATGAACATGTATATTTCCATCCCCTACTCCACTAACAGACGGTGATATTCATGTTTTACATACATACATGTATACCCTGGTACATTGTAAAGGTTAATAATGTTTACAAAATGTAATCATTACGGATGATGATTTTATCACAAACTGATCATTTGCAACTCGTGGGTGATATAAACGTTTAATTTGCTGTCTTAAGCACACAAGCTAAACGATTGATCAAGCTATACAGAAACATACACTTGATTTCTGATATCCAACGGGATCATTCTCTTCAGAGATAACTGAATATTTTATGCCAAACGAAACCATGCCGGTCAATATTATTCTTCAAATACACAACTTAAACGAAAAACGTTCTTTCTCGTTTATTTCCTGTAAGGAATCATTAAAAAGGGTCATTTTAATATGGTCGCAGTTAAGTGAAAAGAAATTTTAAACGTCCGAGATCTCATTTTCAATAAAAAACATTGACATGTAACTATATCATTTGCTATTACATATAGTTCTGCATTTTAAACTCCTAGAGGATAAGTCATCACACATATGCTCGTACTAGATTCTCTATATTCCGTTATTTAATCATTTTGTTAGGATACATGATTAAATATGTATGTACATGTTATGTATTTATTTTGGGAGATACTTAAATATAATTTCTTTATACATGCTTATATTGCTAAAATACATTGTAACCTATAAAAGATGTCACAGTAGAACCGCCATGATTGTGAAAATTTCGCTAATAGCACCCGTCTTAGATGCTAAGTATTCAAAAAGTTGAGGTAAAAAGTTGAGAGAATATTATATCGCGTATTATATTTTTTTTCTTGTTCATTCGTCGTTCCTCAATATTATTGCATGCATATCGTGCAAGAAAACATTATTATTAAAGATACCAATTATCTCACCAAAGGTCTCTTGAGGTATCATTTCCTAGTTTTGCCTCGGTCTTACAAGGAATACAACGGGAAATCGATGGAAGTTTTTATCGCTAAATTATTATTGGCATGTTTCATGTCGCAGATGTTTCTGTTTTACCTTCAAAACAATTAAAGGACATGTAGCATGTCATGCTAGTGTGAGTATTTATTGAATCCCTCTAGGAAAACATTTTCAAATTTGTCAATTTTGCGGTATCATGTCCTTTGCGGCTGACTCCCCGTAGATGTAGATTCAATATATGAATCTCTGATGGTCGTTGAGAACGATACTTATGGTTCTATAGTGAACACCAATGAATGATTTATTTATTTTTTCACGAACCTTCTAGTATTGAATGGTTTCAATATCTTAGCCAGTATTTCTTTGGGTAGTGTAAATACACTCCAAGCTTAATTATCATGATTACTTCATTTTTACCTTCATAGTTCGCTGTTAAACGCTAAACTGTTAGTATCAAATCTTCATGTCAAATCTATATTCTTTTCATTTTTGTTAGTTGCTTTCAGGTTTAGGGCGAACTGTTTCTTTTGCCTGGGGACCTTACTTCACTGATCATAAAATTATTTGATTGTTCACCATCATTTGCATCTGGGATTCAGTACTGTTTATCTCTACTTGTTAAAGAGTGCTGAGTCGGGTTTAGGCGGTGTAGGCATTAGTGTACTTTTTTTATTTCTGCCCAAGACTAGGCTCTATTTAATTGATCCTGCAACATTTTCATGTGCTGTGTTTGGTGACTTTCAATGTAACATTTTATTAAGTGCATGCAATATTAAAATCCACCACTGACTGGGTTGTGGGCTTGATTCATTATGTTATATGAAATAATTGACGTGATTTCTTAAGATTCTGTTAAACACTCATAATGACGAAGGACATAGTTTTACCATAATTTCTCAATGATCTTGAATGACATCATGTCCCATATGACATGCAAAACATTGAAGTTATTTGCTGATATAAATATGCATTTAAAGTTTAATGTTTTCTGCTGATGATAGAACTCTTCGCATCTCTGTTTTATTCTTAATCTGTTTTAACCTGTCATTGTTTCAAATGTCGAAATGATCCATACCTATATGATATACTATACACTTGTCTGGTAGACTTTCGTCCATGAAGTCTATTTCATTTACATGAAACAAATATATAAACATGCAAAATGCCTTAAATAAAACAGATATATGCTATAAAGTTGTCTTTTCGTCCGAAAAATAGAGGAGCTAAGCACATAACAGAAAATATATAGAACACAGATAATAAGCGTTTAAACTGATAAAATGAGCATTGGA
This sequence comes from Corbicula japonica, assembly GCA_038501625.1. Lineage (NCBI taxonomy): Eukaryota > Metazoa > Mollusca > Bivalvia > Venerida > Cyrenidae > Corbicula > Corbicula japonica. Next base: position 3,357,902 of record JAZAYU010000058.1, on the reverse strand, counting down.
GCGGGGTTGATGGTGTGGTCCTGCAAGTATATAAAACTAATTTTAGAATATGCCAAATTTTATTATCCAATAGACAATGCGTGTGTTATTCATTTACTTTTAAGAACCGTCCTAGAATAAAACATAACTTATAGACATGACGATTTTTCTTAATTTGACATTTATCAAATTGTCTGAGCCCTTAACATTTAATAGCCTTTAATAGGCAATTGCTTGCGACATAAATATTTACATGAATCTAAAATCAGAATGGACATAAATACTGCATAATTGTCAAGGCTCTCAGAAATGAAGGTTAAAAAAGTTCAGCGAACTAATAACACTATTCCCCAGTTTCATTTAATTAACAGTAATTTGCTTTTCCTATTTTCCCACTCAATCAAAGACAACAAGTTAGTTTTGCATTCATGGTATTTAATTTAGGAAGCCGGTCCTTATAAACTTAATATTTGGCAGTTCACTTATTATTCGAAAATAAGTGTTTTCTTATAACAGAATCCGTTTGTTTGTTCACATTTAGTTGCAAAACAATGAGAGAAATCCATTCTTGTTTAACCTTTGACAATCATCATAAAATTTTGCGTTGGAGATTTATGAAATTAACGATTATATGCGTGAAATTAAGGAAAAACAACAAGAAACCAAAACATAAAGTCAGTCTCTTTTCAGCATTGTTCCATTTATGTTTTATCATCACTACATAACTGTATGATACTTGTTATTTGGAAATTTTAGTCTACACTTCTCTCTTTTAATGAAAAGGTAAAACGTTGTCCTAAAAACTTAGATATTAGTATGAATAATATTGTGTTTGTGCTAAATTTGGGATGCTATCTGTTCATTGTTCAGGAAATAAGAGTGCGTAAAATATATGTTTGAACTTGTTTAAAAGCTTAGCTTTTAAAACCTGTTTAGGTTATTGTAATCAGATTGATGCATGCATATTAGTTTTCAACAACGTTTATTATACATTTGTAATGAATGACACGAAGCGTTAATGAAATTCAGTTCTCAGACACCTGTGCGACAGTACATTTCTTTCAAATATGTAGTAGCCCGAATTGAATTTCGGCAAAAGTGATAGGCCTACAGTCTGGTTAAAGGAAGTTTTTAGCCTGTTCGAAATATAAAATGATTAAAACAAGCAACGTACATGTGTATTATGATGAATCTGTAAATTTCTGGGCTTAAATTTTAGAATGAGATATATGTTTGTTTTTTTCTTTTTAAATTATATATTCTATTCCAAAACAAAGTTTGCACTTTGTTTTCGGCGATTTTTAATTTACTCCTTTCTTATTGACTAATATTTTGCATTAAAATTGAGATAATTGAAATCCTTCAGTAAAACTATCTATGATCTCAGTTTTGATACCAAATATTTAGACATTATGAAAAGCAGTTAACGAAAAATCACCGATAACAAAATACATGCTTTCTTTTGGAATAGAGTATATTATGGAAAAGAGGAAATTGCAATGAATTAAAAAACGCCAGAAGTCTGTCGTTATGCACTCTGCATGTATTCATTTTTGCTGTATTAAGAAACACACATAACCTAATAGATCAAGCAACTGCCTAGAAGAAAAGTTATTTTTCAAATAGATTTTGTTAGCATGTTTATTGTGAAATTATCTCAGATACTTAATGTTTGATGATCGTAATTGCTGTGGAAATCATCTTTGATTTACAATAGCTAGTACTTTTCGAGAAAGCTATTGTCATACGCGTTGGTAAATCAATACATGCTTGTAGGGTTAATAAGCATCATAAAAATTTTATCTGTGAAAAAGTTAAAAAGATATCCATGCCACACCATCAATCAATTTTTCTTTTTAAATCTGCTATAAGACTACAGTTAAAACTTTCTGTATACATTTATTCTCATATTTATAAGATAAAAATGCAAAGGTGATATTTTCAGTGTTGTGTTATAAAATAAAGGAGAAGGCCACAAGAAGCAGTTTATCATCCGATCAGAGACTTGGAGATACTAGTAAAATCAAGTCATAGATTACATTTTAAATTAATCTTTTCAGATAAAGGCGACAACACATTTAATGTATCAAACTGCCTTGGATTATTAAAACAATAGCACAATGGCCTTACATATTTAAGGTAAATGCCTCAGTTATTTTTCAAGGTTGTCGCAAATTCATATTTTAACAAAACAGTATTAAGCCACATACTAAATGGTAAGAATAGTGTACAGTGTCAAGAGAAATTGCATATGGACTAACTAAGAAATTATTCCGTAATTCCATTATTTCCGGTGATTAATGATCCTCTTGTAATACCCTTATTTTAGCTCGTTATTTTGTAGACGTTTAGGCTACAGGTCTTCCTTAGTCGTTATTTTCAATAAGCTCTTATATCTTTTTTTGCAACATTTAAACAGAAAACTAACTGTTTATTGTTTGTTTGTTGTAAGCAAAAATGTCGGGATTTTTGTAAGAAACGACTAAGGAAGGTATGTTACCGAAGTTTGGCGTTGTTAAGAGTTGTGTTAATTTGATACAATATATCCTTGACTTTGAAACGTAGTTACAGGGTTTGTGTTTGTCACGTTTTATAATTATACAGAGACTCACTTTGGATTCAGTTGAAAAATAAAAAAATGCAGAAAAACAAAATTTATATTTAATACTTATTTATAAATGGGTGGTTTCAATATCCCAGCCAATATAGATTTAATATAATTGTTCAATCAACCAAATGATATACTTCCAGCTGTTTAAATTTTGCCTTTGGCGTTGTCTGTGATATGCAGGATTTATACTCTCAGATCCCCTGTCAAAATTCTTTTTTGTTTAGTTCCGCCCATTGTTTTCTCGTTTAGGGCAAACCTATTCTTTTATCTGGGGACTATACGCCGCTGAGCAAGGAATGGTATTAATCTGAAAATACCGCATTGAATGTTCCATGATCACCGCCATATACATACCATCGTTTGGGATGGATCACAATTGTACTGTTTATTGGGGGTAAATATTGAGTTCGCTCAACCCGGGGCTAGGCGGCGTGGGCAGTAATATGCATTACTGCCCATGAATAGGCTCAATCACACCGAGCCTGCAATATTTGCATATTTGACATATTTGGTGGCTTTCAAAGTTCCCTTTTCATCTATTTAAATCAAACTCTGAAATAATAATAACATTTATTCATGTTAAACATCAACACCAAATACAAATTGTTGGTTTGAAATCACGCTGGCTTAGTAGCGTTGTCGATATTACATAGCTTTGCGCTGTCGCCGTGACGGTACGGGTTCGCTCCCCAGTAGAGGCAATACCATTTTCTACTTGTCTAAGAGGGCGTTGTCTATTAAACTAGTGACCGTTGCACTATATATAAATTATTAAGTATTATATGATTAAAATAGTTCCCTAGATACATTTTGTAAATATGTCGCTGTTGGAAATGATTGCTTTTCGACAAAAGTACAGTCTTGCGTTTTAATTAATAAGCTACAAGATGAACACTTAATTTTTTTGAAGTCAAATTCCCATGCTTGTAATGAGAGTTTCTGCTACAGAATCAACTTTAGAATAAAACAACTAACGTTTCTATGGTAGAAGCTGAGTAAGTTAAACAGAAACCCCTTTTGACCAAAGTAAAAGCATAAAGTGTTGCGTTATTTTAGTCATAGCAACCAATTATTATTACATGAATGTTCTTCAAGAAAATGAAATGTTCTTCTTATCTGAATAGCTTCTGAAATCCGTGTAAAAATCATTATGATTTCGCAGAGATTAAACCATTAAGTGATTTATCTGATTTCACGAGCAAACTCCTGTCAGTAATGGAAGATCAAACGATAAATTTCTCATTTGTAACCGCTACGATATTTCCATTCCAACACAATAAGAAATCGTAGAATACAGACATGACAGTACGATAAAGTTTTCTTTTGAATATTCGTTATATGTAACAAAACCCCACATAGCATGTCGATATACATGTACATTTGTATCTGTATCATAGTTATATCCCTGATACCGGAGGTCGGGAAAATAAAGTGATCGTTTTGTCCAATTGTTTGTCAAGATGTCAATGTCACACTTAGATTTTAAAGGTCACATTATGCCTAAAATCAAGTTTCCGAAACGTACGGTATTAGTATACAAAAAATGTTCACTTTTATCAATCATATCCAAATTTACTTCTAGCGTTTAAACTGAAATTAAATCATCAGTAGTCAAACGTTTTTTTATAACACCCGAGTACATGTACATAATGTTTACTTTTCAGTTATGTTGCTGAAAGATTTTTCTATGCTTTACTTCTTTTATTGCTTGTTACAGTGGTTTATTGTTCCCAAGTGGCATGAATTATTGTTCTTGAAATTAACTCCATGTTAATGTCAATGAGTATTAAGTTAACACTGGGATATATTACTGACTTGAGAACACAGCCGCTGCGGTGCATGAAGACATACAGACGACAAGTGACAAATTGGGTCAGAATAAAGATCTGTTATATAATTGTTCTGATTTTGCACACTATTTATTTTATTCTTTTTCTGTTTGTCTTGTTACGCATTTAAATTTAGAAATTTCAATTTATTTTAACAACTGTGTTTCTAAAATTACGATAAACTAATAAAAATAATATTGACTTCATGTTAAATCTTGTGGCTCTAAACGTTCTGGACTTTTTAGGTCATGCATTCTTTAGTTGACTCTGCATTAATAATTTCATCAAAAACTTGACAACATGATGTTTTCCAAGATTGTTATATTACGAGGATTGCTCCATTATAAATTACACTTAATATTGTTAAAAACAAAAATATGTTTCTTAAGCACATAAAATTATTTGATGACAGCATTCACTATCTACTGATGTCCAAGCCTGAAATATTATCATATGTGTCATAGTCGTGGACTTTAAAATCTCCCCTTTTATCCTTTTCAACAAAACAGTGTATTCTTCTCTGGTGATAATTTGAAAATAATAGTTCCAAGAAGTCAAGACAACATTTTTGTCTAGACATCATATTCTTATGAAAAAAGACAATTTGACATTTATTAGAGTTTATTCGTGCTCAAACGGATCTGATGGATACTTAGGTGATCTTCAATTTGATTTAAGGGAATGCATTAAGGAAACCAAAAGTTCAGTGGCCATGAACAGAAAGGTAGGCTAGAACAGTTACACTTATGTTAAAATTGATACTGACATATTGTGTTTTGTTTTCTTCGGGCGGAAAAATGATCGCGAAATATCGTTACCTTTATATTTTTGCCTTAGTATTCTATGTTAATGTGGACCTTAATTTACATTTATAATCGCATATTTATCGTTCCTTAGATATATTAATATTATTGGTATTTGCAAATAGATTAATAGCGGTAATTTTTAAAGTTTCTACGGTAAATATTGCCGAAACTTCACAATTAAAGCGGGACGGGGTGTGTTGTCGGGGTAAGAAATCTGACATCATATTGTGAGTGCTATTACAATGATCATGGATTTCCGTGATGTCACTTAACTTTTCAAACGCAATTTTAGTCTTTTTTTTATATTTAAATCTTGTGCTCTCTGTCGTTTTCTGCTGTACGGAGACTCTGTTTTCTGAGTTTATTGTAGGATATCTATTCCTAAGGTTATAAAATGGAAACCAGTCTCAAATCTCAAGCATCTGATTGGCTGAAATGGCGACCAGTCAGCCAATCAGATTCTTGAGATTTGAGACTGGTTTCCAATCACAGCTTTATAACCTTCAGCTCTAACCTTTTTTACCAATATTAATCGGTAAATCGTCGGTTGGGTGTGAAAAATATTGTATTATCACGAAACCCTTAAGAACGGACCAAATCATACTTTATCTGCCTGTCTCACATTCACATCAGTCTTTATCTAAGATAAATATGAAAATGAATATAAGCATACATAAAATATCTCTCGTACTGTGGTAGAACATTTACATAATCTGTCCCATAACGTTGTTATTTGCCTAAAACAGACAAATAGAAGTCATTATTGATATAAGACAAAATTATCTTTTTCCTTTGAAGGTAATTACAAATGACAGATCACTGTGTATTTAAACTCATTTAACTCAATTGATTTTATCTTTCTTCTTAATAATATGTGTTTTTTTATTTGTGTCAAAAATGTTAGAATTTCGAATGTCATATTTGCAAAAGGCACAGTTTATAATATTTCTTTACTGAACTGTGGTTCATCAAAATTTAATAAGGATCTACATAAAATGACACAAAATAAACATAGAATTCCTACAACTGAATTATTTGTTCCTTACTAGCACTAATTTATCTCATTTGAATGTATTTGTTTAAGTTTAACTGTCGAATTCACGTTTTATAGTATTTCCTATTGTGCTCTTAAGGAATCTTGGTTCAACTACCAAACGCTTTATTTGACCAAGTTTTCGATATTTCCGATACAGATAAATGTACATGTATATTTCCATCCCCTACTCCACTAACAGACAGTGATAATCTTGTTTTACATACATATACCCTGGTACATTGTAAAGGTTAATAATGTTTAATCATAACGGATGATATTTTATATCACAAGTTATTCTTTTGCAACTCACGGGCGATTTAAATATTTAAATTGCTGTCTTAGCACACAAGCAAAACAATCGATACAGAAACACACACTTGGATTCTGATATCAATTTGGAACGTTTTTTCATCGATTGCCCACTATTTTATTTGCCAAACGAAACCATGTTTGTCAATATTATTCACCAAATGCACAACTTAAACGAAATACGTTGTTTTTTTAGGTTATATCCTGTATAAAATCAATTAAAACGTGTCATTCTTAATATGTATGCAACTGAGTGAAATGAACTTACAACTTTCGAGTTCCCATTTTCTATGAAACACATTTATATGTAACTTTATCATGTTCCACTAGTTCTGCATTATGAAACTCTTGGAGGATAAGCCGTCACACAAATTTACATGTGCTCGTACTAGATTCTCTATATTCTATTATTCAATAAATTTTTGTTTGGATACTTGATTAAGTATATATTTGCATGTAACGTATTGTTTATTCATTTTGGGTGATACTTAAAACATAAATTCTTTTAACTTGCTGATATAACCTATAAAATAATATGTCAGAGAACGCCGTGATTTCGTATATTTCGTTAATACCACCCGTTTCAAATATTCAAATGAAGTACAAAGTTAAGAGAATATTGTATCGCGTGTTATATATTTTTTATCTTGTTCATTCGTCGTGCCTAAATATTATTGCATGCCTGTCGTGCACAGAATCATTTTTATTAAAGATTCCAATTATCTCACCAAAGGTCTCTTGAGGTATCATATCCTGGTTTTGTCTCTGTCTTACAAGGAATACAACGGGAAATCGATAGAAGTTTTCATCGCTAAATTATTATTCGCATGTTTCATGACGCAGATGTTACTGTTTTACCTCCAAAACATTTAAAGTAAACTAGTGCCCAAAAGAAACGATACCAACATGTTTTTTCAAATTGTTTTTCTGCTAATTGATCCCCTGGGAATAATACATAGCTGTGATAAGGAAATGCCACACACCGCAATACTGACTCAGAACTTCCTCACCAACGCCAACATTCATGCCATAAACGGCACGTCCACAAAAACATTTTGAAAAAACAAAAAAGTTTGGTATCGTTTCTTTTGGACACTAGTATACACGTAGAATGTCTTACTTGTTTGAATATTTATTAAATCCATATAAGACAACAGTTTTGAATTTTGCTGTCATCTCATATCCTTATCCTTTATCCTTTGCGGCTGACTCCCCCTAGATGTAGATTCAATAAGCGAATCTCTGACAGAAAGTAGTTGAGAACGATGCTTATGGTTCTATTGTGTGCTCGTATGAACGATTAATTTTGTTTTCACGAGCGCTTCAAGTATTGAATGGATTCAATATCATAGCCAGTATTGCTTTAGGTGGTGTAAAAATACCCGTATACACAAGTGTAGTGATCAGGCCTATTTCAGCTTTACAAACGGCGTTATCTGCTATCCACGAACACTAGACTCACATGTATAGTCTCAAATACTCCTGTCAAATTTCCATCTGTTCAGTTTCGTTACCATAATCGTTCACTGATGTTGATATCATGTTCCAACTGACATGCAAAAATATTGAACAAGTTCGCTGATAAAAATTGTACCAAAATATAAATTGTACTTAAATTTAAATATTTTTGCTGATGTTAGAACTCTTTGCATATCTTTTATATTCTTGATCTGTTTTAACCTGTCATTGTTTCTTATGTCTGAATGATTCAGACCTATATGATATACCCTTGATAAACTTTCGTCCATTAATTCTGTTTCATTTACATGAAACAAAAATTGAAACATTGAATATGCCTAAAATAAAAACAGATATATGTTACTATGTTGTGTTATCGTCCGAAAGAGAGAGAAGATATGCACAAAACAAAAACTAACGAGAACAAAACTAATAAACGTTTAAACTGATAAAATGAGCAGTGGAGCGGGGTTGTTAGTGTGATCTAGAAAGTATATTAAATTATTGTAAGAAATTATTGAAGTTTCTTGTGTTAGTCAAATAGATTATACAGTCATGTTCTTTACGGTAAGGCTTTTTAGACACGTACCACAATAGAAAAGGACACATACACATGACGAAGATTTTATTTTATTTAACCGTTATCTAATTTTCTTAACCCTTGACATTTAATAAGCAAGTGCTAATTACACAAATACTTACAAGAACCTAAAATCAGAAAAAAACATGCATACTGTATATTTGTCTAAACTCTCTGTGATGAAGTTTAAACATGTTCAGTGTACAAAAACGAGAAAATGACACTATTCCCCAGTTTCATTTAATTAACAGTAATTTGAATTTGCTGTTCCATTTTCCCGCTCAATCAAAGACAACAAGTTAGTTTTGCATTCATGGTATTTCATTAAGGAAACTGATCCTAATTAACTTTATATTTGGAAGTTCACAAATTATTCGAAACAAAACTTTTGCTTTTCTTAGAATAGAATGTCGTTGTTTATTTTCATTCAGTTGGAAATCATGGACACATGCACAGAACGATTACATGGTGACAGTTTCCTATGCGCATTGATACTGAAAAAAGGACAATGAGAAAAATCAGTTGTTGTTTAACCTTAAAGTTTAACAATCATCATACATGTTTTCATTTACGTTGGAGTTTAATGAAATAAACGATTATGTTAGTGAAATTTAGGAAAAACACCAACAAAATAAAGCATACAGTCAGTCAGACTCTTTAAGCCGTGTCATATTAATGTTTTATCATAAGGACATAACTGTATGATAATTTCTATTAGGAACTTATGGTATACACATTCCTCTCTGCTTTGTCTAACAGTGTAGTTAGCATAGGTTAAATGAAAAGGTTTAACATTGACCTAGATAACTTTAATATGTGAAAAAAAATGTGTTTGTTGGCAAGCGAAGATGCTATTTCGGTCAATCTTCAGGAACAAAGTTATTAAACAAAGTTTAAATGCAAAGCCTTAAAATTTAAAATCTATTTGTATAACATATAACTTAATTTTGAGACAAGTACATGTATGAGTTAAAGGTTATTATAATCAGATTGCTGCACGCACAGAGAAGTTAGTTTTCGGCCTATTTTCTTATAAATTTCCAATGATTGACGTGTAAGCTTTTAATGAAATTCAGTTCTCGGTCAGGTCACCTGTTCAGCAGTACATTTCTTTAAATTATTAAGTAGGGCAAATTGACCATTCGGGAAAAGTGTTACAGTCTGGTCAAAGCAAGTTGTTAGCCTTTTCGAAATATCAAATGGTTAAAATCAGCAAGATACACAAACAGTTAAAGAGAGTTTCACTTATATTGGTAGGAGAACAGAACACTTTAAACATGAAAAATATCATAATATCATGATCTGTGTACCACGGATAAGAAGTTGTTCTGGGCTTTCGTATATGAACATATGTATACTAAAAACAACTATATTCTAAAAGAAAGTGTGTACTTTATTTTTTTATGAATTTTGATTAACTGCTCTCTAAATGCCTTAATATTTGGTATAAAGGGTTAGATACGCTCGTTTAAATTCTTTAGTAAACCTATCTATGATCTACTTTCATTATTGATACCAAATATTTAGACATTAAGAACTGCAATTAATAAAAAAAATCACCGAAAACAACGTGCATATTTCTTTTTGAATAGAACATAATTATCATGATGGAAAAGAAGTTGCTGTACGTAGTGGAGTGATAAAACATTCAAGTAGTCTGGCGTTATCCACAACATGTGCCCTTATTCTTTATTGAGGATCATAAATTACCTAATATGTCAAGCAACTCTATAGAAGAAAATTTATTTTTCAAATAGATTTTAGTTGGCATTTTTATTGTGAAAATATCGCAGATACTTAATGTTTAATGATGTTTATTGCTGGGGAAAATCTTTGATTTACAACAGTTAGTACTTTTTTCCTAAGCGTGGGTAAATCAATATATTCTTGTAAGATAAATAAACAGCATAAACAACTAGAGCGTTGTTCTAGTGTTGTGGTTCTGTAAATATACTACTCGAAATTTGATAAGGATCCCTTAAAAGATTGTGTTTATTCCTAACATAAGGTTGAAACGATAAAATATTTGCTGTGATTCGGTAAATTTGTTTATTTGACATCAGCTTTGTGCCAAGAATGAATAAGCTGACAAACTGTTGAAGCAGAACAGCGGTTGAAACTTGGTAGGGGCAATAATTCGGGATAAAACGAAAAGCGATACCTATCAAATTTTGAGTAGTATATTTTTAGGATATTTAGTTTTGTTACCGTTTGTCTTTTGTGGGAGAAAGCGTAAATACTATGTAATTCTGAAATTCAAACTTCATATTGAAGCATGTAACGACTGTTGTTAAGATAGACCGTTCGTTTGAAAAGGACAAACAACAATTAAAAAGTACTTCATTGTTACACTGTAACCGTTACGCCAAGGCTAATAATACCAACTGATTTTTTGTTTATTAATAAGTGCACAGAAACAAATTACAAACAACATTTCAGTCGTAAATTTGAAATAGAAAACTTTAGGTAGAGGTAGTATCATTGAGAAACCATTTTCATGATAACGTATACATGAAGTAACACGGAACTGATTTTTTTGCACTTTCAAGACATTAGACCAAGTATCAAACAATAAATACAGAACAAATTATAATTCCCAAAGAAATAATCGAAAAATCACTATTTTGTATTGTAAGAATTATAGTTTATCGATGATTCAATATTAAAAGGTTTGCTTATCTGATTTTTAGAACAAACCCCTGCCGATAACAAACGATTAGTCGATAAGTTTTGAATGCAATGTAATATTTTGCCATGTACATGTCGTATAAACGTTAAATAAAAACCACATTGTTTTGGTTTAACGGCAATGACTATCTAAATAAATAAAAATTGTCACATGTTCGTCTGTAAAAAAATACTTGTTAAACTGTCCATGCAATCTCAATAAAATGTTACCCTTTACGATTGATTGTTTTATTTATAAGATATAATGCAAAGGGATCTTTTCGGTTTTGTGTTATAATGTAAATAAAAAGGCGGTATGAGGCAGTCTATCATTCGATCATAGGCACAAAGAAAATGAATCATGTAATACTTTAAAGTAGAGCTGTTCAGACAAAGGAAAACATCACAGTCATGTAACAAACGGCCTGTCAAAATCTATCTTCCAGAGATTATTAAACATTATTTCTATGAACTAAATTAAATATATTTAAGGTGAACGCCTCAGTTAATTTCAAACTTTTTAAGGCTGTCGCAAATTCATATTTTAACAAAACAGTATTAAGCCACATACTAAATGGTAAGAATATTGTACACTGTCAAAAGAAATTATGCATATGAACTAACTAGGAACGTATTCCGTAATTCATTTTGTTCCGGTGATTAATGATCCTCCACTAATATCCTTATTTCAGCTCGTTATTTTGTAGACGTTTCGGCTACATGTCTTCCTAAGCCGTTATTTTCAATAAGCTCTTATATATATTTTGGCAACATTTAAACAGAAAAATAACTGTTTACTGTTTGTATGTTGTAAAAGAAAACTGTCTGGCTTTTTTAAGAAACGTCTAAGGAGGGTATGCTACCGATGTTTCGCGATGTTTAGATTTGTGTTAATTTGATACAATATAGCTTAACCTTGACTTGTAACGTAGTTACAGGGTTTGTATTTGTCACGTTTTATAATTATATAGAGACTCACTTTGGATTCAGTTCAAAAATATAAAAAAAAATGCAGAAAAGCAAAATTTATATTAAATAATTAAAATCACACTCTGAAATAATAATAACATTTTTTTCATGTTAAAAATCAACACCAAATACAAACGTTGGTTTGACCTTACGCTGGCTTAGTAGCGTTGTCGGAATCGCATGGCTATGAGCTGTCGCCGTGACGGTACGGATTTGCTCCCCAGTAGTAGCAATACCATTTTCTACATGTCTAAGAGAAGTTGTCGATTAAACTTGTAACCGTTTGCACTAAATGAATATGATGCACACATTAGCATTGAACGTATATCATTGACTATATATATTATTAGCTATTAGATGATTAAAATAGGCCCCTAGATATATTTTGTCAATATATCGATGTTACATTATGGAAATTATTGCTTTTCGACAAAAGTACTGTCTTGCGTTGTAATTAATTACCGACAAAATGAAAGTTTAAATTTTGTGATTTCAAATTCTCACTGAGGTTTTCTGCTACAGTATAAATTTCAGAATACAATAAAACAACTAACATTCTCTGGCAGAATCTGAATAAATTGAGGAAGAAAAGACATTTTGACCAAAGTTAAAACTTAAAGCGTTGCGTTAATTTAGACGTAGCAACCAATTATTATGACATGTACGTTCTCCAAGAAAATGAAATGATCTTTTTATCTGAAAAGCTTCTAAAATCCGTGTTAAAGTCATTATGATTTCGCAGAGATTAAACCATTAAGTGATTTATCTGATTTCACGAGCAAATTCCTGTCAGTAATGGAAGTTCAAACGATCACTTTCTTATTTGTTACCGCTACGATATTTCCATTCCAACACAGACATGACATTACGATCAAGTTTTCCTTTTTGAAAATTAGTTATATATAACAAAACCCAACATAGCATGTCGATATACATGTACATTTCTATCTGTCTCATTGTTATATCCCTGATACTGGAGGGTCGTGAAAATAAAGTGATCGTTTTGTCCCATTGTTTGTCAAGATGTCAAGGTCACACTTAGATTTTTAAGGTCAAATTATGCCTAAAATCAAGTTTTCGAAACGTACGGTATTTCCAACAACCCAACCTTAGTATACAAAACATGTTCACCATTTATCAATCATATTCAAATTTCTTTCTCGCGTTTAAATTGAAATTATCATCGGTAGTCAAACTTTTTTCATAATGCCCGTGTAGATAATGTTTACTTTTCTGTTATGTTGCTAAATAGATTTCCTATGCTTTACTTCTTTTATTGCTTGTTACAGTGGTTTATTGTTCCCATGTGACATATTTTATTGTTCTTGAAATTGACTCCATGTTAATGTCAATATGTATTACTTTAACACTGAGATATATTACTGTCTTGAGAAACACAGCGTTGCATAAAGACATAAAGACGACAAGGGAAAAATTGGGTCAGAATAAAAAGATCTGTTACATAATTGTCCTGATTTTGCACACTATTTATACAAGGGAAAAATTGGTTCAGAATAAAGATCTGTTACATAATTGTCCTGATTTTGCACACTATTTATTATATTATTTTTCTGTTCGTTTAGTTACAGACTTCAATTTAGAAATTTCAATTTATTTTAACAAGTGTGTTTCTAAAAGAACGATAAATTAATTAAAATAATATTACCTTCATGTTAGATCTTTCGGCTCTCAACGTTTGAGAGTTTTTATGTGATTAAGTCAACTCTGAATTATTAATTCCAGTCATTTACTTGACAACATGATGTTTTTCCAAGATCGTTGTATTACCTTTTACGAGGGGTGTTCAGATAAATGATAAATAATACACTAAGTAAAAAATATGTTTCTTTAAAACATTAATAGTTAATTTGCTGACGGCATTCAATATCTACTGAATCAAATGCGCAAATTGATAGGATCAACCTTTAAAGCCCCAGCCCTAAACTTAAGTAAGAATATACTGTTGAAAAATCATATTTGTCCATATAGACTCCAATATATAAACTCTCTAACAGAACACAAAAGGTCCGATCGAATTCTTTCTTATAGAAAGGATTTTCAATGATATTGTTAAATTATAGTTAACGAACTTTTAAGAAGCTAAATATAGTGGAGGTATATTTATCAACCTATTTTTGACGAAGAGACCAATTCATGCGCGATCTCGATTTATGTGACGTTTCGGAAATCCTTCTTTCGCTTTTAGTCGCGCGGACCAAATTTATTTTAGTAAATTAAAATTTTAATAGCCCGAACTAATGTTGCAAATGTGTGTCTATAGTTCCAAATACATGTGATATTTCATAAAAGAGTGGGTAAAATTGAAGTAATGCCGCTTTAAATGTTTCCATTTGAATGTCTTTTGTATACTTTGCTGACATTTTAAAATTGGTTGCGGGCACCGACAAGTAGCATTGATTGTAAGACATAAAATTTAGTCACACGGGAAAGTGAACACAAATTATGAATTATGTCCATAAATACCACATATTCCGATGATACTGTTTATTTTGCAACTGGTCGTTTCAAGGCGGTAAACCCTGAGGTTTTTTATTTTCATTAATTGTTTGTGGTATCTTTTTTGAATGTGTGCATTTTATAACACATACACAAAATTTTACTGTTTAACTGGTTTAAATATTGAGACGCTCAAAAGGGGTTACCTAGCCTGCAATATTTTCATATCTGTCGTGTTCTGTGCCTTTCAATGTCCCCTTTACATCTATTTCTGGACTTAGCCATTCCTATTATGCATGTTTCACTTCTGGTGAAGGAGTCATTTATTACTGGGCTACAATTGTTGAACAGTACGTTAAAAGGAAACTTTTTGTGAAATGTTTTGGAAATAAACAACACAACTCTGAATATTATTTAAAAGTTTATATCTTTATTCGACAACCTCTAATTTGTATGAGGCATTTGAAAACAAAATAAGATGAGGTTTTGTTATTTTTTAACAAAATCTTCAGTAAATTTAACGCGTCAAAACATTTAATGAATTTCAAAGATTTTATAGAAAAATAAACAAAAAATATAAGGTGCATTTTTCTATTCTCCAGAAATAAATATTTAACCCGATAACTTTAACAATAACATTATAAAAGTAAAGAATAGACAGTCACTGACATTTTGCTTTAAATAAAAATCCTTTAATTATTTATTGTAAAGTTTATTGATATCTACATGGAAACAAATAACCAAATACAGGAAAGCTGACTGCATGCTGAATTTCGTTGACGAATTTCTCGTCCCGGCACGTCTCGGCTTTGTTTTTCCCCCATAGCGATCATTGTTCTTTTTTGATTATAATTAATAGACATATAGGTGAAATTGTAAAGATTTGTACTGCAATTCGGTGTTTAACTTAATGTAATTTTCTATTATGCCGTTTTGTGGTAATTCGTGTACCAAGTTGAACTTAAAAGGACGAAGTCAGTCAACAGGATTGCTACACAACGTTATATTTTTATGTTTTGTATACAAAGTAATTTGATCATTTTTAAATCTTTTAAAAAATATATTTCTTGCTTTTATTTCGGTAACTTTTATTTTTGTCTATTATTTAAACATAAATATAATTTGAATTTTAAGATAGAGATTTTTTTTTATTTTTCACTTGCGCGGAAGTTTAACAAGTTCATTTTAATTCAGCAAGTTGTATCCATACAACTGGGTGATTTTGTGTTTGCAAAAGAGTATAATACTCATCTTATTCATGTTCTTTTCATCCGCGAGAATATTTTGAAATTCGAGTGTTCAAAAATATTTGTCTGAAAACAATTATACATTTTGTGTAACAAAATTATACATTTTTGTTTGTACGAAAATCATTATTATTCTTATTTCGATCTATATAAAAGATTCATATGGTGAACACATATGCCTGTTTAATTTTTAACAAGAATTTTGCAATTATGAAAACATAATTATACAATTATTGATGTTCGAAAATAGCTGTATTTTGGCTGAAATGATAATTCCAGTAGGAGCATATATTGGCACACTATAATTTTCTTTTAATTTTAACATCTGGTATAATAATATCGATAGTAAAGTATTCTTGCTGTGTGGCGGACGAACCTTAGAGTGTGTAATTATTTTACTATAGATCCTTTAAGATTTGTAAATGGAACCAGTGTTTTCTATAAAAGCAATGGGAAATGGGTATTGACAAATTTATTTTTTTCGTTTGAAGTTATCGTACTTTAAATGTTAGATAACACGTTGTATAATTCAGATTTTACACATGTAAAATCTTAGTAACTTTAACAAATTTAACTTGACCGCATTGAAGGTTAAATGTTCACCGCCATAAGCAAATTGTCGTTTGGGTTAGATCGAAATTCTACTGTTTATTGATGTAAATACTGAGTTGCGCTCAACCCGGGGATATACGGCGTGGGCATTAATATGATTTTCCATTACTGCCAACGGACAGGCTCAATCAAACCGAGCCTGCAATATTTTCATATTGGTTTAGTGGCTTTTAAAGTTCCCCTTTTTGTCTGTTCTTACAGTTGATGGGTAAAGTATTAATCAGCCTGACATTGTGCAAGTTGCATGTACATGTACTAGAACATGTTAACATTTGATAAACATGGATAAAAAATTACTAGCAAAAACCACAAGACAAAACTATAATTTAAGCTATAACTATTAATATCATATGTAGCATTCGGGGCGTTGAGACATTTGAAAACTTACATATATATTAAGACTTAGTGAATGATTATCATTCATTTTCTTTCGCAATCTATTTTAACGACACTCGTGTGGTATTAGATGGTATTAGAACTTCTACACAGTTGAACAGACAATAAAGAATGACAACACCAACGTTCTTACATTACTATTGGGAATAGTTTTTCCATATATAACCAAACCTTTTTAAATGCCTAAGGAAGTCTGGATAATATCTCCAAAATATTATACACCGCTTAACAATGGTCTCTCGATTATTTCCGGAATTGAATTTTTCGCAGTGCCATTCTTGATGTTCTTTCACTTCGAGTAAAAATGCACTGGGTCCGGAAACTAACACAAATCCCAAAATCCCATTTTCTACGAAAACACTTAAAACACGTGCAAATAATTGCATGTATGCCATTACATGTAGCTAGTGTTTCTGTATTTCAAATCGGTAATTAAAAGACAACAAGATATCAAATTATAAATTTACATCAATGTTTCATGTGCTGCATGTGTTATCTCTTTATTACAAAAGGTTTAACGTTTGGATACATGTACGCTGAAAGATATAATATATTTTTTATACAGTGCATATTTTTTTCAATATTTTTGTTCTCGGAAATACGACATTTGATCTAAGTAAAGGTTTTTATCATTCGGCCTAGGATCGATATAACTGCCATTGGTTAACATGAATTCACTTGAGTAACAAGATAATACTGTTGTTGTTTTCATATTGACTTATTGAAGACATTTCGTAGGATTTTAATAAACTCCTGAAATCGATGACTTTATTAAACATTTAACAATTTTAAGAAGATTAAAGTCGCATAACTTAAAGAAGGTCTGCTGAAAAAAGATCTTTAAAGTAACCTAAATTAAAAAAAAAAGAAATACAAACAGAATAGTTTTATAATGAACATATTTCTTCGAAATGCAAAAGAAACAAGTTCAATGAACAATATTTTCAGAAGTTTCATTTTATTAACACTAATTGCATGTGTTTCTCAAAGTTCCCGCACAATCAAAAACAATACATTATTTTTGCCGTCATGTCTTATTATAAAGGAAATAAATTCGAATAAACTTACGGAAGTTCACAATTAAACAAAAAATTAAACAAAACAATTGTTTTCAGAGAACATTTTTGTTAATACGTGTTTTGCACAATCTGTTTAGATGCAAAAGAGAACCATACACACCAAAACTGTTGCAGTACTCTTCTGCGTGTTAATACTGAAAAAAGGATAGGCAAACAGAACATAAGGGAAATGAAATGATTCTACGCGTGGATTTGAGAAAAAATAGTTATTTTGGTTATTGTTGTGATAATACGATTGCGTTAAAAGTGATATTAAAAAAATAAGTTTTTGTAAAGAAAATGGTAAATCCATTATTGTTTTTTATCCAGACATGTTTTGAAATAAGATTGATGCACACAATCATGTTACTTTTGTCTTTTTTATTATTTATGATTAACGCGTAAGCATTAAATTAAATTTAGCACTCAGTCACCTGTGCATCAATTCATGTCAGTTAATAATTTAGAATGACAAATTGACTATTGGAAAAAAATGTGAACTATATCACAGTCTGGCTAAAGTGGTTAGCCACTTGGAACGTGAAAGTAGTTAAGATTAGCCGCCACAGTCGTAATTACAAAGCGTCCCATTGAGACCGAGAGTGAAGCAAAGCATATTAAAACATGAATACAAGTGAGCGATAACAGACATCACAATAATGGGACAATAACCGACAACACCAATTAAACTAGGTTAGGAAAAGTCATGGAAGGTCACTTTCAGTGAGTGTTGTCGAATATCATACAATATAAGTGTTCTCAGTCGTGCAATACTGAACTGTTTTGACGTCATAAAGATGTCTCATCATTGTTAAAATAAAATATGTAATTACTAGACCGGCAAGAGTCAAGGTCTGCTTTAATAGCCACCTCGGTCTTAGTATGATTTTTTCAACTTTATACTAATTCACTATACTTACTATCGTACTTTTAAACAGTAGTTATGCGACCTTATCAATAACAACGGAAGATAAATGTACGCGAGCACAAATCGCGCTTAACAGCTTTTAAGGTAAATACAAGTAAGAGAAATCACTTTTTCATGTCTATACATCATTGCAGTATTCACTTTTGTTCGGATCAGACATAATAAATCATGGTCGGCAAATGAAAATTACATTGTTGAAATATTGTTTTATCTGACGAACTGGATGCAAACTTTCTGAAATGCATATTTCACTTTTTTGTATTCTCTGTAACCTGCCTTTGTTCCCCAATAAAATACAGTCGAACTTCGATGGCTCGAACTCAACGGGACCGGGACATTTGTTCGAGCCATCGGTAGTTCGAGCGATCCGTGGTTGGTATGTGAGAATGGGTTTCTGTTCACTTTACTAAGCTAACACATACTAATAATTCATAATTATTATTCTTATTTTAATGTATTTTTAAAATTATTTTCTCATTTAATACGACGACAAGCTTACATGATAATAAATAAAGACATTTATAGCCTTGATATTATATACGTGCACAAAGGTTATAAAAAACATAAAACTGATCATCTGCCAAACTCATTTTGAATTTGAGTTCGCATTGTAGAATTCGTTCGCTTATATTCAAACAGTTTGTTTATAATTATCATTAGTGTGGTATAAATAAACACAACAATCAAAATATTTTTATCCGCTTTAATGTGTTATTTACATGACTTACACGCGCATTGTCCTAATTGGCGAGACATTTTCGCGCCTATGTTCGCACCTTTCATGATTACCGATAATTTTCTGTTCGAGCCAAGCGGTGTCAAAAACATTGAAAAGTAACTGTCGGGACCTTGATTGATGTTCGACTGTTCGAGTTATGGGTAGTTCGAGCCATCGGAGGTTGAACAATATAGAACATATAGAGTTCTAGTTCGGGACCGGACGAACTGTTCGAGAGTATATTATTTTCTATTAAGTTATTTGGGATTGTTGTTCTAGTTTTGTCGCTATGATGTTACTTTTACAAAATTAATTAATATAAACTATTATAAGCACATGCAAATATAAACGCTTTCTTGGTGAGAATGACTTTAAGTCACGTTCAATCATGAACATGTAAATAAACAAACAAATAGAAGAGACATGCAATTTTATTTGAATCTAATTTTCTCGGATGCTTCATATGTCGAGCATGCGAATATTTTTATTTGATTCTTTTATAAAGAATCACCAATATTTCACTTGGTAAGTCGAACGTTAAATATCATAAACTAAGATGGGCGCGTCGTAGGTCAATATGTATTTGGCTATATTTTGACAATTTGGACCAGAAGCAGCAATTAAATAAGTCGAGTCTTGACTTCTTGATGGGTTACGTGGTATTGATAAAACAGTTACTAAAACAGTTACTTTTATTAAAGATTTCAAGTTATCCGAGTCATAAAAGTTGCTTAAGAATACAACTTACTTTGTTTTTTTAACTTATCGCATATTTTAATTTCAAATTGTTAAGCCGGTTATTAAGTTAAACGTTACAACAACGGCGCTAAAAATGTATTTTAATTTTAAATTTTTAAATTTATTTATAACTGAATTTAGATTAACGTTATCACCGGTTCAATACCATTTAAACATTGACAATTTGTCAAGGATGGTATAACATGAACTCATAACACATGAATAATTTATACATAGCTTATTTGAAAAAAAAGAAGTTAATACTAGTAAATGGCAGTAAAGCTAAACTGAAGAAAATACGTGTTCAGTTTGAACGAGCCAGATCCTAGTTTCGGTCATCATATCAATTACATAAGCTTATAAAGTCAAACAAAAAATGAGGCTGCTATTGTATGATATGATTTTAACCAAATGAAAGTAAAGCATTCTCTCCCATTGCAAAACAGGTGTGCTTATTACAGTTTTTGTTCTATAAGCAAAAAACCAACCAAATATTTTTGGGGTTCGGGGACTGTGGATAGCCTTTTTAGGCTTCCCGAATTAAATTCAGAGTAGGCATATAGTAGCCGCGATTTCCGCCCGTAGAACATTCGTGTCCGGCCCATAACTTTGTTATTTGAAATTGCCTTTTGAAATAATTTCACAAAAATGATCATGTCATCGAGACAACGCAAAATTCGGGTCGCTACCTTGAAGATCATGGTCGCAGGATGATCGTGACCGGTCCATAACTTTGTAATTTATAAATGGATTTTAAAATTATTTCACATTTATGATATAATTGCCATATCGAGACGATGTGTCGCGTGCAAGATTTGGGACGCTACATTGAAGGTCAAAGTCACAGCATGACCTTGAAGCAATATCGTGTCGGGTTCATAACTGTTATTTATAGTTGAATTTTAAAAATTATTTCACAGAAATGATCATCATATCGAGAAGATGTGTCGCGTGAAACATTCGGCACGCTACCTAAAAGGTCATGGTCATAGTGTGACCTTGAAGCAAAATAATGCCCGGCCAAGAAAGTTGCAAAATGTAACGTAAATAAAAATTATTTCACAGAAATGATCTTTATGCTTGACAAAATTCGCCTTCATAGTTATATAACTTACCGTTTGGGTGACACGATACAAATTCGGGTAGTATCACCAGTTTTCGACGATCTCTTGTTTTCTAATGGCAGAACATGCTGTGGTGTCCGTCTAGCTCTTGCTTTAATTGTCCGGATTTTGCACACTCAATGATACCATTTTTCTATTTGTCATTGACACACTTTAGGGGACTTTTATTGGAAAAACTAAATTCATCTCAACAATGTGTGTTTCTAAAAGAATGATTAATCAATAAAACTATTATTGACTCCACGATAGAGCTTTCGGCTCCCATTGTCAGGGTTATAATTTATGTTATAAAATGCATTAGTTTGCTATGCATTATTAATTCCATTAATTAACTTGACGGCTTGATGGTTTCCTGGCATCGTAATACATTTATTACAGCAAGTTCAAATATGAATGTATACTAGTGCAAAAAGGTATAGTTTTTCAAAAAAACACGAGTGAATAAAATTTGCGGATATCATTCGAGTTTTATTGATACTGATTAAGCAGTTCGTAAATTAAAGTTATTTTCATTTGCATGCCTTTTGGTTACCCTCGCGGTTACAGCTGATACCATGCGACTTGGATTGATACTGATTAGGCAGTTCGTAAATTTAAGTTGTTTTCATTTGCATGCCTTTGGTATACGACATTGATAATCCAAAGGTTTCGACCAAGCCTTTCTTAATCGTTTACGTTTAAAGCTTTTAAATTATCTAAATCAACAGATTTTTTTTTCGAAGTGTTATGAAAGAAAAGATGTTTTGATGTATTTATTTGTTTTACATGAAACCACTTGTCTATGTGATCTAGTCCAATTTTACTATATAATAGTAAGATGAGAAATAATATACAAGAGAAAAAATAAAGGCATTAAATTAATAATATATCATTTTATGTCAAATTCCAAACATTCAAAGAATTTCTAAATGAAAACTCTTTCCAATGATAAGAAATTCGCACTTAAAAGATGTGAAAAATGTACTTTTAGATAAACATGAGCGTGACGGCATTTCAAATACAAGTGTTCGAGATAACACATGCAATTTATCTTATTTCATGTTATATTATTTTAATCAAACATCACTACCACAAAGTAAAATCTAAAGTTTGAGCTATAACGTATTATTTGCTTCATAAAGTTTTGTAGGATAGACGGCTTTTGCCCTATATCTTTTGAATTCTGACCGGAATGTTGTGGTATGAAACTTTACAACGCGACTCGTACGTCGCAGCTGCAGATGAAAGAGATGTTTTATATGCATTAGAATAAAATTGTTCACTTGTGCAACAGATCTGAGGTGATTGGAATCCTGTTAATGTAAATACTTTTCTCTCTTTCATCGATGATTTCTTATGATTTATTTTTAATGACTAATAAGCAACAAACAATTTAAGGAGACATTGATGAAATAAAAATAAATCAGTATATTTCCCTGGGGTATTTTATTTAGTATTTACATTTACAATTAGGTCTTCTCAACTTTAGGATGTCACTTAATAAACAGATGTCAGTTTCCCGGATACCGACTTTGCCGTGGCGCGCCTCAAATATTTTGTAAATAACTGATAATAAAACTTTAAAAGGCAATCGCGAGTTAATCATAAATCTTTAGATCAGTTTAGGCCGTTAACAAGTTATGATTTCCTAGTCAAATATTTCAAAAAATAGAGGCAACTGATTTGACCAGACATCATTCTGCTATCACAGATCTAGCCTGATATGTATTGGAATTTATACGTACTGCATCATATAATGAGTTGTTAGTTGTTTAAAGCGTATGAAATAAGGATGATTAATGTTCAGTTAACACGAACGGAAAATGTCATCTAGTATCAAGGCAACCGTTGATACATGTACCATCTTGTTATCAGTGACTGTATTATAAATAAAGTCATTGTAAATTATTTTTATTGTTTCATTCGTTTTGCGTCCAAAAATCTAATTTCATGGTATAAATCATTATATTTAAATTTATACATTTCAACTAACTTTTGATTTTATTAAAAGTTACATAAATTCACTGTTATTTGAAATTAGAACGTCATCGCTTCTACCACACAAGAGAACATTTTTCCAAAATTATAGGACAGCATCTGCATTTTATCAACAATCGAGTATAATAAGGACATTATAACATTAGTTTGATAAATTTACACTTTTATGCTATAATGGACATAGTATTTATGTAAATGAACCCAATTATAAATTACGAGTACCCGTTAAAGATGGGAATTATTCGTTTAAATTTAATTGGTAATAATTTACATGTGTACTTAATAATTATTCATGTTTCTTACAATATTCATTTTTGGATAAACCGCACTGTTTTCTCTCTCCAAATTCACGAAGCCATCATGATGGTCATTAAATGATTGTGAGAAGATAAAGAATGGACAATGGTTGGTGGGATCACAGGCTCCATTAACTTAGCACCAAACTTGAAAATGTCAAGAGTTTGGCTATTAACAGAAATTTTGTATAACCAATAAGGATCTCTAATGTATGAAACACAATCAGACCGATTCTCCTCCGCCACTTGTCAAAGTCAAAAGAACCTTAATTGTGTATGTGGCTACTCTTAACCATTCTTAATTGTGTATGTGGCTACTCTTAACCATTTTAATTGTGTATGTGGCTACTCTTAACTATTCTTAATTGTGTATGTGGCTATTCTTAACCATTCTTAATTGTGTATGTGGCTACTCTTAACCATTCTCAATTGTGTATGTGGCTACTCTTAACCATTCTTAATTGTGTATGTGGCTACTCTTAACCATTCTTAATTGTGTATGTGGCTACTCTTAACCATTCTCAATTGTGTATGTGGCTACTCTTAACCATTCTTAATTGTGTATGTGGCTACTCTTAACCATTCTTAATTGTGTATGAGGCTACTCTTAACCATTCTTAATTGTGTATGTGGCTACTCTTAACCATTCTTAATTGTGTATGTGGCTACTCTTTTAGTTTTGTGTTGGAAGACGTCTAGAGTTCTCCTTATTAGTTCTTATTTAAGATAATGCTTATATAAAAACTCTGAAACATTCCCATAATTTGTCCCAAATCGCTTTTAATGGCAGAAAAGTAGGCCAACAAATGCGTTTGTGACATTAAACTGAAATATTGCTTTTGATTTTATCGTTTATTAACGATGCTTACCTACGATATCGTGATTGAATTATCTATTCCAAACTTCAGACAAAGTGTCTTTGAATAAAAGGAATGAATAAACTATCTCGATCATAATCAAGGATGGCATGTAGCCTTAGTGTAGATTGACTTACTTAGTTGACTTATATTGACTGAAATAACGTTTAAGTTATATTTATATGGTTCCGTTTGTTCTTTGCAATCTTACAAAAATCTCGCCTTTAGTATTTTAGAAATAAACATTGTAAAAAAACGTTTATTTAACCCGTTGGTTTCACATAGTCGCCAAGTAAAGCTGTTTTATGCATTATTGAAGCTTCCCTAGGGAACATTTGTTGTGACACACATAATTCTAATTATATAATACTTCAACATAATAATGTCCACTTTATTTAGTTTATGCGATAGTTTCTTTTTTAGGGCTAAACTCTATATCTTATTGAGAAACTATCATTTACTTTACTGGAAAACTATACCTTCACTATCAAAAGGGCTTAATCAACATTCATTAGTTATACTCGTATATTTATTGCTTTCGGTTTATTTACAAATCCTCTTTAAAGATCCAGCTACTGACTAAATTTGTTATCGTATATTTTATTGTCAGTGATTTAATTTCGACTTAATTTCGTTGTTCACTCCAAAGACCAGAAAGTACGATCACTCTGATATTTTTTCGCAACAAAGGTTAAATTTTACTGTCGTTTACATACTAAACTGTAGAGACTACGGTCGCCATTGTTAGCATTGATCTTTTGACATTACCATTGGGATTCCTGTCCTAATATAATCTTACAATGAACGCGAAAAAAATATTGTCTAACTCACTTTCCGTATAAGCAAGGTCGTTTATACATTTCAGTAAAGAAACGTTTAATAAGTACACATCTTCGTGATATTTATGCCGGAAATTCCCTAGAAAGACAAGACCAATTATAATGATTTATAAGGTTATCACCTTACTATACAGAAGTGAGTTTTATATCTGATTTAGGTATAATCATGTCAATTTAAAGGACCTAAATCAAAACGTCTCCACATAACACATGTTCTGCAAGAAACTTTCAGCTTAAAATGGAATTTTTTTATTGCATTGGTACATTTAGTAAGACTTAAGTTAATATACTCGGTAAACTCTTCTGTTACGCAAGCTTTAGCTCTTGACAATACTGCACTACTTTAGGTTTTGATATGAGAAAACCTTAAATTTGACGTTGTTTTGCAATGTGCTAAATGTTTTATTAACTTTCAATTTTACATTCATGTTAAAATCATGTTAAAATAATTTTTATAATAACTATTCGATTTGATCGTGATTTTGATTTTGAACTCGAAAGAAATATCGGTAGAAATGAATTGCTTTTAAGCCACACATTAATTATTTTGCATCTTGTTCGAAAGAAAGTTTAGTTTAACATAATTCTTCGCCTTGCAATTATGATGGAGTCTGATGCTCATACTACATGTATTTATAGCTACTTTAATTCGGGATAGCAACGTTTTCTTGTCCTTAAAATTATTGGCAATGTTGCCAGAGGTAGGTGTTAGTAGCTTAAAATAAATGCTTTAGTTTTCGTTCTATTTTTAGAGACTTTTAATGATGTTCCTTGCAGATAATTCTTATAAAAAATGTAACTCGTATAACGAATAACAATACAGCTGTTTACAATGATTACTTGATGAAAAGATGAAATATGCTCCCCACACAGTCAAGAAGAAGAGAAAGGGAGAGAGGATGGTTAATAAAATGATCAGTTTAAAAAAAGACACCACAAAAAACTAACAAAAATGAGAACCCGAGGGGTTACCGCCTTGGAACGGTCAGCGGCAAATCAAATTGCCACTGGGGGTTTAAACCAGGTTCTAGGATGCACCAACCTCACACTTGCCCCCAACAAGTTGTCTTAAATTATTTTGTAACATGTGTCTTAAGCCTTAACTTATACAGAAATAAAGGTCACATGAAAGTAGTTCAGTTTCGAAAAAACTTTCTCGGATGTTTAATTTTATTACGATCAATCTGCATTTAATTTTCCTTATTTCTCACTTTCTCAATGACATGTTAGTTTTTGTTCTGTTCGAAAACATTCTTAACTTATGTTTCCTTTTCGTCTGTTTTAAAATCATTATAGTTGATGGATGTGCTTGATATTTTCAATGCTTACTTAACTTTATAGAATACACTTCACATACACTTTGTAATTTTTCTCATCTGAACCCATTTTCACAGTCACAGTACACTAGACCTTCAAGTGTCTAGAGGTGTAATTTAATTGGGTCTTCTTACAGCTCATGATTTCTAAAACCAACATAGTTTATTGGATTTCCTCAATGAGTGAAATTAATTTTGCAGCTTGTACGAAGAGCGGAGAATAAAGAAGAAGCTTAACAAATGTTACATCGTCTGGTTTTAAGTTTAAGTTGGGCGTCTAAGTGTGATCAGCCATAAGAAATTTCGGGTCAAGTGTCTCTGTGATAAATGTTTTGAACCTTAACTACAACCTGGATTCTTATTTTAAATAAACATCAATTGGATGCAACAACCAGATATAATTAAGTTATTGGTAGTTGTTTAAATAACTAATTGGCATGCTCTCTTTGGATATAATTCTTGCATTTAAATTTGAGTCAAGGTTGCCAATACAGATATTTTTGAGAGGTTGAGAAAACAAGATATAAAAGCATTGTGGTGAATATCAATCAATAATTATACATTTTGAATCTAACTATAAAAAATTTACATTAACTCAGTGATAAAAGTAGACATTTTCAAAAGTTGTAATGAGTAAAAGTTAAGCTATTTTAGTCAAAACAATATTTTTCCTATTTCAGTTTATTAGTTTTTCGATAGCGAAACACTAGTTTATCCGCGTACAATTGGACACTGATAGAATAATATTGATATGGCACAATTAGCAGGGCACATGATGGGATTGATGCAGAGGAATGTAAACTACAATAATCCGGTAAACGTTTCATTTTCACCATATTTCATCATTTGAATATCATCTGTATAATGGATCGAAATTTTTACCGATCTGTTTCCTGTTCACTCAAGTGCAAGCATCGTATTAGGCATACGTCACATGGGATCAATTGCTGATATTTGTATTTTATACTGCTACATGTACATGTACAGTAATGTCAGTGTTTAGATACTCTTAGGATTGTATGTAACAAACAGTAGTTTTCAATTTTTAACCAGTTTATGCTCTCAGATGGCTTACTTCTGTTGCTTCTGACCGTTCCAAACCGGTACATGTAACGCATCATAGTTACATAGTGTATCTTTTCGTCAGTTTTGTCTCCATATTATCCGTTTTGTCTAATGTCGGTGATCATTGTAATCAAGAAGTGAAACTTGCATAATCAAGAATAGCACACTCATAAAACACAGTCTCCCCACAAAGCCAAAAATGCAGAGAAGAAAACAGAGCATGGATTTGAAAGGATCAGTTTAATCAGAGGCTGTGTCTGCTGGATGTGGCCATTCCTGATATACACATTTTTACTTTTTTCAAAAGATACACCGCAAATTATTAATGAAAACTAGAATCTGAGGACTTACCGCCTTGGAACGGTAAATGACAAAACAATGCCCATTTGGGATTTAAACCAGAGTGCTTAAACCAGGTTCTGTGGTGCACTAATCTTACACTTGACAGGTTTTCTTATGTATAGACAAGTACAAGTTGTCTTGGTGATATAGATATTATTGAATAAGCTGTAATCCACCCATCAACTCGACCATTTTGCTTGCGAAAGCACACAAATATTAGAATCTAAAGGCCTTGTCAAGAAAGAAGGTAGATACTCAATGACCTTATTAAACCAGGATGCTTTTCTTTTGCTTTGATTGCCTACTATTCTAAATGGAAAGGTTCTGTAATTGTGTATGTAGCTTTTGAAGTTTAACCATTTTCACTACTGTATTACAGTTTCGTTGTTTCGTTGACCAGTACCAGACTCCTCAGTCTTGAATCTGTTTAATTAGAACAAACTGGCGGAAATGTGAAGTTTAAGATCTAATATGCATATTCAGACCTTGGCCATTAATGTTGCTTCGCTATACATATATTCTCGGAGATTATATAATGTACGAGTTCATAGCAAAACCAGGCGTTTAAATGAAGTATAGAAGTGTGATCTGTTAAGAGCACTTAACAGCTCTTGATTCTAATGCCAACACAGTTTATTGGATTTCTTCAATGAATGAAAGTAATATTGCAGCTTGTAAGAAGAATGGGAATAAAGAAGAAACTTAACAAATTGTATATTGTCTGGTTAGTTAAAGAGCATTTGGGCGTCAACACGTGATCTGTCATTTAAAAGCTTGGATTATGGTGTATTGGTGTCTCGGATATTATATCTGGTTAAACACCCGGTCTCCATTCCAGCCAATTAGATGCGTGAGATTTGAGACATGTCACCAACAGTTTCATAATATTCGGCACTGCCTTCGTATTTAATGACAAATTGAAAACATAATACAATGGATTAAACCATCGGCGTAATTTAAATGGATTAAACCATCGGCGTAATTTAAATAAGGTATGTAATAAAACGTATTCTTGTAACTTATTCATAAAAGTTCGTAGCGTCACTCTGTAATCATGTGACATTTGATTTAATACGCTGTTTCTTTACGTGGTGAAGTTATTTACAACACTGGACGTTTTCGTGAAGCATTATTACTAGAAATATTGTCTTATATTACCGAAGGTCATAATGCTCCAGAAAGATGGGTCTGTTACATGTAGTAACGAAACTATTATCGTAAGTGTGTGAATCAATAAGTGTTGGATAAGCAAACGCATAAATATAATATGGGTTAACGCTTTAATTTTGAAAGGCATAGGGTCGGTGATTTTTACATCTGCTGAAATAAAGTCCAGCTTTTATAGCTCTGAACAATTTTCATTTGAACATTCTCTCTGCATTTTTATTTTCGTCATTTGATCTATTTCAGCAGTGCGGATTAATATTCTTTTCTTACTCTCATGAAATTCAAATCATTGACCTACTAAAATGCTAGCATTGAATTGCTTGTTCTAAAAATGAACATATCGTTACTTCAAACGCTCGTTTGATATTTTGTCATTTTCTGTGCCTTTATGTTTTGTTTAATTGAAACATAATTTATTTCAGGAAAAATAAATAAAAATGCATCATCAAACACATTTAAATAAAGCTTAAACGTTTATATTGAGGACTCAGGTTTTATTATTCCTTGAAGATCCATTTTAACCATCTAGATCTCGGGATCACAGAGACTATTCTTGATTGTCTAGACTACAGAAATTCGATTTGGCTGTAAGAATTAAGTGTGAAGAGGGCTGCTATTGTAATGTCTTTCAGGATCAGTCAGTGAAAATCAACACTTACTAGGTTCCATGCCTTCACGAGATTATAAAGTCATTGAACTAATGATTTTTTTCTGTTTAGGAAAGCTCTGTTCTCGGCGGAATATACTTTTCCATGAAGAATGTCAGCCGATTTCTGCAAATAATAAAAGGATTACATTTGACAGCTAAGCAGCCACCACTAGCAAATAGGCACAAATAGTTAATATTATTTGTGTGTCTGTTACCTATACCTTGATTAGCAGTTCCGTAGATTCCATTTATGAGTATTTTTAGATTCTCGTATCATGTTACACCAATCAAGCTATAATCATACTATCAGTGAAACATGCATATCATGAAAAGCCACACTCAGAAAAACACAACCTCCCAGCACAGTCAAAAGGCTGATAATAAAAAAAAAATAAATAGGAGAATAAAAGAAAATAATCAAACTGAAGTCAAACACAATAATCAATAAAAGAAAAAGAGAACCTCAGGGGTTCAGATGATGCCATCACTGTCGACAAAAAAACAACAAAACAACACGTTATGATATTTAGCAAATTATAAAGTATGATTTACAATTATTATTTATTTTGTTATATAATAAAACATTCATAAAATGGAATTTTTAAATGTTACCGTGTTAAATATGAAAATAATAATGGTTAATACATTGTGAGGATGATAATTTATGATAAAAATTCAATTGTGTTGCATGTTCGCGTGTGGTATGAAAGCCTTTCGCTTTGCAATTAAAACCTCTTTTTATAGTATTATATCATTCAGAAACATTGTGTAAAGCCCAATAATGTTTAAGCGGCTCCTACTGTAGCCACTCGTCGTTTAGTGTGAACATCAGAAATTATCATTCATATAATATTATGATTAATAAGACTTCATGGTTATAGATGGAAAAGAAGTGTAAATATAACCATGATAAATGCATTGTTGTTTGCTTGTTTGCTGCATGTTGGAAAATTGAAGAAAACTGTTTGAAAGCACAGAGAAACTTTTTTTTCTCAAACATTGCCTTGTACTGTTTTAATAACATTCGTATGAATGTTTACAATAAGGTTTCAGCATATAGATAACATGTCTGTTTAACTAAATACGACAGTTTAGCGATTAGCAGTTTAAATTTGTCTCGGTTTATGGGTCCCCTATGTATACATTGTTGCTATGTAATTGGTGTGTTTTCTTTCACCTCGTTTCGGTAATTGTATTACCGTGTCTAGTCGTCTCTTTGTTCTTAATTTGGCTCTGAGAAAAAGACCTTCTTATTTTATTTATTATTAATTGTCTCTGATATTTTAAGAACCCCTATAAAAATGCATAATAAACTAATAAAAACTCATTGAAGGGATTTACTAGCGTTCTAAACATGACTACTATTATTACCATTACGCAAAGGTAACACATAATCAATGGGATCATGGTAACGTATCAGCTAATCTCAACCCTGTAAAATGGCGATTAAAATATCTTAAAATACATTTCTGTTTACATACAATCGCTTTCCATATGCTGTTAACGCGTCTTGGTTAAAAACTTAAATGCATTTTCATAACAATACAAAATTTCACTCTCAAGTAGACGACCTTTACTCAACGCTCTCTATGCAGAATACTACCACAATATGCATTTTTTTTCATACATGTAGCATTCCTCCACACTCGACCAAAGTTCCAGTTGGACAGTTTCTATAGAAGATATTGTGTACACTTGAACCCCTCATTATGACCACCTCAAAATCAAGAACGTCTCAATAATAAGACCACAGTGACTATTACAATGTCCTAATTTAAAAGTTGGCAATATTTTCTACCCCAAAACAAAGACCATTCCAATATTAAATACACTTCTCCCAGTTCCAAAGAGGTCCAAATACCGGGTTTAAATGTAGTCACCAATAGTTCATAACTCAATTTCGGGAATCTGTTGGCATCATTGTCGGAATTATCCAGCTCAGTCGATTCGTAAACAACAGAGAAATCACAGTTTATTTAGTAAACGGTTTCACCTTAATACGATTTAGGATGTAATTGTTATATATTAAGATATTGTATGTTTGTAAAATGTCAAGAATATCAACTGAATCGAATTTTCACAAGATATTTTAGAGGTTATGTTTTTGTCACAAACTTTTTTTTTTCAACATGTTCAAGCATTTCGTACAGGGAATGGAATATTGGGAAGAAGTAAGGTGACCGAATTGAACTATGACTGATTGTTAAACTATATTGTATACATCTAAAGAAAACAATAATTTGTTCTTATCTGCAAAGCTCCACAAATCCTCGTAGGAACCATTAAGATTTTATGAAGATTAAACCATTAAGTCATTTATCTGATTTCACGAGTAAACTCCTGTCGATAATGTAGGATCAAATGATCAATTTCTTAGTTGTTACCGTAACGATATTTCCATTCCAAAATACCCCGTAAAAAGTGAGAACAAGATGCTTAGTGCGATTATTATTTTTAAACAGTTGATTTCTTAACAAAACTCATGCAGATAATAGGTTTAAACAGAAATACCTTTACAGATGTTAAACGTATTTACAGTGAACGATGCATGGCTTGAGATAAAAAAAAACAACAAAAAAGACAAACATCTTCCATCTTAGTTTGGTGTTTGTCATTCATTAAGAACGTTTATCACAGCAGTTTATGGTTTTGAGTATAAATCGTTTGAATGGCTACTTTAGATCTTCCAATATATAATAATAAAACAGTCGAAGTTAGCCAATATCAAATTAATTGAGAGCTTAATATTGTTTCATATTTTCTTTACCGAGCAAGGGAATAAATATCTAATGAATTTCTTCAGAGAATGACAACAGCATTTCCGATGATTAGTCGGACGGCAAAAATTATGAAAACTTCTGGACTGGAATAATTTAAATTGACCTACGATAACTTATGAATAACCGTGGAGCGAAACTGCGTATGGTTGTGTGTTCTAAAAATTCGCGTTTTCTGAATTTGTGTTTAAGCTGATTTTATAATTTATCTAACTCGCTTCCAACAATGCGAGATTTAAATACAAAAGATTCACTTTCTATTTACAAACATGAGGTTTTTTTAATCTGATGTAAATATTGAGGTAGAAGTCAGTATTGAAAGTAAAGAAATCATACATTTAAGTAAATGTATGACAAAGGCATTGAGTTAGTCATAAAGCACACTGAGTCGTTTTCAGGAGTTTTAACAAACATATATTAGAATAAATATAATATATGGAAAAATATATACTATGCAGAAATTTAAAATCGCGTCAGTATATAATCGTAAGTAGCAAAAAGAAGTCGACACAAAAATATCCATCCGTCAAACCGATATGTCCCTCACATACTAATAGTAATCAATGTCTGTCACACGAAATAGCTACTGTATCACATAATCCATCATTAGATAATAACGCTAAGCCTCTTGGTACATTGTATCAATACATAGTGCTTTATAGAAGTAGTTAATGCTGTAATGGAAATGGCAATTCTGTGTAAATTAAATTGACAATAACATATTCGAAAGTTAATTAATAACATGGTAATAATTCTTTGTTTAAAATTGAATAATATAATTTGTTTTTGTTACATTGCAGACGGTATTATTATGATCATTGTTCTCTGGGGAAAGTAGGGTCACTATGACATCACCCAACATTAAATAACTGTTGGCTGAAAGGCCCTCGTCAGAGGCACTCGAATGATTCACTTAATTATATTCAGACAATATTCGGTAAACGTTGTTTGTCAGCAGAAAACTGTCACCGTGTGTTTGATTAATATTTTATTATAATTGAAACTATTATTTTGTGAGCAGAAGTTGTTTGTATGTTCCAAACTGTGTTTTTGCTTTCCTAATTAGATTTGCACCATTTGCATGTTTTATATAAATGTTCAGACCAAGCAATATGCCTTACCTTATAATAATTTTCATAGTGAAAACTTATCAGAGTTAACGGTGTTTGACAAGTATTCAACAAATATTTCATGGAATGCTGGTACACTTTAATTATATTCTTTTTTATCGGTGGTAAGTACTTAAACTGTTAGTTGACCGGTTGCTTATCATTGACCCATCGGAGATATCGGTTGTAGACAGTTTGTCGATCGGTGATATCGGTTGTAGACAGCTTGTCAATCGGTTATTTGTAAAATATTTTCACCGATCGAGAATTTTAAACATGTTTAAAAATCCTCATCGGTAATTTTTCACTGACGAAACTTATCTTTCCCTCACAGCAGTTGATATGTTGAAAACAGGTGACCAGTAGTTGATATCGTTGTTAAATCCCTTGTCATCGGTTCACTCCATAATTTGGCTTAACAAACTACCGATCAATCACCAATGACTCTGTGTATCTGGAGTGTAAGATTTATGTTTCCTGAAAACTGCTGTTGTAATTGATAATTTTAGTAGTTTTGTTGCGCCGTAGGAATGCACATTCTTTTCACTTACGTGTGCTCAAAGAAAACAACTGCGGTTTTACAAATCTACCTGTACACGTGAATCTCACTTACACATATCTAACCATCATACACCATCAACAGATTTGTAAAAATGTCATAAAATGAATAAAATATTTTTCTGTTCATTCGTGTCTGCAAAATTGTTTGAAACCATGGATAAAAAGTTAAATCATTATTAAGACTGATCTTATTGAGCTGTAACAAAAATGTAAAATTGTCATACTTATTAAATGAGCGGTATTGGCTAATATTAGAATAATCCAAATAAATTAATAATTGTTCATCGTCATTTTACGTCGCAACAATATTAAACAGAATGTCTCACATGATTTTCATAGGATTAGCTTTGTCCTATGGGACAAATGACTGTTGTAATTGGCAGTTATGAACTAGCTGTACCAGCTATTTCAATTACGATCTGATGATATAGTAACGGGGGAAATGTATTCATGTTGATGCAATTTGCCCATAAAACATCAATGCTATTTAGCAAATCTAATTGTTAATAATATGTTAAACGATGGTCTGTATATGAATACAATTTTAGTAAATACCTTAAATGCGTCACAAAAGAAGGAATATAGAGGAAAAATATTATCCATGTCTATGTTTGATTTTCAATTGAATGCAGCCTAAAATTGTTACTAACTAGGTTTCTTCAAAATATTCGTTACAATAGGACTTCAGAATGCCATAATTATCTTTACGAAGCCTTATCTTTATATCACTTAAATCTGTAAAACAAAAGTGATACTTTCCATGCATTTGTGCATTGAATTCCCCTGCTTCTGCTATCAATAATTGACTTGAAAAAGACAAGCTAAACAAAACAAATGTCAGTAGTAGCTTTTGTTTTTCGTGAATGGTGGTCTCCAGGGATACCTGACACATACGTTCTATAAAGAGCTCTAATTGGACTTTCCAGCCTTTGTCGTTTAATTTACATGATTTAGGTTCTTATTTCCTCTGAATTATTTATGTGATTAACACGTATGACTCGATTAGTTGCTTTTATTCCAGTCATTGCGCTTTTTGCGCTTTTACTCTGATCTCGGCTATGTCATCAAGTAAAACAATGAATGTGCTTGTCAGTGCAGAAAGTTCTCATTCTCATATGTGTGTTTGTTTGCTTTTTCATACCAAATTGTCGAATGGACAGAAAAAAATACCATGGTCAGTTGTACAAGTTTCTTCATGTGAAAATTGAGCAATGCAAGTGTAGTCTAGATCGTGGTTTAAACCACAAGTGGCTATTTAATATGTTTAGCAATATTCCGCTTCAGAGCCTTTACCCATCACCATGTCCTCCTTTTGTCGGCCGGTTGTGGTAAATGTTGATATATAAATTCAACAGCATGGAAACCAGTCTCAAATCTCAAGCATCTGATTGGCTGAAATGGCGACCAGTCGCCATTTCAGCCAATCAGATGCTTGAGATTTGAGACTGGTTTCGCAGATTCAACTTCTTCATGTTGTCGTAAAAAACATCTGTTAAATTTAAAAGATAAGCTTTATAGAACTCTGGATGCTTAGTGATTAACCCATATTCTGTTGTTTTATTGCATAACATTTTAGTTTGCACGATGGCAAAGATTTTAGAGTTTATGTATGTTTCTTTTGATATCTTTTAAACAGATCATTGAAATTTGATCATTTTCGTTTATTTCTGCCATGACGTTTTTGCCGATTTTACTACAAATGCTCTGTTTTCAGTAAGATCATTGTGTACTAAATTAAATTGCCTTAGCTTTCTATGCTTGTATGTTTGTGTTTCTTTGCAAGCAAAATTAATTTTGTTAGTAGATGAGTTAGAGCTAATTCACAAAGGCAAATTGAGAGATGGGCAAATTTAACTTGTTTGTTCTTTTGAGAACATGTAGAGGCAGGTTGGTGCACGCTTGGGCTTTTTTTTAACCCCAAGTGGTATAATGCCGTGGTAAACCCTTGGGTTCTTATTGTCGTTACTTGTTTGTGGTGTCTTCAAAATGGATCATATTATAAACGAATTCGCCGATACTTCTCTACTTTTGACTGAGGGGAAGGGGTTCTGAAGGTGGCAATTTTAGATACGTATCACTTTCTTTTTCTTCTGTTTCCGAGTGTAAATTTTAAACCTTTTTATTATATTTACAAATAAATTCTTATTGTTGAAATCGAATTCTCTCTAATGGCTTCATATTACTTTTTAATATAACATTATGGATACTACTTCGTTATGTTTCGCAATACCATGTCAGCTCTAGGCGCAGTCCGTTCGGTACAATGACTTATAACTACTATTTACCTACAACTTGATAAATATTACACTTTGAGATTGTAATTAGGATTTGAAAATTTATGTATGCTCGATTTTTTCATATTCTTTATAATAAGTTTGAATCAAATAATACCATTTCTAATTAGTAAAGGGCATCCCAAAAACGAATATTTAGAAGTAGGTAATGAAAGCAGCTGTTTTGTTTTGAGTTGGGTCCTTAGATGAAAAGTAATTCAAATTTGGAGTTTGCTTTAGTTAAAAAGTGAGTCAGACACATTCATAGCTTGTGTAAAGAATGTGACCGCTGATAAATAACGGAGATGTAGGTCATAGTCTATAAATGAATTATTTAAAGTAAAACAAGACTGTCACAGTATTTCTTGGAAAGTTTTAGACACATTACACCAAATGACACTTACTTTCTAGAGTAGACCAGTGCCCAAGGTTATAAAACTGAGCATGGAAACCAGTCTCAAATCTCAAGCATCTGATTGGCTGAAATGGCGACCAGTCGCCATTTCAGCCAATCAGATGCTTGAGATTTGAGACTGGTTTCCAATCTCAGCTTTATAACCTTCAGGCCAGACTATTAAATAAAGGTGAGACAACCAATTAGGTTCTCATGAAACAACAGCCAACAAGAAAACATGTGCATATTAAACATGGTGACAAACCTGCATTGTCATTTATAACTGAAATTCTATAATGCATATAACGTTTGATATTCAATTAAGACTATTACGTCGGCCGCAAATAACTTTGGAAATTCGATTAAGGCGTTGACCTCGACCGAAATATATAACCTTGGAAATTCGATTAAGGCTATGGCCTCGGTCGAAAATAACGTTGGAGTTTATTGCACATCTTGGACGTTTCCTTAGAAAACTTTGAGTAGTTTATATAAATTTATTGTCTCTTTTGGACAATAAATTTAAAGATTGTCTTCATAGACTTTATAACAGTTTATCATCGTAAATTACTCAAATGATTTCCCATTCTTCCAAAATGTTTAAGTCTCTACTATTTCTCTTTCCAGCTAAGAATTTATGAAGTAGATGAAAAGGGAACTTTGAAAGCCGACGAACACGACATATATGAAAAATAGGCTCGGTTTGATTGAGCCTGTTCATGGGTAGTAATGGAAATGCATACATTAATGAATTAACTCTTAACTTTGAGATCGATTTTACATAATTGACTAAAGTCTTGTTTATATAGTAAATGTTTAAACATGTACGTTTGGCAATAGTTGTTGTACCTTTACTCTTTAAAATACATGTTATTAACCGTTTTCTTGACATAAATTATATCAACATATTTATTTCCTTTTCAAAATGTCATTTATTCCCATAGACAAATAAAAGAACACTCTTTTTCCTCTGTCAGTAATTGTGTTTTAAAATGATCGATTCCTTTGCAGTTGTAACGTGTCACCGAGAAGCTCATTTATATTAACTAACCTGATGACAGCCAACTACATATATGAAGTTTTAACGGAGATCTGACTAGAGCGTTTATTTCCAGCGCTCATGTCTAAATGGCATCCAGTATTTCTGCAATTGATAAACATTGGTTCAATTGGCGTGCAAATGTCACGGATTATTAGCAAAGGTTAAAACTATCGCACGCACAAGACTGGAACGAATACGACTGTAGCATCCAAGTTAATTTACAGTTCTTCAACGCTTCAAATTAATTGTTTGAAATATAAACAAATATTTAACTACAATTCATTGACTTATAAAGCGCTGTCAAAATCAGTTTCAGTTACACCACTATCGATGACAAACCATGAACATATTCAAACACAAACATTCTACAGCGCGCTTCAATTTGGTTATAAACCAACTACAGTTCACCGCTTTGCACATTTACAATGCAAACTATGAAAAAAAAGTTTATAAAGGCGTCTAGAAAAAACGATTTGACACTCAGTAAATGTGTATTTCTCCTGTATTTATAATTTTGTTGATTAAAAATTATAGTGCCTCTAGCTGGGAGCAAACCCGCACCGTCACGGCGACAGCGCCTAGCCCTGCAATTCCGCAACCGATTGAGCTAACCGGGACAACATGTGTCGTTTGTTTTTGTTTTGGGTGAGGACTATGTTGAAATTGGTAATGTTAGACATTTATGTTTTATCACTGTTTACTTCAGTTTTGACTGTGTATGAGTGTTTGTGAATACGCTCTATAGAGTACATTTAACTAATTGGATCATGTAAAACTATGCTCTGGGCCCTAGGTTATAAAGCTGAGCAAGGAAACCAGTCTTAAACCTCAAGCATCTGATTGGCTGAAATGGCGATTGGTCGCCATTTCAGCCAATCAGATGCTTGAGATTTGAGACTGGTTTCCATGCTCAGTTTTATAACCTTGGGCACTGGGCTGAGTAAATTACAAAATGCTCGCAGACATAGTTGTCAGACAATGTTGGGAATGGCAAACCTCAAGCTCATATGAAATTATTCTTTTTCATGTAATAACTAATTAGTTAATTGAATTGCATTAAGATCGGAACATTTGTTTAACAATATAAATAATTCAGCGACTGATACATACATGTAATACGATATGCATTTGCAACTCGAAATTTACTGCATACATGTATACATGCATTGAATAATTATGATAAAATGTATCATGTTGTTGTTGTTGTTTTAATTTTGCATGGACGATGCTGGGTTGGAAACCTTGATAATAAACCTTGTTTATCTCGGAATCAGAACTAACTAATAAATACAACAACGGAAACATTTAACAATTAAATTTTAGTGTTTTCTTATTTTTAGAGAAAACAACACTATTTCCAAAGTTTAAAAACAAATAAAAGGAAGCCTTGGCCAGAAACTTCAAATCTAAAAATGGAAGATACATGTAACGACTGATAACAAACCTTGTTGTGTATTTTTCTATGAGAACAAACGTATAATAGGCCGACAGTACCACGTTCCTTCAATCAGCAACAACACCATTTCGTTTATCATGTTTGATACTTGCGAAGTGCAGATTCTCTCAGGCATTGATTGACAATGAATTACGGAAGAGGCGATAAAGCTGTAGCTTTTTAGTGGTTTTCCTTTATCGGACATTGTTTATGGTGACATTATTGCAAATTTTCTTGTTAGTATGAAGTTCTCTCTACCTTTTAATTTGCTGTTCGGGGATCCTGTGACTTCTGGTTATGGCGTTTTCTCATATGCCTA
Source organism: Corbicula japonica (assembly GCA_038501625.1). Taxonomy (NCBI): domain Eukaryota; kingdom Metazoa; phylum Mollusca; class Bivalvia; order Venerida; family Cyrenidae; genus Corbicula; species Corbicula japonica. The sequence continues at coordinate 3,317,962 of JAZAYU010000058.1, read as the reverse complement.
TTCACCTGTTCACACATGCTTCTTGACGTGTTAAATTTAATTATTTGTTGATATTTACTGATAGTAACAAATATTAAGTTCACTTGTCAATAGGAAAATAAAACATGAGACAAGAATAATTTTAAAAATATAGAACAAACATGCATTTCACCGTGTATCAATACTAATAATAATATATTTATAATTTAACGTTATCATAAAGTAATATTTTAATGTCTGTATATCTTAGAAATCATAAGATATCATAATTAAGTGAGATATCCATTTACATTAACAATATTAACAAACATTAACAAAAAATTGTGTGTGACTTTTGTTTTTACCCATAACTTTATTAAATGTCTTGGTATTCTAACGGATGAAGGGAATTTTATGACTAGTTCATAAAAACGACTTGAAAATTATGTATCTTATTATATTTCAAGTTAAATGAGTAATAAACTGCGAATCCATGCTAAGAACTTTAAAAAAAAATAAGATTGGTGAAGTAAGAACATTGGTTAAGTGTATTTTACCACATACCGGTATTTCTCGTAAACTGCATAAAACGTCTAATCTCCCTTCAATTTGAAATCAGAGTGTTCTGTACAGTTTAATGATTGATATTTTCTTGGTTATAGCCAGGTAATAAAGATCTTAAATCTCGTTGAATAGCAGCATTTTATATTTCTTAGACAGCTGTAACATTTATTTTATAAAAATTTTCAACTATCATTATCAATAAACATTGAATAAAACATGCTTTTAATTAATACAAAGTTTATCAATATCGTCTGAAAAGCTTGCATGTAAAAGCTCTTAATAATCCCTGTTATAGCAAAAAAGGAAAAAAAAAAACACTTTGACAACAACATATTTTGTTTTGCAAAAAAAGCATTATTTGTGTAAGTATTTCAACTTGTAATATGTATGCATTGATATTATTGCCATTCTGGTGTAGTTTGATAGCACAGACGTTCGACTGCTGTTGTTGACATTCTGGTTTCTTAGTAATTTTAAATTTATTAAGTAGTAAGTACGAGTATATATTTTAACTTAAAATTTACATTCTAAGAAAGATGTAGTTTCTCTTACAATTTGTTTTGCCACTGACCGTTCCAAGGCGGTAACCCTCTGGTTCTTACTTTCGTTATTTGTTTGCGGCGTCCATTTTAAAACTGATTATTGTAATACCATGCTCTCTTTTCCTCTCTACTTTTTGGCTGTGTGGGGGGCTGTGTATGCTGGATGTGGCCATTCCTGATATGCATATTTCATTTTTTAAAGTTCTCTTATGTACAGAATGTCACTGAAATAAGGAATATAGCTCAGCTATTGGATTGTGGTCGTGAACAAAACCGATAAAAAACATTTCATGGTCTGTGACAACAATACTCATAATGCACGCTGAGCTGTTGTAATTAAATAACATTTTATTTTGGATATAACTACATGTACATACAGTGTTTTTATTGTTTGACTTAAATTTCAAAATAGTGCTGGAAGTATAATGCAAAATTTCGTTTTTTTTTAGATTTTATTTTTATATATTTAAAATAATGTTCTACAGATTCGATATACACATAACTTGACGGAAAGTACTTCGATATATTGTTAAGTTCGATAGCAATAATTATAAAATATTGCATAGAACTTGGAAACAACTTATTTCCCTACGTATGTTTTTATAAACTTTAGGGTAACAATTTATCGATTACTTGGAAATAATTTGAACTAATAGTTTCTGAGTCGAATAATTTCGAGACATATGTCTGGATCGTTACTCTGTCATTATTTGTAAAAATATCGCCGCTTTCTTTAGCAGGCCATTTCATTCATGTTAGGGTTAGCATTTTCTTACAGAGCACTGTGATTGTTTATTGCATCACCACTTGAATAACATATGAACAGTTTTTTCTATTGTCTACAAAGCTAAACATATTGATAAACATTTCTATTGCTTGTATGTTCAGGTGCCTTAACTTGTTTTGTACAGACTTTGTGTTTAAGGGAGAAGCCCATGATGGTTATAAACGAAATTACACATCTCCATATTTCTAACATTTCTACAGGGTTATGATTGATGTGATATGAAAGAGCTTATGAATAATTAAATTGATTTTGTCAGGCTATGCTGCGCAAGATTGATAATTATACGTTCTGCATGTTCTTTTTTCAAATATTACGTGCAACCTACTAATAGTAAGCACACAGTTTTCCAATCATTTTATATTTACATGTAGGTTCAAAAGGCTATAATTTTATCTATAGTTGGGTTGCCTGTAGTCTTTTCCAGACAAATGAAAATATATGCAAAAAATCAACCAGCCACCTTGCAAATGTGTTGGCTGTGAGTACGCAATATTATAACCAGTTGATTGCTTGCTGTGAGGTTTAGGGATAAACAATTACATTTATGCTTTTTTAAAAGAATGATGCTGCGCAAAATTGTGGGTTTGTTCTTCAAAATAGACGACCTTGCTTGCTTAATTTATGTTTGTACGTCATAAAACGTGCACCTGAATGTTTATACATCATTTGCGTGCTTGTCCTCCTAATATACATACATGCTTACTTATAAATCGTGTTTTGTGCCTTTCCTACGTAATACCCGTAAATACTTGCTTTTACTTCTATTGTGGTTTCGTCTTTAATACTACTACACGCTTGATTATACTTCATTTGTGTGTTTAGCCTTCAAAAACATGTTAATGCTTGATCTTACTTTATTTGTGGGTTTGTCCTTCAAACACAAATGAAGTATTAGCAAGTATGAACGTGTATTTTGTATCCCGAACACAAATTGGTTATATAAGCATACATTAAAGGGGATTTTAAGGACAAAACCACCCAGAGGTCCATTGCAATATAAGCAAATATGTGGGGGTATTTTGAAAGACAGGAAACAAACGTGTATTTTGAAAGACAAACACAAAAATGAAGTATAACCAAGTATGTTCCGGTATTTTGGAGGACAGCGGATATAATTTTGAACAATTGGCCACTGAGTGATAACGTATATGATCTAAGCTTCAAAGGTTAAACTCAATATTATGTAAGATGATGACACATTTAAAACGAATCCAACTAGATTATTAGGTTGGACTGAGATATGTGATAACAAAACAGTTGACGACACAACGACGAGGAAACCCGAGAGGCTACTGAACGATGACAATAAACTGAATAGTATTTGTATCTGGTTCCCAAACTACCGAAATAAAGTATTTCAAACTAGTGCTTAGAGGTTATTCAGGTACTGAAGTAAGTCTTGTAATATCGCACTAGAGCACAAATTCCTAATTCGAATTTTATCGTTTACAAACTATCAATTTTGAAAATTGAAATGGAAATACAATTACATCGTGTGGGATCAACTGTAATGCAGTCAGACGTCTATTACGCGTTTTACAAATTGATTCATTACCAATCTGGTTAGTTAAATCATATTGCTAGATCCAAATTTTATTAACATCATTACAGCAAACCTTTGATGTTAAATTAAGTTGAATGATTGTATTTCGAACATTCCTCTATGATCTTTTTAGACTTTAAAATCTTCATTTCTGTATAATAAATCATCCTTAGGCAAACGAACTAATAATATTTATCTAATTTCTTTTATTGGAACTGTCTGTAAAGTTTTGGAATTGGCATTTCATTCAGATGCTGAATATTAAAACATAGAACAAAATAAACTCATAAAAAAGAAGCGAACTATCAAAGAAGTTGAACACAAAAAGAAACATGAATAACAAGGCATGTAATAAAGTGCCAGTACAGTTTTAAACATGTTCGCGCTGCTTACTTTTTTTATTAATGACATTTAAAATGTAACACCTTTACTGACGCCATTGAGTTTAAGTAACGAACTGTTAATATACCCCTTTCAGATTTACCCAACATTTAAATGACCGCTCAATAAAATATATGTAGAAAAAGGTAAAATATGCATATCAGGGATCGCCACATTCAGAAAAAATAGCCTCCCCACACAGTCAAGAAGAAGAGAGAGGGAGAGAGCATGGTTAATAAAATGATCAGTTTCAAAAGAGACACCACTAACAATTAACAAAAATGAGAACCCGAGGGGTTACCGCCTTGGAACGGTCAGTGGCAAATCAAATTGCCACTGGGGGTTTAAACCAGGTTCTAGGGTGCACCAACCTCACACTTGCCCTAACAGGTTCTCAAATCACAAAACAAATACAAGTTGTCTTGGTGAAACCACTCCAACCCACTTATCGGCTCAACAATGTTGCATACTTAAGGCGCTTCAAGTTGACAGACAAACTGTAAAATACTAACACAGTAGTTTGTCGGAACATTTTACATTGTTCTTGGTGGTGGGGTACCTCAAAAGATAGAAACAATCAGAAGGAATGTATGTTGAAAAACAAAAACTGACATCCTGAATTTTGGACTCCTTTATTTGCCTTATCTTGAAAATCGTTTGTAAGCATCTCGTTTTATCTGTATCGACTCACTGAGTAAATAGGATTGCTATACTTTCAAACCAAACATCGATAGTGTTGTACTTTCATTCGAATTAGCTGGTCTCAGTAGCTAAATAGGTAGCGCATCGACACGGTTAGCCAGACATCTGAGGTTTGAGCTGTGGTCGAGGCTACGCATTTTCAACATTAAAACTAACGCATTGGCGTTTTCGACAAGGCTTATAACCATTTAGTGAAGCATTTGTATATTGTCAAACGTAATAACTTATGTTAACGAGCCAATCTTTGACAAAATGACCATTCGGTCACATTAAAATGCATTGTTTCACATCCACTTAACAGTAAATGTTAAACCACTTATATGCTGAGAATAAAACTATAAAACTGAATTGCAGGGCTAGGCACTGTCGCCGTGACGGTGCGGGTTCGCTCTCAGCTAGAGGCACAATTCTTTGAAATTCACAGTAGCGCTAATTGTGCAGTGTGGCGGCCGTAAAAAGTCTCCCCGTACATATGGTCAGTACTGTTACCAGTAAAATAACCCGTCACCGATGTCATGCAGTGATGGTTACGTATATCAGGGCTATCTTATCAACCTTTTTGGGGTTGTCCCGGCTAGCTCAGTTGGTTGCGCCGCAGGAATTGCAGGGCTAGGCGCTGTCGCCGTGACGGTGCGGGTTCGCTCCCAGCTAGCGGCATTTATCATTTGCGAAATTCTCATTAAGAACAAAATTTGTTTCATAATAAAAAGGTAATAATTCAAATTTAATTTAACAGGCATTTGATAGAAGTATGAATAGTGGGGATTAGGCACCGAACATTTTTAAGAATATGATAACGGACATTTAGTCATATGCTGGCTCAAAATTTAGTTTTTTGCACAGATTATGCAATATTGCATGATCAAATGTGATTCCTATAAGCTCGTAATACAAACACAACATATTTTATGGTGAATATTCTTGTTGCATCTTCGATTTGGCAGTTTTTATATTTAATAATAACCTTTCGTCAGGGTAAAAACAATTTAACGAAAATTATGTATAAACTGAGTGGACGAACAAAATACCACTTTGTACCCAAGGGTTTACGATGATGTGTACACTGTTGATACAGATCTTCTTGATCTGAAAAAGTTGCATTTATAAATATTACAAAGCCAATATGATGTATAATATTTTGCAAGATCCTTATGCCATTGATCCATATGAGTCAAGAAGCTAACATTAATAAGAACACAATAAAACATATACTGTCATTTATCCCTAGTCTTTCCAAAGCTTTCCAAGATGCCTTTCTGTAAATTATAACTCAAATGTATACTTCACGAAGTGGGAGGCAAATAGAATAGCACTTTTCCGTACGTCCGTATATCTGCATGTCCGTACGTCCATCCGTACTACCCCAAATCTTGTGGCATCAACTCCTCTTTAACTATCGGGCGGATATTTTTTTCACACTTGCACAGATGACCAAGCAGGATGGGTAGATGATCGCAAGAAAATAATTTTTCATGGGTTAATTTGACAAGAGTTATGATCCTTTGTTACAAATGTTCTTGTTACAGTGGGGGCATCAGTTTTCCAAGGATACAGTCTTGTTTTCGCTTTATTATCACTACATTAAAATGTCAAACATCTCTATGCAAGTCTTCAAAGGGCTTAACATGCTTACCTATCTGTGGAAAGGCCTTTTATACATTATCTTGAAATATCACAGCAGCACTGATTGTGCCGTTTGACGGCTGTAAAAAGCCTCTCCGTACATTCAATTAGTGTGCTTTGACCGTTTAAGACACTTTAAGATCGTTGAATACAATATGTGTAAAAATGAGTAGCGCATAACCCTGGGCTTGTCGGTATAGGCAATATTGAGTATTTTTATTACTGCACATAGACAAACTTATAAAAAAACCGAGCCTGTAATATGTGTAATATATTGATATTTATCGTGTTTGGTGGCTCTCAAATCTTCTTTTTCATCTCATCTATTTCTACATGTTAGCTGTCGCGTCGGGCTTGAGATCCGTTGCAAACTGACACCAGTCGCCATTTCAGCCAATCAGATCCTTGAGATTTGAGACTGATCTCAAAACTTAGTTTATGATCTTGGGCCCAGCCTTGTCGATACGATTGTATTTTTTGTCATTATTAAACCAATTTATATTGCCAACTAAGTGACATGACGCATGGTAGGCGGGCTGACATTCATGGCAAGGAATTAATAGTCCGTAATGGAATTAATAGTCCGTAGTGTTGCTCTAAATTTACAGTTTAATTATCGAATTAATATGTTACATATCAGAAGCAATTATAAATACGAAATGAGAACGAAATTTCAACAGATGTTATCAAATACACAGGGGTTATTATTGATATGTCATTAGCCAGAGAGTTATCGGGATTAATGAATAATTCACTTAATCTAAGTCCCGAGGTAATAAAACTGATCTGATTGGCTGAAATGGCGACTGGTTGCCATTTCAACAAATCAGATTCTTGAGATTTGAGACTGGTTTCCAATCTCATTTTAAAACCTTCAGCCTACCTCAATCATAATTACTTTATCCAGTTGACTGAGGTATTTGCAGCATTTAGGTTCATGAGTTTATTGTTTTGCGACAACGACTAAGAAAGCTTAACAGTGTTATTTTGTCCCCCGCCCATGAAATCGGGAGGAGGATATTGTTTTGGCATTGTCCGTCTGTCACGCTGTCACACCGTCACGCTGTCACACTGTCACACGGTCACGCTGTCACGCTGTCCGTCCAAATTTCGTTTCTGCGCTATTTCTCTGCAACCACTGGATGGATTTCAATGAAAATTTGTGGGACCATCAGTACTAAGAGGAGATGCGCATATCGTCATCTTGTTCCGGTCAGACTATTTAACACAGAGTTATGGCCCTTTGATAACCTATGTATTATGCATATAGAGCAGTATTCGTTTCCGCGCTATTTCTCTGCACCTACTGAATGGATTTCAATGAAACTTTCTTTAAACCATATACCAAGAAGAGATGTGCATATCATTGTCTTGTTCCCGTCAGAACGTTCAACACAGAGTTATTGCCCTTTCATAACTTATGCATGATGCATATAGAGAAGTATTCGTTTCCGCGCTATTTCTCTGCAACTACTGGATGGATTTCAATGAAACTTTCTGGGAGCCATCAATACCAAGAGGAGATGCGCATATTGTAGTCTTGTTCCGGTCAGATTGTTTAACACAGAGTTATTGCCCTTTGATAATTTATGCATTATGCATATACAGCAGTATTCGTTTTCTTGCTATTTCTCTGCAACTACTGGATGGATTTCAATGAAACTATGGAAACCAAGACAAGATGCCGATATTGTTGTCTTGTTCTGGTCTGACCATTTAACACAGAGTTATGGTCCTTTGATAAGTTATGCACTATGCATATTGAGTGGTATTCGTTTCCGCGCTACTTCTCTGCATCTTCTGCATGTATTTCAATTAAATACTGCGCTATTTTTTACTACTGCGTTCTTCATTTCAATAACTTGAAGACTTTACGTCTCATTCTTATATTCTGGTGAGCTGCCCAACCCTTTTCACCATCTGAAATTTTTTTCCACTGTTTTGCCATGATAAATATCTAAATATAGCCCTATGTCTTCAGCTGTTGTATTAGTAATAACCAGTAATCGGCGGGGGATATAAATTCAACGAATTTGCTTGTTGTCTTCATGATTTTCACTTAATCTTTATCTTTTGAATTTCAGTTCTGCTATCGCTCATTTAATTAGTTATCAAATTCGTTTTTATGTTACATGTATATATACTGCAAATGAGTCCCAGTGAAAAAAAAAACAACATGCAGTGATGATTACGATTTTTCAGGGTTATCGGATCAACCGTTTTGAGGTTGTCCCGGTAAGCTGAGTCGAAAGCGAAATCTGAATTGCTTGGCTAGGCGCTGCTACGGTACAAGTTCGCTTCCCAGTAGAGGAAAAAATTCATAAAATCTAGATGGTCAAAGAGTGCTACAATCTGACACCAGTTTTCATAATAATTGTCTTTATGACACATGGTGCTCGATAAACTAGAAAATGATAGTGCCTATGTCTGGGAGCGAACCCGCACCGTCACGGCAACAGCGCCTCGCCCTGCAATTCCTGCGGCGCATCCAACTGAGCTAGCCGGGACAAAAAAATAAAAAAATATGTCGAATGATTTAAATTAAATTAGACAGATGCTTCAACTGGTTACAAACATATCAGTTGCTTAGATGATCGATATATCTACGTTACGGGTAATTTCCTTTAATTCCGTTAAGCATTGGTTCATCAATCAACATAAAACTAGGGGTAAGATTACATCAAATATTTGCAACTAACACCACATGGGAACATGTTTTCTTAATCAATGGCATGGAAACTCAAAATTGTTTTGCTGTATTTCTGTGTGTGGCTTTTCATGATATGCATATTTAACCATTAGTTAAGGAATTCAGAATATTGTTTTTTTAAACAACTCTAACTTCGCTAACTCAAAAGAAAATATTTTCGTTAAAATAATGAGCAGAATTTTAAAAGACAAAAAGGCTCATTATACAAGTACCTCCTAAAACAAAGTATCATGTAGTTAGTCTAAGCTGGTCTTCCTTCCAAAAGGTTTGCACAATGTTTTTCTAAAGTTCACGAGATTTCAACGTAAACATTTAAAGATATTATCGGAATCAAGTGATTTATTCCTTGCAAAATTTTTGTGGATCAGTTCATATATTTTTTTAAATGTCTACTAGTAGGGATTTTACAAACTTTTGGAAAGATTTTCCATTATTTTAAGGTATTGAATTAAAACGTCAACTTTAATAATAATAATAATAATAATAATAATAATAATAATAATAATAATTATAATAATAATAATAATAATAAATAATAGTACTGTTTTGAGTTTTTAATATTTCTCATAAAACTATACTGTACCTTCTTGTAATTGGACTGGTAATGTTGCTGTCTGGAAATCAACTCCATTTACTAATATACCTCTTTAATACAATAATAATCGTGAATTTTGAGACAAATTGGACATACGGACCACACCATAATGACCTAGATCAGAGGCGGGAGGGTCCTTAAACTGGAAATTAACAACAACAACAACACAAATAGGACATGAATTCGAAGAAAACGGAGTAGTCATTTGCTGGAGTATAAATGCATTTTTCTTGTTGGTTTCATGAGATTTTTTATTTATAAACAATGCAACAATGAGTAAATAACGGTATTGGGAACTTCCAGCAAATGCATGATTGTAAAATTGAATATACATTTACATGTACATGTATAAGCTAAAGCCATAAATTGTATTTTTTAAGAAAAGGATAATTAGCTTGGAGATAACACTTTTGCGAATGTGGGCAAATGGTAGGTGTCTCAACCTAATTGTAATTTATTTCTTAAGTTTCAATATCTTAATTACTATGTATTTGAAACTAGAGAATATGTTGTGAAGTTTTCTTCTATTCCTACACTCGTGAACTTCAACACTATAATTATGGTATCACAAAGTACATTCTTGCTGGGAGTGAATTTATTTTCGCAGTTTTCATTACGATTAAACCTCTCACTTTTAATCAGTGATGTGCAGAACAAATTCTCTATATCTATAACTAAGGCTGGAGCTTGTAAATAAAACAATTATGATAAACTTATTTGTTTGATCCCTATTATAGTGTTTTCCATGCATTTCGCGTTGGAATATTACCGCAATGCACCTACCTAGGAACTGACATATCCCAACTTACGGTCTTTTGAATGGGTAAAGTAGCATATTCTATCAAGTTTTGCAGCTTCGTAAGTAAGGAAAAAATAAATGCTTTGTTGGGGTTGGTTGTATCTACAGATCAGAAGTAAAAATGTCTACTTATAATATCAAACATCCAGACGATATATTGATTAATATTTCTGCAGATTATATCATTTGTCAAATACATACTGGAATTTAGAATGCTTTGGGATTATAAACATAAATGAATATTAAAACAACAGGTAAACAGATGTTTAAGCAATCAAGATTAATTTGTTGGTTTCGTTTATTTTATTAAGGCGTATCAAATGTAACATTTGTGTATTTTATAAAGTATTTTAACAGAAAACACTGAACATGAATCTTAAAGAGGTACTAAAATAGAGAGTTTTTTTTAAGTGGTTTCTACATTAATCTGCATATCTTTGAAATTTAATTTTTTTAAGCACTGTAATGCACTTAACCGGTGTACACTCTTTATATTTGAAACATAATATTTATATCAATTTTTAAAAAATAAATTACCAATAAAATTCCAGTTTTCCATTTAAAACCAAAAACCATTCAGTCGATGTGGAGATAAAACCATCAACCGTTCTTTTATACAGAGGATAACTCAATATAAGCAAAAACTGCTAAAACATCTTCTGTCTAACAGCTTAGCAATCCCGTTATTGCAGAATCGCACAAAATTGTTCAAAATTACTCTGAAAACCGTATTTTAAACCTTCGTAAGCGAACAATATTCTCGCTACCGACAGTTTGTAACTTTTGTTTCTACCCCTGTATTTATAATATATGTCATTGTTTTTAAAGGCATGTAAAAGTAGATACTAATTTTGTTAAAGAAGAGAAAAAGATGTATCTTATTATCTTATTATGTTTAAATAGATGAAAAGGGAACTTTGAAAGCCATCGAACACGACAAATATGAAAACATTGCAGGCTCGGTTTGATTGAGCATGTATATGGACAGTAATGGAAATGTATATTCCTGCCCACGTAGCCTAGCCCGGGTTGAGTGCAACTCAATATTCAAGTTGAAAGAATATCACATTCCACGCTGAGATATTAAATAGTATGATCTGTGAAGTTAAAACATAAGTAAATTGTATTTTGTCATGTAATTAATTCATACCTCCAATAATTCATATCGACACATACAAATAACATCTGAAATGATCATTTTATATCTGTACTTAGATCATATTAATATACTATTAATATTAAAACACTATTGATACATGTAGTGTTGATTTGGATGGAAACCTTAAACTCGTTACAGGGTACTTAAACTTCATCCTAGCCATGAAAGGATCCTTTGGCAGATGTGGAACAAACAAGTAGAAGTTGCCCTCAACAAACAAATCTCACCGAAAATGTAAATGCTTGCATACCTGCAAAATACACGTTGGAGAATAGAATTGTCAAAATATTTGTTAAATGCTTGAGTATCTTTTCAAAACGAGAGTGCCTGGAGATAATGCGATTTTATAATAAAAAAACAACTGGTCTAACTCTATCATGTGCCAATTCAGCTTTGGTGAACTAACGGAAAATACCGATCTTGTACGAAGATATATCGCACGTTTTTGCTCGATTAAACAAGTGTCACGTGGTTTGTGAATATTAGACTCATACTCAATATACACCATATTTTGATACTAGTAAACCTGAAGTAGAGGGAAATGAGGTCAGCATTCAAGGATATGAATAAATGATATTTATTACATGCATCATTTATTAACAAATGTTATCATGTATAACAAGGAAGTGTATACTAGGAGTTTCAACAGATATTATCATTTGCACTCGGGGTAATAATGGATACGTCATTAGCCAGAATATCTGAATTTATAAATAATTCAGTCAATTGCGCTTCATCATAATTACGTTTTCCAGAATACAAGCGCATGTGATACATTCAGGTTAATGCGTATTGAATGATGTCCGCGACGCAAAGGGCAAAACTTACAATGCGAATTTAATGATATGTCTTCTTGCTTTTTTCTCGTCACATAGTTTCTTATATTTTGATTTTGCGTCTTAACATGTTTACATATATATTGAATGAAGTTCTTGATGGAACTTCAATGGAAATTATTCTTTTAAAAAATTCTAGGGGAAATAATCATCAATGAGTGCAGCAGTTTTAGAAAAAGAGAGGGTGCCTTCGATCACTGACGTTTAATCGAAGTAGGTGTCAAAACAAACGTCATATATAACAAACCGTCTGCAGCGGGATTATTGCCCGATATGACGTTCTGGCCAGCGCTCTACGACGTTTGAGGTAACGTTGTTAATCTTCCATGGTTTCTGGAATAGCGCCAGAAGTGCGTTATGTGAACGCTAGTGAACGTCGGTAAACGTCGGTGATTGCCGGGAATCGGCGGAGAACGCTGGTCCAGAAAAAAACATTTTGAACATGCAAAATTTTTTTTACTGCAACCAGCGTTCTTCAATGTATTATTTTAAACGCTGAAGAACGTTTAAGAATCTTTGTGGAACGTTTTACTAACGTTCGTCGAGCGTTGCACGCGTTTGACTATCGTGCGTGAGTCGTTACTCAAGCGTTACTTGGTTGTTATAAATCGTTTGTTTTGCTGTGAACGACAGGCTGGCGACCTGTCAACGAGCGCTGAGCTGTCCCCTAGCGCACGCAGCGTGTGACTAAAGTGAAATGAATGTCCTTTTGGCGTCCATTGGGCGTCATTCGAGCATAACCTGAACGTCCCTGCCTCAGCACGCTCGTCTAACGTTGAAAAATCTATCTTCGCGCGCCAGTGGCACGTGAGGACGTACTAATGGTTTTAAGGTTTTCTTACTTCGTCACTGTTACACGCTTCTGGTGCGTTAGACACACGCTAGTGGTACGTAAGACTAAACGTTAATAACACCCCAGATCTGTCATCCTCATTCAAGAACGTTCAAAAACATGTACGATTGAAACGTTCAGGGAACGTTGACCAGAACGTCATAGTGTGACCGCCCCTTTACGAAGGTTCATATCTTCTTATTTGCATACGATTCTTATGTAATAATAAAAAAATCCTTCTGCAAAAATGTCTATTCTAAGCTGTTAGAAAGAAGATGTTTCAACAGTTTTAGCCCATATTGCTTTATCTTCTGTACTAAAACTATGGTCGATGGTTTTAAATGTCTTTAGTTTACGAATTAAAATTTTGATTTTAATTCAAGTTTAATAAAAAAGTGAAAATGATGTATCTTACAATATTTTGTTTCAAATTTGAAGAGTCTTCTCCAGGTTCATGCGGAGAACTTCAAGTTTTTTGATCGGTGTAGTTAGAATATTGGTTCCTTAAATCTAAAAAAAGGTGAAATATGCATATCAGGAATCGCCACAATCAGAAAAAAACAGCCTCCCCACACAGTCAAGAAGAAGAGAGGGGGAGAGAGCATGGTTAATAAAATGATCAGTTTCAAAAAAGACACCACTAACAATAAACAAAAATGAGAACCCGAGGGGTTACCGCCTTGGAACGGTCAGTGGCAAATCAAATTGCCACTGGGGGTTTAAACCAGGTTCTAGGGTGCACCAACCTCACACTTGCCCCAACAGGTACTCATATCACAAAACAAGTACAAGTTGTCTTGGTGAAAAGACTCCAACCCACTTATCGGCTTAACAATGTTGCATGTAAAAGCACACAAACATATCAAACATAAGAATCTAAGAGCATTGCAAAGCCGAAGGGGCGGGTACTCAATGATCTTACCGAGACCAGAGCTCCTGGAGTAAAATCAGCAAGAATACGATGACAGGGATAAAAGAAACAAATCGAGCTTCTAGGTTCTTTTAAAAAAAGATTTCCCCATTAACCTTCATAAACTCTTAAACCCCTGCCACCGTCGTACAACCAAAGAGGTAAGCATAATGATCAACTGTAGAAGGGTTAATCACCAGGCCTGCAGAGCGCTGTAAAATATCATGTTGGTAACCTTTCTTTTTAAATTTACAGATGGTTTTTACGAATAACCGGGAGAAATTAACACTACCTTTTATCTTTTTAAGTTTATAAATTAAATCGCCATAAAAAACTGGCTGTGAAATACCTTGTTGCAAAAGTGATTTTAAACTTCATTTGTATTTATGAATTAAATCTGGGTATCGGCGATAAAACTTGCAAGGAAACCGTATTTATTGCTTTATAAATGATTGTCGTTAATTTAGCAACAATATGATAATTTTTGCGTTTCCTTAGCCAAGCCATCTAGGACAAGTGATTTGTCTAATAGCAAGAACATCTCTTCTTAAATTGCGAGAGGAGTTTGTGTGTTCCGTTATAATCAAAAACAACGCAGGAAAATTCAGAAGATAGTTCTTGCGCTTCTTTCTGGCATTGTTAATTGAAATCAATTTGTCATTTCATTATGCAAATAAGTTGGGCTGAATTTTTAGTGACACTGCTTGGCTTCACTTTGTATGGAGTAATACCTCATGTAATAAAACTGTCACAAATCATACGGTTTCGGCAAAAATAGTAGTACACAAAGTTACTGTGGTTTCGTTAAATTTCGCGCGGATTTAAATTTCACAGAATCTTGCTAAGGCAATGTGCGAATTATAACCCCAACGAAAATTACACCATTTAATAATATTTTTATAAACAATACAATTATGAGATTTTATGACCTCGGGAATAAATCACTTTTTGTTGTTTTTATATTCACCAAATTCGATTTTACGAAATTAAGTGATACCACAGTAGTTGTTTCTTGCATAGCAATATGTTTACAACTTGAATGGTTTCTTGTCTAGCAACGAGTTTACAACTTAATAAGTCAATAATTGATATATATTAACAACGGATGCAGTATTGATTTAAACGAAATTATACTGGGATGACATTATATATCATACATTTGAAAACAACAATTATAAATTACCATAACAATGCTCATTTTACTTGCACTGTTTCCTTTGGGACGTGTGACTAACACGTTTTATACGTAGAGAATGGAGACAGAAACAAAACCATTCATATCACAAAACTTTTGTTTATTTGATGACTGTATTGTATAAGCTCAATATAAACTCTTTGGCGGTCCCAGATTTTGATGAAATAGCAAACGAGTGTTTGTATGAGTCAGAATATGACAAAAGAGCATTCCGTTTGAATGCGTACCGTTTTACATTAAACAAACATTGTTCATAAACATATTTAATAAATAAATAATGAAATTATTGATGTAAACGTAAGTTAAGTTTAATATCATTTATGTCTATCATGTTATTTTACTTGACGTTTTATTCAGAACTGATTATTAAGTTATTAAGTACTTGTTATAATATTGTCAACGCCTGGTAGAAGTTCTTATGTGGCATCTGATTTCTTTGGTTGTTCAAAAAGCCAGATTATTTTATATTTATTCATTTATAGTTCTTCAGGGTATGCATGTAAGTTTGTTATCATTCCATTTCATGTTAACTATCCATTATGATATAAACGAATTATATACGAATTTCAAATTGTAAAACGTGCACATTCACAATCTAAACTTATTTAAAAACCATTCTTTGTATTTTGAAGGGAAATAACAAATTTAAAACAGAACTCTTAATACCCTTGCAGAAATTCAACGGTTTTATGACTTGCACACCATCGTGAAATAACTTCTATAATAATTCTTAACGTTTACATTCATGGTGAACGCCGTTGTTCATTAATAATTCAGATATGATTGATCTATTATAGACGGATAACACTCGTTGCCGGCTGCATCTGACAATTTGCTTATTACAACTAGTCATTGGAAGGAGTTCTGTTGTATACAAAACCTTCTTGAGGCAATTGGGTAGATTTATTTTAAATTTGGCATCATTCTCAAATGACACGTAATACTTTTATTCGACAATTTCTAAAAATTATCTGTTGACTGTTAGACATGATTTATATTTAACGATGTCACAAATTTAAAAAAGTATGGGCGTCTTTTGCTATAACCTTGTATCAGTAAAATAATTATGTTGTAAAATGTGATAATAATAAGGGATTCGTATCAAATAAATAATACATTGTGGACCATTCAATCTAAGTTTATGTTTTGATTGGAGAAAATATTGGACGATCCATAATTTCAGCGCTTACGTTTTAACATTTTAATCGTGAAGAGTGTCCTATAAAGCGGCGAATGCTTAATTATCAGGTGGTGCTTTGTAAGATTTCTGTACTTTCTCAGAACTACTTTGTTGTTTAAGCGGCGATTATGCCATGTTTATAAAGAGGTAAATGTTAAAATAAAATCAATATAAATAAATGGATAAACTAAATCAAACGTCAAACTTTAAATGATAAACGTAGAATTTTCCTCAATTTGAAAAAAACAAATGTTTTATCAACTCGTTTTGAAATTGAGTTCGAATTATTTAAAACCATATTGTACGTAAAATACATAAAACATATTAATAGTTTGCTTAGATTTGCAGCCTTTTCACGTACACACATGAATAGGATAGTTTCTGAACAATGATGATTGCTACAAATTTATTGGATTTAACAATCAACGAAAAACAAATTTAGGTTCTGTTGAAGCAGCCGCCATGAGCTGCTTGCATATTGTTATAAACAAATATTGTATGTTTATATTTTTCAGTTTCAATAACTTGGGAAACTATCAACCTACTGAAGAAAAGATGTTACTTATTATTCGTGTTGGATTTTAAATTGAGACAAACCGTTACCATTCAATTTGGATAAATTCATCAATTGTTGGTAAGTTCCAGACCAGTTATTTTTTCAAGAAAATGTGTATCTTAAACTGTTTAAAAATAGGAAATTTAAAGTGCTGCGTAAGTTTGTTCGTAGTATATTGAAAACGAACAGTTGCTGTTAAGACTTATTTTACATATGTTTACAACACGAAAACAAAGAATGTCCATTTTTAATTATTTCAGTAATGTGCATGAATATCACGAGGAAATTAACGATGTTATATAGACAAATGATAGCTCTTTCCAAAAACATTTCCCGCGTGTAAGCGCGAAAATATCGTGATATAATAGCTATGTTGCTACTTTTAAATTATACACTCAAATTTCAGATGGGGTTCACGTGAGGTATACTTGTTTAAGTGATAAGCACTTAAAATAACAGATTTTTAAGTTATCGCAATTTGCTCTCAAATTGCGTAACTAGTATGATTTTCTATTGATCGCAAAGAAACATGGGAAGATGATTAATAGCTTTCTAAGTAAAGTCTGTAGATCAACAGAAATGTGAATAATTTGATACAACCAATTTAGATTTTTAATAGTTTTAAGTTTAAAGTGATTCGCCGTTTATGATAGCATCTAAATGTTGATATTAGTTATACAAAAATGATTTATCTGTAATTTTGATGGAGGTAAATGCCAGCATCCTGGTGGTAACATTTTGTGAAGAAGTATTGTCCGGTGTTTAATGAAAAAAGGACAATAGTAAGATCTTTAGTTTAGGTGGGCTAAACTAGTACATTTGAATAATATGATAAAATACGATATGGTTGTCTTTTGTTATTTAATTCTGGCCGCTTGCCTGTGTTTTTGCTTAACAGACTTGTAGATAATAAAATAACATCACAGAATTATGATTATTCATTCAAAAAGGTTAAGAGCGGTATGATATGATAAAAATATTAATAAATAAATTATATGTAATGAATCAATAGTATGAATTAAAGTCGGCCACGTTAGAGATTCATTTATTGCTATAAATAATGATGAATCATTGTTTGCTTGCACTAAGTGGACTTCTAATCCCATTCAAAACAAGGCGTGTCTAATAATAAATACTTCATACATGTATCAAATCAATACAAAAGAAAGTGAAGTTAAGTCAATAGTTTGCTAATTAATATTGAAAAGCAATTCGAAATTTTCCGGATTGTTATTGTAGGAAAGCAATTAATTAAAAAAGTTCTTTCTAAGTCGAAAAAAGTTAAATAAAACAAAATTAATGATGATAAAATCTATGTGAAATCTTTAAAACCTTGAATATAACTGTGTAATAATTATTATAATTCATCATGATCTTAATCCTCAAATAAAAATTTATTAATGAATAATCCAGTGCTTATGTCAAATTGTAATGTTCAAGCTACATGTATCAATTATCTACACAAGCATGTGAAATAATACATATTTTTATACATTGGTCAGCAACATGCTTTTAACAAGATTTGCTGATAGTTCAATCTAGATAAAATATTTTAACACCCATTATGTCTGTAATGAATCGTACAGTTGCATGTAGGACATTTCAAATTTCAGCAACCGTGAAGTCATTTATGTTCGTGGGAACTGGTTTTCGTGAATTTTGTATATGATATCGTATTCAGGTCGATTTACGAATTTTAAACAACCGCTTTATGTATTTTTGTATGTAAACTTTTAACTAGCACTCTGTATTGTCATTAAGACAACTTGTACTTGTTAGTTCATACGATGACATGTAAGGTTAATTGCGAAGTTTGTGCACCCTAGAACCTGGTTGAAACCCCCTCTGGCACATTGTTTTGTCACTGACCATTCCAATGCGGGAACTAACCCCAACGGTTCTCTTTGTCTTTTATAATTGTTTGTCGTGTCTTAGTTGAAATTGATCTTCTAATAAACCCATGCTCTCTTTTTCTTTCTACATCTTGGCTGCGTGGGGAATTTATTTGTGTGGCTGTGGCAATTCCTGGTATGCATATTTTACATTTTTATATGAAAACAAATGGTTTAATTTGAACTTGGCACCAGGTTGTGAAATGCATGCTACCAACATACCTTTGGATAATCGATATATCTAGGATATGAATATTGAGCTTTAATGCTTTAAAGCCTAGAATCATCAATCAAAATAAATCTCAGAGCAAGATAACATTGGTTTATTTGCAACTTAAACAACAGGTAAGCACATGTTTTCTTTATATAAATAATTTATTTGAAGACAGAAATAAATTTCATTGCTTTTGTGAGAAACTGTACATACAAAATAATGTAATTATCGTTCAGATGTAATTTTGTTATTTTATTTGAAATGAAATAAAAACAACAATAAGATATAAGTTGCTCTCTGAATATTGGCCCAGGAGCTAAAAGCAATGGGTTAAAAATAACGAGATGTTTATAGAACACTCGACATAGATCTCTTTGTTTATCCAAGTACGATAAGTGTCACATGTATTTCGTAAACGTGTAACAATTAAGCAAATCATTTTTAAGTAAATTCTGGATTGCTATTCACCCGAAAATATTGCAAATTTAGTCTGCATTTAAAACATTTGGTTGTATTTATTGAGCCAAATATTTTAATAACAGTTACTGCAAAACAAGAAGCCGTGATATTGAAAAGCTAGTAAAATACACGAAAAGGGATCTTTGAAAACTACCAAAATACGACAAATATCAAAATAATATATATAGGCTCGATTTGATTAAAACTATTCATAGGTAGTATCGGAAATGCCCATTCTGCTTAGTACCGTACGCACTTTGTCGATTCGGAGCGATCGACATTCTACTGTTTAATGTCGTGAACATTAAGTTGCGTTCAACCCGGGTTTGCACGATTTCTTTTCTGACAAATCTTTCTGTTTAACACATTAAAATATTTAGTGCTAGTCTATGAAATTCAATGTATTACAGTGTTAATACGTGGAGGCTAGGGGTTTGTTACTATGGTTGAATTAACTGTTAAAGAATGATACTTAAAAGCTTGCCTGGCATCTCATTTCGTTTGGAACACTTTTTTAATTGTGCATGTCATTATGTCATCATGTTATGACATCCAGTAATGCATTCTATACATTTTATACGCATTATACTCGTTGAACATGTTAAAATAATGCCAGTAAAGAT
Organism: Corbicula japonica; assembly: GCA_038501625.1. NCBI lineage: Eukaryota > Metazoa > Mollusca > Bivalvia > Venerida > Cyrenidae > Corbicula > Corbicula japonica. Next base: position 3,297,902 of record JAZAYU010000058.1, on the reverse strand, counting down.
ATACTGAAATATGACTAGTTTATTGTGTAAATATTATTTCACTATCGTCAATATTAAGTGTTTTAGAGCAACGACTTTGAGCAATTATCTGGCTGTTCAACTGAAGCGTCTCGTAAAAATGAGTAAATTGCAGCATTCTGTCGTGTGTCTTCTAGACCATTAACAAAATTAGTCGATCTGTCATATTGAACCTTAAACCACAAGTAGGAACAATTTTGAGACGGTGATGGATTCTTAGATCCATCAGGTGTTCGACATTACTGGCAGATAGATCATTAGGGACTGCGTCTTCCTGCATTATTATATTGCAGTCCTTTATAATGAATTAGCCGCTGTTGTTTTTGAAGGACACAAGATACAGAATTTTGTAAAGTCTTACAACATATGAATTCAGTCGCAGTATTTGTTTGATGGATATATAATACTTCGTTCAACTTATTGAACAAAAAAACCTTAACCTGACACTGGTATTGGCATAATTACTACTCCAATTTTGCTAAGCACCAAATATCAAGATAAAAAAAGTAATACATGCATATCAGGAATCGCCACACTCACAAAACACAGCCTCCCCACGCAGCGAAAAAGAAGAGAGGAAGAGAGAGTGAGAGAGCATGTTTGTTATAAGTATGTCAATTCAAATAGGACGCCACAAACAACTAACGAAAAAGAAAACCTTTGGGGATACCGCCTTGGAACGGTCAGTGGCAAAACAAATTGCCACTGGGAGCTTAAACCAGGTTCTAGGGTGCAACAACCTCACACTTGCCCCAACAGGTTCTCATATCACAAAACAAGTACAGATTGTCTTGATGAAATAACTCCAACACACCCATCGGCTCAATAATGTTGCATGCAAACGCCCACAAACATATAAAACATAAGAAGCTTATAGCATTGCAAAGCCAAAGGGCGGGTACTCAAAGATCATTGTAATGTCTTACTAATATTTATTTACATTAAAAACCGTTTAGTTATTTGTCGAGAAGGTCTCTAACGTACATATAACAATAAATATATGAATGATATGCATATTTCACTTTTTTTATTAAAAGGCGAACATTTATATATAAAATCCGATATTCATAAGGTGTTCGTGTATCCTTCATACATCCACAGGCAAGGAAATGGAACTTTTGTTGTAACGCTTTTCACTTCTTAATATTTACTGTAAACTTTATTAAAAGCCGAACTATTGGCGAAAGATATTGTTTTTATTGTTGTAGAAACATTGCAAATATTTATCAGTTAACTAAGCCAATATCAATAATATAGCAACTTCACGCTACATATGTAAGGGTAATTACTGAGAATGTAATTATTCTATGCAAAGTACCATACCTTTTTAAAAACGCCAAGTTTAAATATTATAGATAGACGGTCGCATGCCGATACATGTAGCAACTCTAACGTTTAAACTGATTTAACTTAAAACAATCAACATTTAAATGCTACTTTCTTAAATAAAACCTACTCTTTAGTCATCGGTTTTCATCGCTGCAGCATGCAATTTAAATTCTTCATGTAATTGCTTACTAATAGACAGTTTATTTCATGTAATTTACTTCTTGTACATGCAAATTATAAAAATGTTATGGGTACAAATATGGAGAATTGTATTCATCATATACGTTCTACCACAAAATTGTTAGCTTCTCTCACAGATACGACATAAGAAACTATAACTATGCTTTTAAACTAAGATTTATAAAAAGTCTTAAATCAACTACCTTGGTGAACCTACATCATGTAAACAGTGCGAGCGTGTGTTTCTGTCTATGATACATGAATGAACCGTTAAAACATCGCTTGCTGTCACTTACTGGAATTATTAGTGACTGAATTTGCTTAATGATGAACTATTTTCTATTAATTGATGTTACTGGGTAAGATAAAAGTTATTAAATTAAATCAAATATTTACATTTGCCATACTTAATAAATGTTGAGTGTGACATCAGTAGAAATGGAAAGAGTGAACGGAAATCGTTTAGAACTAATGTAAATATTTGACATTCATGAACGCTTTAATGGTAAATAAATAAATAAATTCTACCAGCATCTGCGAACATAGAAATGATGACCTAAGAACATATTGTTTATCTCCAATTGATTTACATGTATATAATTCCAGTCTATATACATTGATTGGCTCAGGTAAAATGCACATCGAAAAAACAACATTAGTTCAAACTATGTCAAGTAAATGACGTAATATTAGTCAACATTAACAAGAAATATCTTTAAAATAGATAAACGAAAATGATAGACAAGATTCCTTTTATAAACATGAACGAGAAACAGTGATGTTTAATTTAAATCTAAAGGGTTATCATCATTTTCAATGCGTTAACATGCTTGCCATTTGCCTTTGAAAATGTTGAAAATGAAAATACTGCACCAGATTGTCTGAGCAATGTACATGATTATGGGTTCTGTTAACACTCAAAGACGGTGTTTGTCTGTGAAAAGAAATCAAAAGATATTTTTGGTGTAAACAGTTCGGCAAACACATTAAAGCACCTTTACTCAAGTTTTGTATTGTTTATCACTTCTTACTTCGTTTAAATGTGTAAGATTTATGTGTATACTTTAGTAAAGCTAATTATTGGTAACATTTTTAATTAGTAAAGTTAGTTTACCAAATCCAGTAACTTTATGCTATTAATGTTGGTGGAATGAAAAACAAATGTGTCTTTTAATACGGCTGAAATGATATATAATCGGGATTTAACAATTTTGTTTTGGAAATTTCATCATTTGATAACATGAACAAGCGTCACAAATTTTTTTATGAAAAACAGCTTAAGAATTTAAATTCAAATAAAGTATTAAAAAGCAAGTGATTTGATTGTAACGCTATGGAAGAGCCATTCATTTTGTGTACCTCTAACTGATATGCAGTCATTATTTATGTAATGCCGTAATTTATGTAATGTCGTTAAGTCTTAAAGTGACAACCATCAACTGCAATCGTTCTCAACTTCATAAAGCATGTACATTTGTCACCCTGGTATCAATCTAAAAGAGAAGAAGCAGTTCATTATCAAATTATCTTATTTTACATTATGTAAGAATTCTATATTATGTCTTTGTTTTCTTAATGTTCATTAGGTGGTAATATTTCCATATTAAGGAGTACCTCGATAAATATATTTAAATTGTGTGTTATTACCCGTGCTCTATTTTCCTCTTCAATCCTTGGCTGTGTGGGGAGGCTGTATTTTCTGATTATGGCAAGTCCTGATATTCATATTCACTTTTTTCAAGATAGTGTTACATGTACAACGTATATTGTTTCCTGCATGTCGGAAATAGATCATGTTCACTTTGGTTATATGGCGCATGTGTTCTAAGAAACTGTTAAGTTTAAAGATCGTCTATTCTCAAAATACGCTCACATTGAGTCTCACAATTTATATTCAGGAACTTTGTAATTATGAGAGACAATATAATTATGAAATATTTAACAAATGTCAGCATATGTCTGTTAAAACATTAAAACAATTAGATGCTCTGATTTATATCTGGTGAAGTAGAATGCGAAATTGAAGGCAGATAGAACAATTAAACTACTCGTGTATTCGAATTAATGAAGGACGCTTTTCGATTTCTAAAATTTTGAAAACAATCAAACTCTGTACTGCAGTAACTTGCATGTAACCGATATATTTCACTTGGGTCCTATTCTGACTGAAGACCATTTTATCCATCATAATTGCATGTTCTTTGATAGTCTGCCATGTAAAACAACTGAACATGTTAAGCTGTATAATGTCGTTTGAGTATAGTAACCGGTTTAAAATTCTACGAATTGTTGTTTAGATAAGCTGTAAAATTTGCGTTGCGGTTATTTGTTTTTATTCTATTAATTATAATAGTGTCACAGATCACTATAAATCTTAAAACTAGATTTCATAAAACTATTTTCAACTTACGCCGCATGTTTTCTTATCAGTGGGTTCGAAAATAAAGATTGTATCGGTACTCAATTGGTTATGTTATGGCGTTTGCCAAAGATCCCGTATCAACGACTTGGGGTTCAAGACAAATACTAACAAAGCACTGTAGTTATATCCAATCTTCAAAGCTGCAATTTTTAGCATAGTATGATGTTTCTTGAGATATTATTGGTATGTGAATTATCTAAATGTAGCTCATACATTGTCTGTCGTAAAACTTCTTTAAACTCGGCAAGATACAAGAGACGGCGTTTAGAGTAATGCACAGTTTTAAATCGCGTCAGAATATTTCAATATCATAAAGTATCTGAAAACAAAGAAACACATTAACTGTATAACTGATAATAGAGAATATGATCACTTCATTTAGCATTACTTATTGATCTAAAACTAGTTTCACTTGCATGTCAACATTGGTCAACTTAATCTATTTAACCAATCAATACTTGTATTGTAATAATTGACCTTACCATTGTTTGCATTAATTTAACGATTAACAAATGTTTTAAGTCTCATGAATAATTGTTTAAGCAGTTCACATATTTAAAAAAAAGTATTGATCAATTAGAGACATAATGTCAAAAAAGGGTTTTCTTTAGTTAAACAAACACTATCAAAATTGTATGAATAAAATATATTTTGAAAAAAAAAACAATGTTAATTAAAATTAAATTTTCTTAAGCAAAATTTCTGAAAGCTTTTCTAAAAAATGTTACATGCATAAAACAACTGTGAGAAAAAAATGCACAACCATCATACGAGGTACGTCATGCGAAAAATTCGTTTTTGGTAGTTGAGGTCATTATCTCTTATAAATAATTGCACAAAGCGGTGCAGACGACATTTATTTTGTTTGCATTCTGCGACGGAAAATCTATTAATAGGGGCTAAATATGCTACAATATCACGCAATACCTATGGGATAAGTTATAGAGAACTGTTACTGTAGAAATATCACTAAAATTGTCTAAACCAAGACTTTTGTATTGTACCATGTTAATTGCTTTCCGTCCACATATTCTGCATGAGCCGAATTAAATAAATTCTTAAAATGCATATAATCGGGTGTAAAAGGATAATGTAGTATCGGCCTCTGTCAAACAAAACTGTAATAATTTAAACATGCTTTAGTAATTTATTTTTGAAATTAGCTTTTTAAAGATATTAAATTCAGAAAATGCAGTTTTTGAAGGATTGGCTGACGTATCAAGTTATATGCCAAATTGAAACTTGGCTTTTTTTTAATTTGCAAATCTGCATAACAAGATAAGAATGAAACCTAAATCTTGCTTGATTTAACAGTTGATTGTTGTCACGTATGGTTTCGCCAATCCAGCGGTGAAAGGATCTCTAAAATTACTTAATCTTTTGTTGTCTGACACTATAAACGTGTCGATGAAACAACAATCATGATTATTAAATACATGTTTTGGCGTTTTGCAACGGGGATTAACAGCGCTGTAAAAAGAATGCCTCTGGAAGGGGATACCACAGGGCCTCTGGATGCTTGGCGTTCTACATGCCACATACGTAATAAAATAACACCTTTTGCACGATATATTTTAATTATATGAATTGTTTACCATCCATGAATATTGTAACCTACTAATATGGCATCGGCATTATCTCAAACTTAATAGTTCATAAAACTAATGCAAAAAACGTATTCATTATCTTTCTCTTTCGAAGATATGAAGAAGATTTATTTTAAATATTATTAAGGTGCAACTGATTTAATACAGAACACATTTAAAATACAAGTTGGCATGTTTGTAAGATTTTTGCCTTACTGCTGTAATTATGAGCATCTTTTCAAATAAATGTCTCACCAAATATTCCAACGATGTGAACAATGAATTTAAATGCAGATGTTTCTGTTATCATGTTATAAACTTATCATTAGTTGCCTTTGATAAAAATCGAAAACAAGTTAAGATATCATAAAATTCGTCACTGTCAAAATACAACAATATATATTTAAATAATTGGGATTTTCAGAATAGAGAACATTTTAGCAGAATACAATTACACCTGTTCTCAAACCAATTAATCAATTATCTCATTTTAAAAGAGGAATATTAAACTGAAACACTGCTGTTTAATTGATTAGACATTAAGAAGTAAAAAAAGTGCATTTATAATTTGAATGAACATCAATGTTTTGTTGTTATACATGATTGTAAAAACTCAAATATCATTTATTCGAAAAGTGGTTAATAGTTTAGGTGTGTACATAAAATAAGTAAATATTTGCATAACGGAATATTTACAGTTTCAAGAACAGGTGTTTTGTTACAACAAATTGAGAAACAAAATGTTTTGCAAGTTCAATAGCAGATGACTAGATTTAATTTTAAATTGTATGTGGTGTAATTTTTTTTATCATATTTTAACATCATTATCTATTTTCCTCTTTACTTTTAGCTGCGTGAGGGGGATAAATTTCTGAACTTGGCCATTTCTGATATGCATATTTCACTTTTTATGAAGGGGAGCGATTGTTTAACTATTTTCTGGTTACCTTAGCCTTTCAAAATAACTTCCTTGAAACTTCAACCCACTCTTGTAGGTCTTGGAACGTTATTCACCTATTACTAAATGTATTACCTTGTGTTATACGATGCTCCACGAACGTTACAAATCACTTATCTCCTTTAAAACGACGTAATAAATCAAGGAAATGGACTTTTGTGGGCTAACACTATTATGCTATGCTAAACAGTGCGAATCAGAGTTGACTCCTTGTGGTTTAAGATAATCATTGTGTTTGGAAAACAATTGATTTAAAATATGGCATAAGTCAATTATTCCTTAACAAACACTTATAATCAATATTAAGAATATTTATTTTTAGAATTAAGATTGAAAGCAAGAAAAACTTACTTCTTCATTACTAAAAAAAGTGAGAGAGGAAGAGAGAGAGAGAGAGGGAGAGAGAGAGAGAGAGAGAGAGAGAGAGAGAGAGAGAGAGAGAGAGAGAGAGAGAGAGAGAGAGAGAGAGAGAGAGAGAGAGATCGTGTTTGTTATAAGTATGTCAATTCAAATAAACAATTAACGAAAAAGAGAACCTTTTGGGATACCGCCTTGGAACGGTCAGTGGCAAAACAAATTGCCACTGGGGGTTTACTAAAGATGTGATGTTATAAGTAATAGTACCATTATATTTGCTTGTATCTAAAATTGAAACTCCTCGTTCAGACCTCTTATATCCGATATTTTCTGAAATATTATGATTGTTCTAAACTTATTGGAATTTAACCATTAACAAAGCCAGTCATAAGCATTTTAGTGTCTGTAAAAGCAATAATGAAACCTCCTTTTCAAACGGTGAACTATTCTAATAAGGGAAATTATAGCTTTTAGTAAACTTGTTTGTGTTGATATTAAAAATGCGTGTTTGTTTATATTTTCAGTTTGAATAGTGACGCAACGTCTGGAAGTGTTAAATCGTGTTATTGTTGGATTTTCAATTACATTTTATACATCATTTATCAGTAAGTATATTTAGTTTAAAAAGTTTAATTAGATAAAACTTATGTTATTTGATTTAATATATAACGTAAGTCCCAATTAATTACCAGGTTATTTGCAAATCAACAAGTGCTTAGAATTGAATAAAAGTAATAAGTATACGTTCACATTTCCCATGCTGTGTGACATACAAATATAAGCTTTGATGGCTTCAGAATTTAATTTTTATCGGTTTTATTTACCGAACATTACAAATGTCGTTTTCTTTCTTTCTGGTATTCTAGTTACTTAGGTCTGCTGTAAGGGTTGCTACGTAAAGCAATCATATGATATTGCATGTTATCTCGCTTGGATCATCTTTGTCCATATCTCGGTCTTCGAGAGCATTATTTAGGATTGATGAGCACTAGCTTGGCCTGAAAGCTATCCCTGAATTCCAAAATGATTTTCATATTATTAAAAACGACAGATTAATTGAAAACTATTGCAACAGTTTGTCTGTAAATGTCTACTAAACCATTTACAAAATTGCCCGATTTGTCATATCTCATCCATAAACTACTTGTAAGAAATATTTGGAAAAAAATTGGATTGTTTCATCATTGGGACGTTGTCGTTTTGTATTATGTACTGGTTATAAATAAGCCTCTTTTCGTAAGTAAATAAGAGACCAACGTTTTGAAAGTTTTAACAGGTTTTTTATTATTTTAAATATGAACTAGATGGGTGTTCAGTTGAACACTTGTGTCGCCCTCTGGTGCTATGTCAGAATAAAAATGCAAATACAAAAAGGGGCATAACTCCATCAAAGAATTTGGCATCATCATGAGCGTGTTGTCATAAGCAATATAATTTGAAAGTTTGATGTAAAAATATTAAGAAATGACAAAGTTATAGCCAACGTTAAGTTTTCGTGTAAAAATCCAGGTACAAAAAGGGGCATTACACCATAAAATGTGACCTTGACCTTGAGAATTTGGTATCATCTCGAGCGTGTTGTCGCAAGCAATATAATTTGAAAGTTTGATGAAAAAATATTAAGAAATGACAAAGTTATAGCCAACGTTAAGTTTTCGTGACGGACCGACGGACCGACGGACGGACGGACGGACAATGCGGTCCCTATGTATCGCCGTTTCTTCGAAAGGGCGACACAAATGTAATATATGCATATCAGGAATCGCCACACTCACAAAACACAGCCTCCCCACGCAGCTAAAAAGAAGAGAGAAAGAGAGAAAGAGAGAGCATGTATGTTATAAGTACATGTATGTCAATTCAAATAAGACGCCACAAGCAATTAACGAAGAAGAGAACCTTTGGGGATACCGCCTTGGAACGGTCAGTGGCAAAACAAATTGCCTCTGGGGGTTTAAACCAGGTTCTTAGGTGCACCAACCTCACACTTGTCTCAACAGGGAGGTGTGTTTTAGATTAAAGAGCGCATATACCAAACTGCAGGCAGACACTTCAACCTCATTGAACACAAACATGCCCTTACAATGCATATATAAGGATGTTCGCTAAGTTGTATACATGGTATAAGGATTAAAAATGTTTTTATTTAATGTATTGTCCAATTATAAATCTGTATAATCACAACAAAATCTGTGACAAAAACCAAAACAGTTGATGAGTTCTTTCTTGGCCTTACAGCTTGCCCAGAATTCCAAAATTGTTTTCATATTATTAAGATAGACAGATTAATTGGAAAATATTGCAACAGTTTGTCTTTAAATGTCTAATAAACATTTTACAAAATTGCCAAATTTGTCATATCTCAACCGTAAACGTAATGAAAGAAATATATAGAGAAAATAATGGATTGTTCGATCATTAGACGTTGAGTTGTTTTGTACTATGGACTAGTGACAAATGGGCCACTTTTCTTACGTAAATAAGATACCGACGTTTTGAAAGTTCAATCAGAATGTGTATTACGTTAAATATGTTGCATGTTTCTTAAAAATAGATTTACAAAAATGTAGAAAGACACTTTAACCACATTGAACACAAGCATGTCATTTAAACAGCCAATGTAGATAAAGTTATGTTCACTTAGATGTATAATGATTTAAGTGTCAAATTTAATTTAATAATAATTGTATATAAATGGAAAACAACTTGTATGTATGCTTCTTCGTTCTATGCTAGATTATTTCGAAAAATGGACACCATAAGCAAAAACCAAAACAGTGACTTTTGATGGCTACATGAATCAGTACTTAACAAAGTGAAACATGTTAATTGTTATGGATTTTAATTAATTGTACTTAATAGTGTTTTTTGTATTAACATAACTGCTGAATGTTTGTTAAGCGTATACATATTAATCATTGAAATGTTTCTATATGTCACTGCGAAAATCAATAAGCCTTCACTTGGATCCATTTTTAAGCCTTATGTTTTCATTGTGGTAGCCATAAATTATTCATTCCAAAGAATGAACGCCATAAGTTGATTATTTCTAATACAAAGCGTTGTTTTAATGGTTGGTTTGTTTTGCAATGTCACTTACATTTTAATAATAAAAGTTAGTAGAGATAGGCCAATAAATATGCGGCGGATACATCAATGAAACTAGGCATGTTAGTATATATTTAACACGACTAAAGAAATACCACTAATAACAAGAAAAAAAACAAGAAATACCTGTTTTATAAAAATGGAATAATTTAAGCACAACATAAACATATAAACTATGATAAGTATTGCTAACGTTAAATTAAAATCGCAAAGCAAAATGAATTGTTTAATTAAAAACATATTCACATTATTTTTATGTACGCAGAAAATTATCACTAGATGATTGGGCGTTCTCCTTTAATCCTGCAATATATATATATATATATATATATATATATATATATATATATATATATATATATATATATATATATATATATATATATATATATATATATATATATATATATATATATCTATCCGGAACAAGCTTCTTCGAGCAAAGAATTGATTAACAAATAACCTATCTTTTTTGACAGGTGTTTTATTCCAAAATTAATTTGCAACTGTTTACAAAAAACAAATAACAGGTATACGTAGCTTGAAAAGCAAACTCATCAGTTCAATTTTTGTTTCATATTGCAGGTAAAACGATAATATTTATCAAACTTTAAAAATAAGGGATTTATTGAAACAAGAACATCTTTCAGTAGCCACGTGAGAAATTTTAACATGTTTAAATTGTTAAAACATCAAATTTAAAAATACGAAGAAACCTTAAACGTAACTTTGACCTTTAATCCGCTGTTTATAAAAGCACAATTTTCAAAACATTTCTAGCTTGTTTCGGTGGCTTTTACAATTCCTTTTTTCATCTTTTTCTACAATATATTTTTTTCCTACAACTATAATGCCTGTTGTGTTTAATATTGGAAACTTAACTAAAATATTTTGAAGCGTATTTGCATATCATTTTGAAATCGTTTATGTAGCTGCGAGCTCATTACAAGAATGTTAACCTACATACTAATAATACCAAAGTTCGATCACAACATTGAATCATTGCAAAACTGAAATATTTGAAAAAAAGAAAAAAATTTAACGTTGCCAAAGGCGTGCATCGGAAAAGTCTGAGACTGAATAGAACCAGCATGACCGCGACTAGACGCCTGACCACACAAAGCCGAGTACGCTTCAAACAGTTTCATAATTAAGTTCCACAAAATTATTGGCTATCTCTGACTTATAGTACAATAAAATTAAAACATACAAAATAATTCCTCGCATAATTAAAAACGTTATACATTGCTGTTAAACTACTATAATATACCCAACAAAAGAAGTTCTACACACAAGTGTTCTTTTGCGAAAATTTTAATATGCAGCAAATAATTGGTATCAATTCTTACTGTCACCTAGGAAGGTTTTCATTGTTAATTTGACCGTCATTGCAAAAGTAAGACCACAAGGGCCACCTAGGCGTATTTCCAAAAAAAGACGCACGTGTAGTTGGTCAGCTACCTTGTATTCTTGTTCACGAATGGAAATTTATTCCAAAATTGAAAATGCCTCGACTTCAGAACTCCATGAGACGGCGCTTGGAAGAATGCCGGATTCATCGTCGTGAATTAGCTCACTATTAGTTTTAAATTTATTAAGTGATGTTTGCAACTTTTGTGTAGTAACCCCCGGTGACTTTAACAATGGATTGCTTATAAAGTAGTGATCGAATTTTATTTCTGACGTTTTTACATTGTTAAAAAAGTGAAATATGCTTATCAGGAATGGCCACATCCAGCAGACACAGCCTTACCACACAGCCAAACAGTAGAGAGGAAAAAAGAGCACAGTATTACAATAATCAATTTCAATATGGACGCCACAAACAATTAACGAAAGTGAGAACCCGATGGGTTACCGCCTTGGAACAGTCAGTTGCAAAACAATTTGCCACTGGGGGTTTAAACCAGGTTCAAGGGTGCAACAACCTCACACTTGCCCCTATAGGTTCTCGTATCACAAAACAAGTTCAAGTTGTCTTCGGTGAAATAACTCCAACCCACTTATCGGCTCAACAATCTTGCATGCTAAAGCACACAAACATATTAAACATAAGAAGCTAATAGCGTTGCAAAGCCAAGGGGTGGATACTCAATGATCTTACCGAGGCCAGAGCTCCTGGAGTAAAATCAGCAAAAACACGATGACAGGGATAAAAAAAAACAAATCGAGCTTCTATGTTCTTTTAAGAAAAGATTTCCCCATAGACCTTTATTCACTCTTAAACCCCTGCCAAGGGTGAATAGCTGTTTTATTTGCTATGTATCATTTTTTGTGTTTGGTGAAATTAAAATGATTTTTTATAAAATGTCAAAGTGTGCAGAACTTATTTTGCCGAGTATATATATAAATACATAACTTATAGGTTAATATATTGGCAGGCAGTGCCACTTGTCGATAATTATCATATGGCAGGGCGATTATCAACAAGTGACAGTGCTTGCCCATTTATTTACCTGTGTACCATTTTATTACTTTTGTATACAAGTATGTATTGTTTGTTCTTAATTGAGCACTTCCATTTATTTAATAGAATACGTCTTGATGCCAACTCTTCATTCGAGTTATTTGAGTAATAGATCTATGTGACGTATTTAATGGTAATGTTTACTACTTGAAACAGTACAATTTTTAACTCAATACCACTTTGACAATGAAAAGGGATAGGAAGTTGCTAAATTTTGATGTTAAAAGTGATAATCGTGGTATTAGTCTGTAAATGCTATGACTGGGAGTGTTTCATTCTTATAACGGTGCTTCGAGCTTCATTATCATCAGGCTTTTTTAACTATGAATAGGAAATAATAAAGGAAATAAAGTGATTTAGAATTCAAATATTCCACCGGTACCCACAATGCAATCTTATTTTAATCATGAAATGTGAAGAAACCATGGATTAAATTTGAAAACCTAAATAAAACAATCACAGGGACATCTTTAATAATGACCCTGCCATTTCATAAGTTAATGCCCTGCAACCTTGAATAACGTTTCCGGTCATCACTAAATTTTGTTACTATTTATAGTAACACTTGTAATAAATTTTAATAATAAGAAAGTTTAGGCCAATATTGGCCATTACATGAACCTGCATTTGTCATTCCTGCATTTTGTGTGATAAGCAAACACCCATGTCTTATATGAATAGCCAATGAGTTGGTCATAAATGCTTATTTCATTGCTGAGCTTATATAAAGACTCACGATGCGTAAACCCAATATTGTTTCTATATACACCTCATTTAATTAATTTGTTAATCTATTTGCAGTACGTTAACACTTACTATCTGTTACACGCTTACAACATATGGCTAAAAAGTAAAATATTGTATCATTCTAAAAAAGTGGTATTGCTTTATTGCCACGTAATACAATTTACCCCTTCCAGATTGTTTACATGGTTCTCTCATAGATAGAATAATTGCAAAATACTGCAGTCCAATTTAAATTATTATCGGTTCTGTTGTTCTTCAAAAGACTCAGTTGACGATTAAAGGAAATCGCCTGAAATTGATGATCTTAGCAATTTAGAAACACATGTTAAGCATCATTACTTTTAAGCACATTTCTTTAAATGGTAAGGTTCATTTATGTCTGCAAGTGTCATATCATGAATCTCAGTTAATTAATAAATCTGAAAGTGTTCTTAATTTATGTTGAAGTCTGCATTGTAACGCAATTAAACATGTTAAAATCTATGACACTGGAAATCGGCAATACGTAAATATAAAATGCTAGAGATATATCTTCAGATAAGTTATATAATCTACGACATGGATAATTTACGTTTACTCTTCACAACACTGGTTTACCAAACACACTAAATCTTAGAATAAGATAACATATCAATTTATACCGCAGGTATGAGCATGTTTTCTTATCATGGGTATTGAAAATGAAGATTGTTTTAGACTTTGATGCTTATTCAATATTTTTTTCACAAGATACAAAAACAATAACAACAATCTATTGTTGATTTGTTTACAAAAGTGTTCATTGCTATTATATTTGTTAAATTTACAAAAGAACTTTGAAAACCTTTGAACACGACAAATAATCAAATATTGCAGGTGCAGTTTGATTGAGATGGGTATATGTATTTCTGTTCACGCCGCCTATACCCGGTTGGGCGTGTCACTGATTCCAAATGTTTTTTTTTATTATCAAAATAAATTAAATCTGGAAAACAAAAAGATGTTAAATTTAAAACCGATAAATACGTAAAATGAAACATTTGCCGCAACAAGGTTGTACAAATGTAATTATGATCTAAATTCTTCTGTTTGCATGTCAGTATCAATAAATGAATATTGAAAAAACAAAACTGATATTGTAATAAATGACCCTAACAACGCTCGCATTAATTTTGCGATGAATAAATAACCCGTGGGATATCTGCAAAACGTATTTTCTCTAAAAGAACTACAAAAACACAACTTTTCACATCACAAGACCCTTTATTCATTTTCTCAATGTTTTAAGTCTTATGAATAATTCTAAATCACTAAAATACAATTTTGAAGATAGACCAAATTATTAATTACTCATACAGTCAGAATAATTGGAAGAGAAAAAGAAAGAATTACATATAAATTAAAACTTAACAAACAATATTCCATATAAGACGTTTAATATTGTATCATTTGTCATCGGAGTCATGTCAAAGTGCTCCATCCCATGTACGTTTTCACTGACGTTTTCAAAATTGACGAAATGTGAAATGAAGATACAAGTACAGACGTTTGCATCCAGACATTTAAGCCGTTGAACTTAAGTCACTTTAAATCAAGAGAAAGCTAATTGGTCCGTTTACTGATTAAGTATTTTACAAGTAATTTAAATTCGTCAAAGGTTTAGCAGACAATGTTTAATTGTTTAAGAAATAGGTTTGTATACCTTGGACGTGGTGGAAAAATACATGCTAATTGATGCCCCTACTACTTTAAAAGTTGTATTTTTGCTACTTTCATAGCAGCTTTGGGAAATATGAATATTGATATTGTATAACTGTTAAACTTTAAAATCGTCTGTTCTCAAATAACGCTCACATTAAGTCTCAAAATTTAAATTCAAGAACTTTGTAATTATGAAAGACAATATAATTATGAAATATTGAACACATGTCAGCATTTGTCTGTTAAAACATTAAAACAATTAGATGCTCTGATTTATATATGAAGAAGTGGAAGGCAAATGGAAGGCAGATGGAACATTTGTTAAACTACTAGTGTGTTTGCATTTACTAGGCTCGCTTTTCGATTGTTACAATTTTGAAAAATTTTAAACTGTACTGCAGTAAATTGTAAGTAACCGATATAATAATATTTCACTTGAGTCCCATTCTGATTGAAGACCAGTTTATTAATCATAATTACCATACGTGTTCTTTGATAGTCTGTCGTAAACCAAATGAACATGAGAAGCTGTAAAATGTCATTTGAATATAGTAACAAGTTTATCATTCTCAAAATACTTATTTAGATGAGCGGTAACATCTGCGTTACGGTAAATTTGCTTTGAATTATTTGCAACTTAAGCCGCAGGTATGAGCATGTTTGTTTATGAACGATCTTGAAAAAAAGAAGAATGTCTGATTGTATCGGAACTTAATACATTATCTTACGGCGTTTGCCTAAAATATCCTTTATCCACGATTTAGGGTTTGTTCCTTTGAAAAGTGATCCTTGATATAAACAAGACAAACATTAGAAAGTGTTGTAGTTAGTTTTAATATATAAAGTTGCAACTCTTTCAGCACAATAACAAAAAGTATGAAATTTCTTGAGATATTATTGCTTTTTTGAATAATTTAAATGTATGTACTAGATTGTTTTTCGTAAAAACTAGTTTTTTGTTAACAAACCTATTATTTTACTCAGCAAGATACCCGTAATGGATTTAAGAGTAATACACAGTTTTTTTAATCGAGTATGAATTCAAAATTATAAGTTATCTGGAAAACATCTGGAGACGTATTGACTGTATAATTGACACTAGAGAATGGGATCATTGTATTATGTATAGTTGATCTAAAATTAGTTTCACTTGCATGTAAACATCAGTCAACCTAATCTTTTGAACAAATCGATAATTGTAATAATTGATCTTACCAATTCTCGTGTTATTTAACGATGAATGAATGTCCTCTTGGGTATCTGCTCAACGTGTTTTCTTTAAAAGAACAACAAAAACAAGTTTTCACATTAATTGAACATTTTGTTCACATACCAAACATTTTCCTCAATTTAACAATAACTATCAAATTGTATAAATAAAATATATTTTGAAAAACAATGTGCATTTAAAATAAATCTTCTAAATGCTAAATTTCCGAAAGCTTTTCTAAAACATTTAACATGAATAAGACAACTGTGCGAAAAAAACTAAATGTACAATCATCATACGAGGATGTATGTCAGGCGTATTGCGTATTTGATAGTTGGGGTCGTTATATCTTTAAATTAATCGCACAAAGAAGTGCAGACGACATTTATGTTGCATTCTTCAAAGGAAAATCTGTTAATAGGTGTAACATATGTTACAATATCACGCAATATCTATGGGATAAGCTATAGACAACAGTATTATCATTCCAGAAATATCAACAAATTTGTCTCAACTTAGCCTTATTTATTTAAACCACGTTTATTGGTCCACATATTCTGATTGAGCCGAATTTAAACATTGACATACTTATAACAACATGCTCTCTTTTTCTCTCTTCTTTTTCGCTGCTTGCGGAGGCTGTGTTTTGTGAGTTTGACGATACATGATATGCATATTTCATTTTTTTTACAATTCATATGAATGAGTGAAAGGGAAGGTGAAGTATCTGACTCGGTCAAACCAAGTCTGCTTAAGTAATTTTTTTGATATCGGTTTTTAAAAGATCCTAAATTCATAAAAATTGCAGCTTTTGCTGAAATGACTAACGTAGGAAATTAAGTACAAAATTGAAACCTGATTTTCTTTTGAAATCTGGATAACAAGATAAGAATGAAAACTACCTCTGGCTTGATTTAACAGTTTATTGTTGTCACGTATGTTTTCGCCAATAATCGGTGAAAGGATCTCTAAATTAACTTAATCTTTTGTTGTCTGACAATATAAACATGTCCATGAAACAACAATCGTGATTATCAAATACATGTTTTTGGCGGTTTGCAATGAGAATAAACAGCTCAGAAAAATGAATGCTTCGAGAAGGGGATGCCACAGGGCCTCTGGATGCTTGGCAGACGTAACAAAATAACAACATTTGCTGCTAAATTTGTTTTCAATAGTTAAAACTTATCATCGGTTACCATTGTAGCGCACCAAAATGACATCGGCTTTACCGTTAAAATTTCAATTGTTCATACATGTAATACCAAGGAAAAGTCGTATGCATTATCTTCCTCTTTCTTGAAGATATGCCGCAGATTTGTTTTGAATATTATTTATATACAACTCTCGTATTTCTGCTGATCTCATGTCTCAGTAAGTTCAACTTTGACTACCTTTCTGGTTTTTCTTCCTACTTGCCATTTTTATATTACATATGTTTATGACCTTTTGGATGCAGTTTTCTTGAGCTAATGGGTGGTTTGGTGGTACCTTTTTTATGACAACCAATTGGGACAAGTATGAGCTTGGTTCATCGGAGAATCTGGATAAAACAACCAGTGGCAAAATGTTTTCGCTTACCGTTCCACAGTGGCAACCCCTCAGGTTCTCATTTTCATTACCGGTAATGTTTATGGCGTCGTCTTTATCATATTATAAAACCATTGTCTCTCTGGCTTTGCTACGTTCTCTGAATGCGGCTATTCCTGATGTGAAGGTTTAACTTTTCTTATGAAGGGGCGATTTTTTAAACTTTGTCGTTGTTACTTCAACGTTTCAAAATAACTTGGTTGCTTTATCGTTTCAAAATAACTCAGTTGGATGCGTCATCGGAATTGCAGCGCTGTCGCCGTGACGGTGCGGGTTTGCTCCAAGGTAGAGGCTATGTCATTTCTTATTGAAACGTCAACCCATTCCTGTAGATCTGAAAACGTGATGCACCTATTAGTAAATGTATAACCTTGTGTTATAGGATGCTCTCCGAACGTTACAAATCACTTCTTTAAAACGACGTAATAAATAGAGGAAATGGACTTTGGTGTGTTACCACTATTTTGGTATGCTACAATGTGCGAATCAGAGTTGACTCCTTAAGGTTTATGATGAGAAATATGACATATGTTAATTATTTCTTAACAAACACTTGTTTTAATAAGATTACTACAGTATAAACATTGTAAGCAAGAAAATATTCTTCTGTTTTCCTAAAGATGTGATTTATTAGTATCATTACATTTGCTTGTATCTAAAAATGAAACTCCTCGTTCATACCTCTAATATCCGATATTTTCAGAAATATATTCTAAAGTTATTGGAATTTAACCATGAACTATCCCAGTTAAGGCCCGGTCACACCGCCCGAACGTTGCTGGAGCGTTCCTTGAACGGTAGGGAGGTGTACCAAATGCTCGTCACCGCTCACAAAATGGAATAAAAATGGAAAACACGGGCGTTGGTTTAGCGGTGCACCGCTGAAGCCAGCGTTGCTTTAGCGTTGGTTTAGCGGTAGCAAGCGTTGGTATAGCTGTGACGCGAGCGTTTGGTATAGCGACGTTCTGCGCATGCGCTCATGGCCGCCGTGGCTCGCTGCTTCAACGCCCAACACCGTTCCAACAACCCCGTGTCCGCTCGTAAAACGCTTATAAGCGCTCCACCAACGTTTTTGCAACGTTTAATCGCCGCCCAAGCAACGCTGGCGAAGCAGCGGTGGTGCAGCGTTTAAGAAATCGGCGTTGTTCTAGCGGATCCACGAACTTTCGTCTAGCGGTGCCAAACTTTGAATGGGCGTTTGTGGAGCGGTGGTGAACTTTGCCGGGGCGGAAAATTTTCCCTTTCTCACTGCTCGCAATATTTTGTGCAGCTCAAAACTTTCGGAGCGGTAGGAGGGCCCCTCGAGAAACATCAGCGGTGGCCGAGCGTATACGGCGTTGCTTTAACGGGGGCCAACTTATGTTTAACGGTGGTGAACGGTTACGGGCGGTGATGAATTTTTTCACCGCTCCAGGGACGCTCCAGCAACGCTTAGGCGGTGTGACCGGGCCTTTATAAGCATTTTAGTCCTGTAAAAGCAATAATCAAACCTCCTCTTCAAACGATTTACTATTCTAATGAAAGAAATTATAGCATTTAATAAACTACATGTAGTTTGTGTTGATATTATCAAAGCTAGTTTGTTTATATTTTCAGTTTTAATAGTGAAGTGACCACGCAACATTCTGGAAGTTTTAATTTTTGTTACTGTTGGATTTTTAATGAAATTGGATTTATACAACATTAGTCAGTAAGTACATTTAGTTTTTTATTAAATGTTTTATTAGATAAAACCTATGTAACTGGATGAAATATAACATGAATCTCAATGAATTTATTACCAGGTTATTTGCAATTTAACTAGTGCTTAGAAACTGAAAATGAACTAATCGGTATAAGTTCACTTTTCCAAAAATACGTGACACGCACGCACACATACACTTTTAATCGCCTAATATGAGTATCATGCATTGCTAGTACTTGAATACAATTACAGTACCATAAAAATCCTGAAGACATATCCTGTGAGTTTGACCAAAGTTTGTATTATGTACTTGTCAACAGACTGAGTTGCTCTTTACCCTAGGATAAACGACGTCGTTAGTTATTTTTTATTTTTATTACCACATAAAGGCAAGTCTTTCCAAACAATCTACGATAGAGAGAACAAATAAAAACAAACTGTTTTATACAATAACTCAATGCGATCCAGAAATATTCCCCAAACAACAGTGGTAGATAACGCAAACGTTAAACCTAAATAATAATGTCTTTTTTTCGGCTTGGTCAGTAATAAGGAGTTCGGGTACTGCGCATGAGCCTGACCATGCATTTTTTTATATTCCTTTTCTTCCATTTCATTTACCTTACAGAACAAATGCGGTATAATTTTTTAGTCTTTAGAGGCAATATTTAAGAGACTGTTCATAAGCACTCCAGGATTGGACCGTTCACAAAGTTGGTATAGTTCACTTTTGTTTAATTTGTTTGCCAGTTCCTTCCATGCACATGCCCATGCTTATTTCTAATATCGATTATCTTGCTTTATATTAGTGTCTCGACAACACATTGCGCAGTTTGTGTTACAATATGGAAGAATTTGTTCTTTTTCGGCGTTAGCTGTCTAAGCTCACTTTTGACCTAGTTTTTCGACCAATGAAATGTTATAAATAATACTCGTATTCTATTATTATGCAGCGGGAAAATGAAATAAATTATTTCGATTGGTAACTATTTACACCAGAGAGGCATCTAGCAGGGTGGAGAGGTATCTAGTGGAATTTTTATTAATATGCAGCGTGAAAATCAAATATATTATTTCGATTGGTTGTCAGTGGGTATTGTTTATGATACCGTAACGATTTTTATATTTTGTGTAAGTATTTACCTGACACTTTCATGTTCGAGCATTTTCGTTTTTAAAAGCGATAATTGTATTGGAAAAAAACATATTTACAATTTAAATAACCAGTTAAGTCAATATTGATGGCTTACATACAATTTTATATGGACTATTCTTGTGTGTCAGGTAAACACTTGCGTACAATACTAAGTGTAAAACGAAAGAGTGCAGATATTTCTAGTTCTTACTGGTTCCTTTCTAGATCCTTTGATACTGATTGTTAATTTCAAGTCCGAAAGTCAAGTTCTCTGTAGTGTAGTGGCTAACTCTCTCGCCTCGCAAGCGGAGGCCCCGGGTTCAATACTCAGGAGGGACACTTTTTTTAGAGTTAATTTACGTAAAAGTTGGTAGATTTTGCTCTTGTTACAATCTGTTATTATTTATATTTATTAAATTTCAAGGACATTTATTCATATTGAGTTCTAACTCTACAAGAGGTATTTTATTGAAACTGAATAAATGTAGATTAAGACTTAATGTAAGACATTGCTTCTTTAATCGACTTATTATCACCGTATGAAATTGTTGCAACAGCTTCAACATTTTTTTAAAAGACTCTTTCAATGAATTTATGAGTTGAAATGATTCGGTCGCTTAATCTCTAGGTCATACAGGAAGGGTTCGTCAACAGCTATAACAAGTAAAATAAAATAGTATAACTAAACTGTGTCTGCTTCGTCTCTCTATATTTCTTTCTTTCTTATATACATGTATTTATAAATCTTTTCCATCAACGCCGTTTATCTTTTTTTAAGATATTTCTTGTTTATATATGTTATTGCAATTCGTTTTGCCACTGACCGATCCAATGTGGTAACCCCAAGGGTTCTTTTTTTCGCGAATTGTTTGTGGCGTCTTATTTGAATTTGCATACTTATTACAAACATGCTTTTTTTCATCTCTTTTTTGCGCTGCGTGTGGAGGAAATGTTTTGTGAGTGTGACGGTTACTGATATGCATATTTCACTTTTTTTCACTTAATATTTCGTCTATTTTGTTGTGTAATACAATCATAGAATATTGCGCATTGTCTCGCCTGGATCATCTTGTGTCCATATCTAACTCATCAAGAGCATTATTCATTATTGATGAGCGCTTGCTTTGCCTTAAATCTTTCCAGAATTCCAAAAAAATATTAAGACAGACAGATTAATTGAACGCTATTGCCACAGTTTGTCTGTAAATGTCTACTAAACCATTTACAAAATTGGCCGATTTGTCATATCTCGCCCGTAAACTACTTGACAATGTAAAAAATATTAAATGAAAATAATGGATTGTTCGATTATTGGACATTGCTTCGTTTTGTATTATGTTCTGGGCGATAAATAAAAAAACAACTTTTCGTAAGTAAATGGAATAGCGGCTTTTTAAAAGTTCTAACATAGTGCTGGTTTATATTTAAGATGTGGCGTGCTCTTAAAAGTTGGAATTTACCAAAATGCACACTGACACTTTAATCGCATTGAACACTGTTTACTATAACAGCCACTTTTGATAATGGATGTTTTCTAAGTTGTAAAAGATTTTAATTGTATTTTTTAATTTTGTCCAATCAACCATCAATTTATTCGCAAATACTTTTTTATGTTAGATTCTTTCGAGAAGATGCACTGCAGACAAAAACAAACATACTTGACTTTTTAATATCTTCTTTTAAATAAGAATCGGTATTTATTTTTATGAAGTTACTATAGACATATATAGTTGTGTTTTATAGGTTGAACCAAATTTGGTAAATCCAATTCCCATATACTTCAATGTTAAATTCTCAATATTCAATGTACATTTCACATGATTTCTGTTATCTTAATATTTCTAGACAACCATATATTGCCGTGAAGATCTAAATTTCATCTATTCAAAAACACACAGGAAATTGGGGGTTAACTTACTTGTAAGAAAATTACTGATATCTAGCCGAACAGACCCTATTTTAAACGCGGTTTCGCAAATACGGTGCCAAAAATATACATCCACTGATCCGGAACTAGTTCGCCTCTACCAGACGAGATATAGGCATGAAATTGCTTTCATTTATTTTCCTGACATGATATTTCTGCAAACAAGCCACAAACAGGCCGATTTATAACGGTTAAAAGGCCCCCAGATGAAGAGAAAAAAATAGCATATATTAAAACGGACTTCATTCGAATGGACCACGGAGGGATACAGCGTGATTTGGTGTAATTCAACCCATAAGAAAAACTTGGAGTTTCAAAATGTAATGATTATGATATTATTTCATTGTGTTATGTATTTCTAATACACTGTAGAATTTTCAATTTGATATCTGTTCTAAAACTCGATTTATGAGGGTTCAAAGAGGCCCGTCCATATATAAAAAAAACCCCAAATATTCCAATATATTTCTGTAAAATTGCTAATTTCCAGACATATTTTTCAATTTTGATATTAAAAACAACTATTTATAATAGAAGAAACTTGTTGAGTCTGATTTTCAACAAAAACACGTACTAATGCTATCTTTTTTATTAAGACGGGATCCCAAAGGCAACTCAATTGTATAAAAGTTAATACCGAATAGGATCCGATGCCCAAAATTAAGATTTTTGTCAAATAGTACTTTAAAACGTAAACCCCAATCAAACCGATTTCAAGCACCGAAAACAAGTTTTGTCGACTTCGAAATTTTCGAGGTTTTGAATCTTATAGCATTTTATAATTATTTACATAGCTGCTAAATCTTTGTTAAACTATTCATATTATTCCTTTCTTTTATTTAACTGCAATGAATCAATAAGCCTTGAATGGCTCCATTTTAAAGCCTGGTGTTCTTATTCTAGCAGCCATAAATTATTTATCTCAAACAACGAACGTCATAAATTTAATATTCACATAACAGTAATTTTAATGGGCCCTTTGTTACATGAAATAAACATTTTCTATAGATGGGCCAACATATGCTTTTTGTTGTTTATGATATATTTGGATACATCTTTAAAACAAGGCATGTTAGAAAATAATGAAGTAAACATGATTAAATATATTAAGACCTTATTATACCAAGACCATTTAAAAGCAAAGTGATACGTAAACTATTATTTATTAATAAACAAATAAAAGTGGAATATCTATTCGCTAAAAAAAATTTTGGTAATACTCTAGGAACAGCAAAATTGACCACAATGCGAATGATTGCATGATGTTTTCTTCATGCAGCACTTTTTTTGGAAAATTAATTCACATTGACGTAACAGTAACTGTTTTCGAGTGGTTGTCTTGTAGACATGAACCTGAGAAAATGAATGAAAACGGTTTGAAGAAAGACCTTCATCGCAGCTATGCGCAAATACTGGCCCAACACCTCCACTGGGTTACTAATGACGAGCTCTTAAAAGAGAAATTCAAAAAATAAAACGTGACATGATAAGGATTATGAAATAATGCAGATTGATAAAAACACAGGAACCGTGAATTTTTATTCTATCGATATAATGCTACCATGGTCTCATTGATGTTTTATGAGATGAATTCCGTGCTCACATTTAAGAAAGAACGCTTTCTTTGGGGGTAAACCATAAGAAAATAGTTTTATAATTTACATTTTAGGTGAAGAATTTTTAAATAAATTACCGATTTAAGTACAAACGTTTTCTTTTTTGTTTATTTGGAGGTGAGGGTGGATTCATATATTGTGCTCGTATTTAAAATTTAGAACAGTTGGATTTCCTCGGTCTGAAGAGATTTTGTTGATTGATGCGTTTGACAAAGAAAATTCTTAACGAAACTATAAAAACGTTTCCTACGTTATATTGATATCACAAAGCAACAAGAATTGTGAAATTAAAAACGAATTACATTTTACATTTTTTGTACGCAGAAAAATATCAGGAGATGAGCGTTTTGCTTTTAATCTTGCAACACCTATTTAACGGAAATTGTTGAGAACAAATGTAAATATTTGATTTTCGTAAAAGCTTTAACGCTAAATAAATAAATGAATGATCCGGAACAAGCTTCTGCGAACAAAGAATTGATTAACAAATGACCTATCGTTTATGACAAGTTTTTAATTCCAAAATTAATTTGCAATTGTTAACATAAAACGATTAGCAGGTAAACTTTGATTGAAAAGCAAAGACATCCGTTAAAAAATCACATTCTTTACACTTTGGAGATAAAAAGAGAATATCTATCAAACTTTAAAACTAATTCAGGGATTTATTGAGACAAAAAGGTGAACTATGCATAGGAATGGCCACATCCAGCAGACACAGCCTCCCCACACATCCAAAAAGTAGGGAGAATAAGACAGCATGGTAAAACAATTAAGGATAATTGTTCAAAATTATTATTCAAAATAGATGCCACAAACAAGATAAGAGTTTGAAGACCATCTTTCATTAGTCACGTGAGAAATATTAATATAATTTTGAATGTGATAACATATCGGATTGAAAAATACAAAGAAAGCTTACTCATAGCTTTGACATTTAACCCTCTGCCTATCAAACACATAATTCTCAAAACCTGTCTATATCTATATGTACAATATGTTTTTTTCCACTAACTATTATGCCTGTTGTGTTTAATATTAGAAACTTAACTAAAATATTTTGAAGCGTATTTTGAAATCGTTTAAATAGCTGCAAGCGCATTTAATTTACAGGGATATTTACCTGCACAGTAATAATAACACACTGTGTTCGATCAAAACCTTGAATCATTGCAAAACAATCAAATATTTGAAAAAAAAAATACTGCCACATGCGCACATTTCACAAGTTTTCGAATGAAACCAGAATGCCCGCGGCCAGAACCCCTGGCCAGAAAAAGCCGAATGTGCTACCAACAGTTCCACCATTATGTTCCACAAAATCTTATGCGGTCTCATACTAATAGTATACTTAATGACAATGAAAACGCACGGTCGGGATAATTGCATTTTAACAACTGAAGGAAAATATACATTTTATAAATATTGTTAATAGTTTCATAAAACCTAATGCATTGCGGTCATTTAGATAACAAAATTATGAAAATTAATTGCATAATAAAAAGTTATTGCGCAATAAAGACAGTACCCCTAATATCAAAAGTGACAATTTTGTCAAAAATGACAATGAACAACAGGAAACAGACTGAACTAATTCATTGTCACAGTTAGCAAAAAGTGTTACTTTTGATTTTTCGGGTACTGTCTTTATTACATGTGTAAGCATAAAACTGTGAAAAATATTTATAAGATGTATATTGTCCTTGTTAAAATGCAATTATCCCGACCGTGCGTTTTTAATATAATTAACATAAATTATACAAAATAGTATCACTTTCTTTAATGCATAATAAATTGTTGTTAAGTTGCCTTACAAAAATACATTATTTTAATGTTTAACTTAAGCGAGGTTAGGCCTATATTAGCCATCATATCACCTTGCACTTATTATTCCTGCATTTTGTATATAAAACGTTTATTAATAAGAATAAATTTGATAATTATTATAAATAACCAGTTAGTTATAGAAAGCTTATTTCTTTTTTGAGCTTTAAGGACTCGCGCATTATTTATGACCGAATGAGATTTTATATTATACACCTCAATTATTTGTTAATATAGCTGTTTAATAATATTGCAATACATTATTACTAATACGCTTACACCATATCGTCGAAAAGGAACCGGTTAAATACTCCGTCTAATAAATTATTATGTGCATTAGCAACGTATTTCGGTTTCTCTGAGAGACAGAATAATTGCAAAATACTACATTGGCCTGTCGGAGCAATTTAAATGATTATCGGTTCTGTTATTCTTCAAAAGACTCTGTTGTCGATAAAAGGAAATCAGAAGAAATTTGGGATTTTAGCTATTTAAAAATATAAATTTAAAGCATTATTATTTTAATTTATATCCACCTCTTTAAATAGTAAATGTTGCATTTGTGTTTGCAAATGTCATGATAGCAATAATTTCGGTTAATTATCAACTCTGAAAGTATTCTTAATTTCTGTTGAAGTCTGCAGTGTAGCACAACTGAACATTAAAATTTTCGATAGTGGAACTTGGCAATAGGTTGTAAAATGCTAGAAATATATCTTCAGATAAGTTATTTAATCTACGTCACGGATAATTTGCCTTCATTCTTGAGAACACTGGATCACCGATCACAATAAATCTTAGAATAAGATTACATAGAAATACATGCAACGTACATCGCAGGTATAAGCAGGATTCGTAATCATTGGCATTGGAAGTAAAGATTGTATTGGAACTTAATACATTTTCAATAGTTTTTGCACATGATACATAAACAACAAGTTGAACAACAATATAAATATGATTCGTTTACCAAAGTGCTCATTATTATTAAATTTGTTTAGTATTTGTTTAGTTGAATAAACAACTTTGAAACCTTTGAACACGACAAAAATCAAAATAATTGCAGTTTCAGTTTGATTGAAATGGAAAAAATTATGTATTTCTGTTCATGCCGCCTTTACCCGTTTGAGCGTGTCACTGATTCCTAATGGTTGTTATTATTATCAAGATAAATTGAATCTGGAAACACACATTGTTGAATGTAAAATTGATAAGTAAATAAAATGAAACATTTGCCGCAACAAGGTTGTAATGGTGATAAATAATTCTTTTGTTTGCATGTCAGTATCAATAAATGTATATTAAAAATCAATACCGATATTGTTATAAATGACCTTAACAACGCTCGCGTTATTTTTGCGATGAATAAATATCCTTCGGGATATCTGCAAAACGTATTTTCTCTAAAAGAACAGGACTGAAGGTTATAAAGCTGAGATTGGAAACCAGTATCAAATCTCAAGCATCTGATTGGCTGAAATTGCGACTGGTCGCCATTTCAGCCAATCAGATGCTTGAGATTTGAGACTGGTTTCCATGCTCAGTTTTATAACCTTGGGCATGGCACAAACACAACTTTTCACATTACTAGACCTTTTGTTCATTTACTCAATGTTTTGAGCCTCGTGAATAATTCTAAAGCGCTTTACAATTTCGATGGAAGACAAAAAAAGTCAGTTAGTCTGAATACATGTACGTTGGCAGATAAGACAGATTGACATATTAAAAAATAACAAAACTCTTCGACACACAACATGCTTATTAATTCCATAGTAGGCATGTTAAATTGTACCAATCCATGCATGTTTTCATAGATTTTTTCAAAATTGACGTAATGTGAACTTTTCAAATGTTTAAACGGTACAAATAAATATGAATGCATCTCGTTAAAAGAACGTTATAATAAGAGGAAGCAAATTTGACCGTTTATAGATCGTGTATTTTTAGAGAAGTATTTGTAATTAACAGAAAGAGTAGCAGAATAATTATCTAAAACATAGTTTTGTATTCCGGAACTCGTGGAAAAATGAATGTTCGTTAAAGCCACTTGTCAAAATTTCTTCATTGCCACTTTCATTCCAGCAATGTGAAATATGAGCGTATATAGTGTACGGGTTACGATTGATGAAATATAAATGAGTAAATATGTATAAATAAATAAAAGTTGACACAGAAAATGCGATCATTGTGGAATGTATTTCATATATTATCATTCATATCTTTTCCCCTCTCTCTCTGTACATAATTAAACAAATTATTGAACATGCAAAAAGAATATTTTATTCTTTCGATTGGCTAGTATTATTCATTTGTGCGAATAAACAGCTGCGCCTTTTGCGCAAAAATTCGTCCCAGCGAAATTAAATGAAGCCACAGTAACATCCATTTACAAAATTCATTTATTGTTAAATGTGATTGAAGCAGGAACGACTAAATAAAACAAATAATTGATGTCACGAAGTAAGTCAATAGTTTGCAAATAAAGCAAATAATGATATAAAATTGTATGGTATGGTTCCAGCGAGGGGAAGAATTAGAGATTTTTATCTGACAGTACCTGTTAATCGGAAATTGTTTAGAGCTATTGTAAATATTTGAAATTCATAAACCTTTGAACGGTAAATATATAAATTATCCCGGCCGGAGCAAACAACATTGGAAAAACAAGAAACCTAAAAAGAATATTCTTGGAGCGATGAATGAAAACTTGAATCTGAAGAAAAACCATTTTTTGTAAACGAAACTGTTGCATTTATTCATTGTTTTGGAGTCCCAGTTAATGCTCTGTAAACAATTATCAAGAGAAATAAAATACAATCTTAAGGTGCAATGCGCAAAATTTAATAACGGAAGGGTAACTTTCAATAACTAGCATGGTCATTCAACTAAGAACTGAAATAGATAAATCGACATATACTTTTCTACATGCTAACGTCTCTGACGAAAAAAAAAACACATAACACTTTTATCGTTTTCTCAATCATACAAGTATCAGTTAATGTGTGAAATGGATGCGGGTTAGAATGAAAGAAAGTAATATTTGTCAGCAGGTATCTGTTTCTGACAAGAGTGAACAACCATCAACCAAATATATTCCATTATGAGTCTAAAGTTAATAATGATCAGGGTTCTAACAAAAATCTATGCATTCCCACACTGCCCATGAACATGCTCAATCTAATCGAACCTTCGTCGTGTTCGTCGTCTTTCAAAGTCCCCTTTTCATCCATATGACGTAGTTTTCATGCCACTTTTGCAACCAAGGCAACATAAAACGTTTGGCATTTGTGTATACATTAATTGAAATTGTTCCTTTTCGTTATCTGATAAAAGTTGATGTTTTTTTGCAACACCCCAGTACTAGTTACATGTATGCGCATTATATAAATTTTACAGGGACAGATGGACTTACTAAATATTATTAAGTATTTTACACAACTGAAATGATAATAGACCATCATTAAACTATATTTTTAAAGGCCACTTGTGTCGCCTTCTTTAATGATTGTTGACTAATTTCGTCTTCGAAATTAACTGGCGAGTACTGGACATGCTAAAAATACTGCGTATTATGTCACAATTGAGTATCTGAACAAATAAACTGACACACTGCGAACACCGAATTGAATTTTGTTCCTCAAAATGAAATGCAGACATGTCAAACGTTTTATCAATAAGTCTCAAAGTGACACTCATCATGAATTTTCCAGCCTATATTAAAATAAATACATCCATCAACACTGGGTTTAATGTATTTAAGCAGTCTGCAAAATTGTATCAGCAGTCATTGACTGCCTTTATTTCAATAATTCAAGTACCAGTTTGTCTATTTATAAGTACTTAAACTATGTAGTTAAAAATCACTTACATTTTAATCGTTGTTTATAAAAACAAAATCAATTTAAAATTTGCCGATAATGCTTAATATGAAACAGTCTAAGAGTATACTTGGCATAGTGAATTTTTAGTTGTATTGTTGTTGTTTTTTTTAAATAGTTTAGAAGAATATTGTTCATTGAATCCATGCTATCGAAAAATGATACAAACAACAATATTCGAAACTTGCCGCATCTTTCTGTATTATCTTTAATCTTAAGCATATTGTGTGTGATGGCCTTAGTCCAACTGGACGACACTCTCGTAGTTCTCGAAAATAAGCTGACCCATACACATGAGTAGACTGTACTGGCTTCACGAAACGTTGAATTCTCACGAGTAGCTGACAATGCATTAATTATTGATAGAGGATATGTTTGATCTGTTATGTAATTATATATAAAATATCATTAAAATTATATATATATAATATATATAATATATCATTACCTGTAATATAAGTATCAGTACTATTCCAAGGCGGTATCCCCTCTTGTTCTCACTTTCGTTAACGGTTTGTGGCGTCCATTTTGAAACTGATTTTTGTAATAACATGCTCTCTTTTCCTCTCTACTTTTTGGCTGTGTGGGGAGGCTGTGTCTGCTGGATGTGGAACATTCCTGCATATTTCACTTTTTTTGAAATAACAATGGCATACATCGTAAAAAGTAATTGGTGCATCGTTAGTGGTTGCCAGGTTGACCAATGTCATCGCAAACAATAAGCTTTCGATGACTTTCAACGTTCACTTTTCATCTATTAGATGATGATAAAGAAGGATGCAGCCATCAAGTTTTCTACATTGTTGTCTGTACCATCTTCCAATGTGTAACTTTGCAATGTAATACTCTACAAGACTGCAAAAAAAACCAATAAAAGTGAAAAGTCATTTCCCCGTACATGCCGGAAACAAATACTAATTCAAGCAAATGGTTGGTTTGATACATTGGTTTCTTTTAAATATCACAAAGATCTTGTAAGTAAACTTTCTTTTGATTTACGCTTGCAGTTGCTCCCGGAGTATACTTTCCGACAATTACTATAGACAGCCTAATTACGAAATATTGAACAAAATGTCAGTATGTCTGTTAGCCCATTAACGCAATTAACCGCACTGATTTATATCAATAACAAACTTTCGGTGGGCAGATGGATTACCGTTGAAAAAACTCCTACAGCTGTTCGAATTCATTGACGCATTATAAAAAGTTTTTTTATTTATTATATAAACAGAAGAGTTTCTGCCATTTTTTGAAAACAAAATGTGTCGATAAACCGTACGTTTAATGTGACTTTATGCCAAACGCTTAACAACTTTATCGATCCGTGTCTTTTAAGATCTAATTCCTTTAAATGTCATTTGTAGTTAAATTTTAGGGAAAAAAGTTAAATATGCTTATCATGAAAATGCCACATTCAGCAGAAACAGGCTATTCACGCAGTCAAAAAGAAGATAAGAAAAAAAGAGCATGGTTATATGATCAGTCTTACAAAAAGACGCCAAAAACCATTAACGAAAGCGTGAACCTGAGGGTTAATGCCTTGGAATGCATAGTGGCAAATCAATTTGCCAATGGGTGTTTAAACCAGCTTCCAGGGTACATGTACACTAAACTTTGTCCCAACAAATCCTCAAGTACAAATTGTCTTGAAGAAAATAACACCAAGAGATCGAGGTATGATTTAGAATACTCATGTTTTTCGTTTTTCAAAAAATTTCAATAATTCAGTACTTCAGTACCCAAGATCATAAAACTAAATCTGTAGACCAGTCTCAAATCACAAGCATCTGATTGGCTGAAAAGTTGACTGGTTGCAATTTCAGCCACTCAAATGCTTGAGATTTGAGATCAAAGCATTTCGGGTCCTGTTCTCAGCATAATAAAAATGTTGCTTACTTTCCTAAATGTTGAACATCTAAAACTACGTTTACCTGCAAAGATCATTGCTACAGTATTTTTTTCTAGCGAAGACGAGTCGTTCAGCTTTTAGATGAGGAACTGTCTGTAAATTATTTTGAACCTTGCAAAATCTAATTTGTTTTATCAACATTTTTTGTAAAAGAAAACTAACCTACCACCACTTTCTTCTTTGTCAGACAATAGTTTTCTTAGAACTACTGAGATAAAAAATATGCACATTTGTTGGCTTCCTCTAAGAGTAAATTATCGCTGCTAGCTTTACCTTTTGATAAGAATCATTCGCCCATTTTCGCTTCTTGCATCACAATATCTTTAAAACAGAAGTACAAAGATGGTTTTGAATTTTGAATCATTTTTGATCTGTCACATGATAAGTTAAGCATTTTTACTGATTCAAAAGAAAATGCTCAATTTCAGAACTCACGCCTTCATATTTAGCTAGTTTCTTTCCGGTGTATCCGATTCTATTTTTCGCGTTTGTCTAAGCTCATGAAAGTAATTATTTACATCTTTTCATGGCATCTGTTAAGACAATAATTAGGTCTAAAATTCCTCGATGGAGTTGTCTTGTCATTCGCCAAAAGTATCTTCATGACTGTTTCTAAAGTAATGCAGACCTATTTCCGACCACAGCTACAGTTACATACATAGAACATGGACTTGTCTAAGGCAATGACACTTTGTTACAAAAAAAAGATTCCATTTACGTTTGAGATGAAGTTTTGTTTGGATATCTTGAAAATACGTAGAATGATCGATCACTTTCGTTTAGTTCTACCATAGTATAGTTGCTTATTTAACTACAAGAGCTCTGCTCTTAGAAAGGTAATCGAGTAAATAATCATTTCACTGGTCAGGATATTTACCTTCAGAATCTTTTATTTATGTGAGTGTGTGTGTCCGTGAGTGTGTTGCATTTTAGGATGGCCAATTTTTTCAAATGTTTAACAGATTAAAAATATATAATAAATAAATGCGCATCTTGGTTTGATTAAAAAGCTACTGTTTTAAAAGTTTGATTTAAATGCTATTATTTTATCCGTTCAAAATCCCGATAGGAAAAATAAATGAATCGACGGATTACTTACTATATTTGCTACAATAAAGCATATGAGCTAAATGTTGGCAAAAAAAACCTTAAAGCCATGTGATATTAAAACGTTGCCTAGTATGACTATTTTCATGTTATAGAATTGACCTGAATCTTAAATGTTACCTTTTTCTTACGTCCTCTAATATTCTTTAATTTACTCTGAATGATTATGAGTCGAATGCAGTAAAGTTATTGGAATTTAACCATGAGCGAAACCAATAATCTGCAATTCAAGGTCTGTAGAAGCAATAATCAAGCTTCTTCAAGTGATGAACAGTTCTAATGAAAGAAATAGCTAGAGTACAATTGTGAATTTTGATATTATCAATGCGTGTTTGTTTATGTTTTCAGTTTGAATAGTGATGTGAACACGCAAAATTCTGAAAGTTTTGGTTCGTTTCTATGTTGGATTCTAAATGATACTGGATTTAAACATTATTTGTCGGTAAGTAAACATGTTTTCACACCAAGTAAAAACTGTGATTTTTTTCAATGTTTAAGCTCTACGACAGGCATTTTGTGTGTGTGCTTAAATATATTTTAATTGTTGTGTAACGTTTGTATTTTCATACATTTATTAGATCTTGTAAGTATCTAGAAGAATGGATCAGCCTATATAAACATAAGATCAAATCATTCTAAATGAAACTCAGTTTTGGATCTTGTGTTTATGTAATATAACATTGGGTAGATAGTTTATGCAGACCGTGACCGTTTGACTTTTTTAAATACGTTTGATTGAAGGACATTCATATGATGACATTCCTTAAGTTTATTAATGAAAGTTTATTTTCTATAATTGCCTAAAATTAATATCCACTGATCTTTTTTATTGTCACAGCTGTTTATTTTTCATTCAACCTCTTTTCTCAATTAAAATATGTCTACATTCCATTAAAAAAAACATTACTCTTGCTCAACTACGCGAGTTCAGAAAATTTTGTAACAATAATGTTATCAAAGCAAGGACACGTTGTCAAATTATTTGGTAAACTAGGTTGCCTTGAAACTAGTTACTCTGATCCGTCAAGGAAAATTATTTGAGCTATTAAAACTTGCTAACTATTTTTAAAGAAAAAACTGATTGTAAAACTATTTAGTAATTGTATCTTTTTTTACCTGATCTACTCAAAATGTTTTGAAAGTTACATATTAGACTTTGACCGAGTTCATTCCCACAGAACCTGACATTATCGCTTTCTAAATTCCAATCAAATTGAATTTGTGACATAAGCTATAAAGGAATACAACAACATTGTTTGATTTAGCTTTGCTTCAACAGTCTGTCCATAATAGTTTGCGTTTGATTTATTAGTTGGGACGTAATACACTTATTCCTTTTATTGCCGGTTAAAGAGAACTATTATTGTTCTTCGTTGACCTGAACTTTTTCAGTTCTTGGTTGTGTCAATCATAGTCACATAAATTCAGGGACATTATAGTAACAACAACAACAACAACAACAACAATTTTATGTGGCTCATTGAGCCAAAGACAAACCGAACATACGAGTACTATAGTCTTGGTGATGTCATACTCGTACCGGCTGTATTTACGCCATAAAGTTCTCATCTTGTACACGAATATCAATTACTGAAAGTACCAGTCAATCTATTTCATTTTGAAATGCAAATATATTAATGATGTTCCGTAATCAGTTTCATTATTATATTGTTCGATTTATTATTTACACATTTAATTTTAGCAATAATGCAACAGTTTATCAGCAAGAAATTAGTTTTAGAAAGTCAGATATATAAACATACGACTTTTAAACTGATATGTTTTGACGTTGCCTTTAAATAATATTTAGAATCGTTTTTATAGGCAATAGCCAGTTGCTCAAATTAATTAACGAGTATGAATTGGTTTATTTCCTGGCTTGGAGCTATCTCAGAATGCCAAAATCTTAATGGCTATTACGGAAGACATATTAATGGTAAAATATTGCAACAGTTTGTCAGTAAATGTCTACCAGACCATTTCTAAAATTGGCCGATTCGTCATATCTCAACCGTAAACCAGTTGTAAGGAAAATCTAGCGAAAATAATGATTTCTTTAGATCGTTCTTCGCTGCGTATCACGTACCAAATGATGAATACACAAGCTTTCTAAACGGAATAAAATGCTGGCATTTATATAGATAGGGCTTCAAATCGCAGTATTGTCTAAAATATGCATTGTATTCATTAAAAAGTGGCAATACCCAACTGCACTCGACATTTCTTAGACAAAAACTTAACTACAATAAAAAAAATTTGGATATAAGTCAAATGTATGACTCCATGCTCTCAGCCAATAATTCATAAACATGCTTTCTTGGGCGAAGCAGGCGAAAAAACGTGGCTTAGCTGATGCGTATTAGGACAAAACAGTCTTGATTAATAGCATAATTAATTTCACTAGGGAACAAATAATTGTGCTCGAACTACTTTCACTATCATGAAATAAAACAAAATTACTGACTTGATCGTTTATTGAATCATCCTACGTACACGTATGAAGGAACTATATAGTTTGTTATTTTTTAATAATAGTGTTAGTAACACTTTTTGTACTTTTATACGATTTTGAGCTTTATATTCAGAAAACAAAAACAATTATTTGCTTCTATAAATTTGTAATCTTTGCAGTCATCAATCGATCAGTTGCTAACCATCTAGCATACTAAAATAAGATAGCTCGGGAAACACATATTTTTATTTGCCAAATATGTCAATTTTCGATAATGAACATTACTTGTTCATGTAGCTGACATCAAACGAATAAGGCTTTAACACGTTTACAGCAACTATTTCTGCACTTTTTATAATAAATATTTATAGTGATATTAATGCATTTAGTGTATAATTTTAATAATTCAAACACTATTTGCATATTCATATGGACACTTTTGTCGTAAAACTCATTTTACTATAAAAACAATTAATCATTTTCAAAGGACCTTTCTTAAATTGCGATCAATCAATACCTCTACAAGTTACTGCATTTAAGGAGACTTCAGTTCTCATTGTAACAAATGGCAGTTATTGATAAGTTTTGTGACCATGAATTATTTATTACAAGTAATAAACTTTACAAAGTTGTTGCCTTTTATTTGCATGTCCGATATTTAATTGGTGCTTTGTATTTGTTCAAAGGTCACTTACACTGTACTACTTAATCACTGAATGGGCCAGCTAAATAAATTAACGATTTAAATGTGAATATTAAGACATTGTTTACATATCACATCACTGCTAAGTTAACGGTCCGTTTCGGAAATGATTTGGATCGATTCCTTGTGAAATTATACTTTTGAAACATGTTATAAAGAATTGAAGCCGGGTATATAACAGGGCTTTGATGCGTAAATTAAGTACACTGCATTTAATTGGATGTCATATTGGTTTTGTATAAACGCTCTTATACTATAATATGTTAATGGATAGAAAAAGAGTATTAAAACTACCCAACCTGTGCTAAATACCACTTTTAAACAAAGACCACATTTTGATAAACTTTAAGGCCTAAATTAATTTGTAATTTTTTAATCTAATGAGTTTTTTAAAGTCTAGTACAAATTCACTATTGAACAAAGAACATTTTATTTTCAAAGACCACGCTTGGGTTTTTCTCTGTGTGGCCTTTGAATACTGGTTTGACTTTACAATAAAAATTTAACCAAAAGTAAAGATCCTACATAAAAGTGATGGCAGCTCTTGATTACAAAGTAACTGTTAACCTACTGAACAGACAACAAATTTAGAACCCTTACATTTTACATTGAACATACCGAAAATGATAAGTGTAACAAATGTTAAAACTGACCTTAATACTCAATCAGAATGTTTGCTATGCATAACACGCGTTTCAATGATATACCAGCCATTTAAATAGCCTGTTATCTAAAGTAATATCTGCGTTCCGCTCGAGTTTATGGTCTTCTGGATGACAGTAAAATTGCAATATACTGCAGAAGTTTGTCGGAACAATTTATATAATTGGTGGTTCTGCTGTAGCTCAAAAGTACTTGTCTACCTAGAAAAGAAATTCGCAAGATAAATGTGTTGTGAAACTGCTTTGAAAAACAAATACACATTGTTAAGGTGATATTTATAGCATTTTTAAACGTAACTTTATTTCTATTTAAATATCTTTTGTCAATTGTTTATCGTGGTTAAAATTAAACATTGTTGCCTTGTGTTCTATCATAGTTTGTTCTAAATAGGCCAGAAATCAGCATAAAAAGGATTTTGTAAGATGTACGTGTATATAGCCTACATCTTAACTAATGTTTGCACTAGACTTATTTAAACCATTAAACTTTAAGCTTAAAACAGTATATTAAATCTAACTGCGACGATGGTGATTTCAATATATCAGTGTTGAGACAAGTATAAATTCTAAGTAATAATAACATAGCGCAAACTACTCTTACAATGCACACTAAAATACATAGGGAAATATTGAATAAATAAACACTATGCTATAATCATATCTTTATACGATCGATATATCTATGGCATGGATAATTTACGTTCATGCTTTTTAGCATTAGATCGTCAATCAACAACATTCTCAAAGTAAGAATATTTAGAACATTTACATCTACACCACAGGTAGTCGCATGTTTTCCTAATCACAATGGATTTAAAACCAATATCTGTTAAACCCAAAATGTTTTCTGGTCTTAAACACAAACCGTATTGATTTCTAAGGGTGGTTTATTTGAAAAGAAAACATGGGAATTCAAAGTGTCCTTTTATTTGAACTCGTTAAACAAATGCGATCAAAAATAATCACCTTCTTTACTGTTGTTCTGTTAACTTCTTCTGCACAAAAAAGTAATATATGCATATCAGGAATCGCTACACTCACAAAACACAGCCTCCCCACGCAGCAAAAAGGAAGAGAGGAAGAGACAGAGAGAGCATGTTTGTAATAAGTATGTCAATTTAAAAAGGACGCCACAAACAATTAACGAACCTTTGGAGATACCGCTTTGGAACAGTCAGTGGTAAAACAAATTGCCACTGGGTGTTTAGACCAGGTTCTAGAGTGCACCAACCTCACACTTGCCCCAACAGGTTCTCGTATCACAAAACAAGTACAAGTTGTCTTGGTGAAATATCTCCAACCCACCCAACGGCTCAACAATGTTGCATGCAAAAGCACACAAACATACAAAATATAAGAAGCTTATAGCATTGCAATACTTAATGATCTTACCGAGACCAGAGCTCCTGGAGTAAAATCAGCAAGAACACGATGATAAGTATAAAAAGTATCCCGTGTCATTTAGTATGATTAGTATACTGACCATCGGTAGAACGTTCGCACTCTGCTAGTTACTACCAATCAAGTTAAAGTGATAACACATGGCATATGAATGTCGTCTACTGAAATATGTTTTTAATTTTAGACAAATAAACGATAGTGTCGTTCATTAAGAAAATATTGCATTTTTCTTTTTCTTTGTTTAATATTCCATAACGTGAAGAAAATGAAAGACATCTTTAAATACTATTCCAATGACTGTATTGCATTTCGTCACAGTTGATTTCATCGTATCAAATACTTACTAATAGCTTGAAAGGATTGCCCATTTGGCGGAATAGGACAGAAAAATTAATATCAAATTATTTGAAAATCTGGTCCGCACCTTTGGTTATTTAGACACCTTATTTGATTGATAGCAATAACACGGTTTGTTGAAAAATTGTTATAATATAATTTAGTCACACTGCATTTAAACATGATCATTATGTTTTAAGGTTCAGATGAATGACTGGCGATTTTCTATGGCAGAAATTTACTGTTACCGAAGACAATGGTATGCAATTGCGGTGAACATTTGAATGCTTAAATATTTTACCTAGTTAATTTAAAGACAAACTTGGAAGTAAAACTGTCCTATATCGGACGAAATTCGCTGTTAGACATGATTCTATTATTTCTGAGTAAACCGTTGGCGGATTTTGTTGCAGCCTCAAATGTTGATATTTTTGGCCGATTCTCTCAGTAGATACATTTAAGTTTGAGTATTATCACGGCTGGTCTGCTGTTAATTAATTTGAGAATCGCTATATGCCTTCTAAATTATCGATTATGTCATCAAGAATGTTTGATGTTTGTTTCAGAAGTTTGACAATCATGTCAATTATTAATGCGTCTGTCTGAAGAAGAGGCCAGACAGTGTCCATAAAAATTCAACAACGACTGTTTGTTTTACAAAACTTTCTTCGTCACACGAACTTGCTTTTTGAACCCTTA
Organism: Corbicula japonica; assembly: GCA_038501625.1. Taxonomy (NCBI): domain Eukaryota; kingdom Metazoa; phylum Mollusca; class Bivalvia; order Venerida; family Cyrenidae; genus Corbicula; species Corbicula japonica. The sequence continues at coordinate 3,258,917 of JAZAYU010000058.1, read as the reverse complement.
AATAATCGAACTTTATCCTTATATAATTGATGAAATGGGAGCGTTGAAAGCCACCAAGCATTTCAAATAAGAAAATTATTGTAGGCTTGGTTTGGTTGGACCTTTTGTGGGCAGCTATTGGAATTAAATTAAAAGTATTTTAAATTGTGACATTCTACTCCGTTCTGAAAACAACCGAATGTTTACATTGGTGAGCAGTACGAATTTCAATGTATATCCGTATGACAATCGAAGCTACATTGCATTAATTACCTATTAAAGACACACTATAAGTTGTAAACCTACTACTTGATCTGTAACAACGGCTTTTAGTATTTGATAAAATATAAATCTTTATATGGATATATGACAATTTACGGAAATTTACAAAATCAAAATTGCTTATAGGAACCTGAAAATAGAAATCCTTCATGCCTGCCACAGCAAATGTCAAATGCAAATAAGCATATATGTTAACATAACAAATCGCTTTGAGAAGATACAGGTACATAAACTATTGGCACACACTAAACGCATGGAAACACACATTTTGAAAACACAAAAGAAAGTAAATGTGGTGTTACATGACTATAATAAACAGATTTACAATGCATGATTATATTACTCTCACTCGTTTGGTTGGGATTGTTTTCGCTTAACAGTTTGTAGCATGATAGGAAATAAGCGGCCGGGGACCGAAACAACTTGATTCCCGGACTCCATGACAATACATGTACCATTGTCAGTTTTCATGTAGATATGCTTATCGTCAACTTATCAGTCAGGATCCTTGATGTTAATCTTAGTTTTATAACATGTTCGCATTATAACGTCTCAGTTTTGTAATTTAACTTGCCAATTGTTTATTCTATGATTAAAATTTATCTATAGATGAACGATATAAATCTAAGGCATGGCCAATTAACGTTTATATTTTAAAGCATAGGTGCATAAGTCAACATCAGTCAACACATATCACAGAGTATAATTATGCAATAACATTTGAAACTAACCCTAACGAACATGTAAGCGTATGGTTTCTTAATCAGTTGCATGCAAAATTAAGATTGTATAAAATTCAAATAATTGATCTCTTTCAGCAATATTCTTTACTTTTGAACCCGGATACTTGATTCAAAAGAAAGAAACCCAGCAAAAGGTCTTGTAAAAAACATTCTTTAAAATATATGTTGTTAATTAATATGAGTTATTTCATTTTGGCTTTCAATCAGCGGATTTGCAACCGCAATTTTTAAAGCACGGTAATTTGAAAGATAAGTAATTTGTAAGAGCCAAAAGTAGCTTTATAATTGAGTAAATCTCTGTTGCACTAAACTGTTACAGGTAAAAAAATCTTCTTTCGAAAATTAGTTATAAGCATTTTTAAAGATCGAATACTGTGATTAGCAATTTTCATTAAAAAATAACACCTTTTACACAAATAATTTGATTACGTCTTCAGCAAGATCATTCCAATAATTCAAAGAGTAACAGATATCAACTCTGCCGCTTTTTTTCCCCAACACTTTAAGTCTGGCGCATTCATTCAGCCATTAAATGTTTTGTAAGCATAACAGTTGGTTAGTTCAATAGAAAAATACTTCAATCGCAATATAACTAATCGGTTTTATATTACCATATGTAACAGTCACTTTACTCTCCGCTCTTGTAAATTTCTGATGAACATACGCTGCGATAAATAAGCGTGTTTGTACAATGTATATGTCTTTTTAATTATTGTATAATTGTATTGTATTGTATTAAGTAAATAATACACGAAAAATATTTCTCCTATTAATAAATCAAGTCAAGTCAAGTCAAAGTTCTTTATTGGCATAAACATATACATGTTTTTTGTAGGGATGGGAACGAGTAGCAAAATCGGTACTCGGGTACTCGGATCTTGTTCCGATCGAGTACTCGGGTACTCGAAACCTTCCTCTAACGTAGGAGGAAATATCAGCTTTTTACAATCGTACCGGGTATGAACATTCCAGACTGCCTGTCATAATCGATTACTCAAGAAGATAAACAACACATTTACAGGAAACAATCACACTCTATTGACAATTATTCAATACATTTCGAGCATCAACTTTTTGCAAACATTTAACAATACAATCATAAATAAGCACGTGTCACAAACTAGAACATCACCGTAAAATTTGCACATCATGAAAATAGCGTATATTTACTATATTACTTAACATCAACTGACAGCATATTTCTCTAATCAGATTTGATTTCAGTTTGCAAACTTCTAATCAACAATCGCATTTGAATATAATTACTAAAAAAAACAACTCAAATAAATCGCCGACAAGAGACACGTTGTACTTAAAACATTCATGATTGCGAATTGTTTGTGTCACTGGTGTATCTACGGCATCAAACAAAAGCGTCAATTAGGCGCCAATTACCGGATATTTGTACCCCTAACTGTCATCTTGTTTATTGGATACCAGGTTCCAGGTGTTTACAATCAACTGTCAGTCGGCGATTTTTAAGATTTAATATAGACGACTGTCATAAAATTTTGTTGATTTCTTTTTATATTTTGTATCGAGTACCCGATTACTTGTTGAACTACTCGGGTACTCTAACATTAATCGAGTACCCGAGTACTCGGGGTACTCGTGCCCATCCCTAGTTTTTTGCCATCAACTGAGGGCGGTTTACAATATACAAAATGAGAAAAGTATGTTGATACAGGAATGTTTTAACAAAACAAAATCAAAACAGATAATAACAATTGATCATCTGTACTATGATTAGGAATTACAATATGTATTAATTACATTATGTATTAATTACACCGCTAGGATTCAAGTAACAAAGTAATATATATTTACCTAGTTTAATCAGTGTTGATTTCTTTTGTGTCTCAAGAATACTTTTAAATTTTTGTATTGTCGGCCATGTATAGTAATATTTCTGTAAATGTTCAATTCGAAGTTCTCTATAACAAGGACACACAAGAAGAAAGTGATATTCGTTTTCAATAGCTTTCATGTTACAAAATTTACAAATGCGTTCATTTCTATCTATATTTCTAAACCTACCCTCTTCTATAAACAACTTATGTGAAGAACATCTTAATCGTGTCAGGGATTCTCTATGGGATTTATTACAAACTACATCTAGATATTTTTCATATGCGAAACTTGTTTTAAATAAAGAATATGTGTCTAATTTACTATAAGAGCTAATTTGTGAAAACCATAATTGTATGTAGTTATCGTAAATTCTTTGAACAATTTGACTGATTATTGCGCTATTAATATTATTGATAGACCATACATATCCAAAGCCGATATCATTTAACATATTTTTAACTTCCATTGACCAACCATTTACATATTTGCCTTTCATATACATAATATTATATAACAAAGAATCAGGATTTTGCAATACTTTAAACCAATATTTAATTATACGAACTTTTCGTATTACAGATAACGGGCATAGTCCAAGTTCACCATAGACCGTAGCATTTATAGTTTGTTGTTTAACATTTAAAATCTGTTTCAAAAATTTAACATAAACTCTCTCTACATCAGGAGCCTTATGTAAACCCAAAACCTCACTACCGTAACATAAAATAGGTAAAACCAGAGAATCAAAAAGTTTTATTTTTTTCATCTACACCCAAACTAACCTTTTCGAATAATGTATTCAAAGAGAACAATGCTTTTAGTGCCTGGGCAGCCAATGATTTTTGTGCTTGATAAAAATTGCCATTGGATGTTAATGTAACCCCTAGATAGGTGAATTTCTTAACAATATTTAATTTAGATTTATCGTAATAAAAATTTGCATCTTCTATTCTGTTACCTTTTTTACAAATCTTTATAACAGTTTTTGAAGTGTTAACTTCAACACCCCAATACTGACAATATATATTAAGATTATTTAATAGTTTTTGCAATCCTTCTCTTGTATAAGAAAATAAAACAGTGTCATCAGCAAAAAGGAGTAAAAATAGCTTCAATTCGTGTAAAGACTGTGTTATCATTCAAAGCTTCATACATGTCGTTAATAAAAAATATGAAAAGAAATGGAGATAATGGCTCACCTTGTTTAACACCAGTTTTACTGCTAAAAAAGTTACTAATATTACCATTTACCCGAACACAACATTTAACATTTTCGTACATTGCCCTTAATATTTTTACAGTCTTTGATGAAAGCCCATTTTGTATCAGCTTAAACCAAATACCTTGTCTATAAACTAAATCATACGCCTTTCTAAAATCTATAAAGGCACAATATAACGTTTTATTTTCTATATTAACAACTCTTTTAATAATCGAACTCAAAATATATATGCAGTCAACTGTACTCCTTTGTGAGCGAAATCCAAATTGAAAATCGGAAAGCAATTTATTATCTTCTGCCCATTTTTTAAGCCTTTCATCTAATATAATAGAAAAAAATTTTGAGAACACACTTGTTACTGTTATTCCCCAATAATAATTTACATCATTTACATCACCCTTTTTGGGTATAGGCACGATCGTACCCAGTGCCCAACTTTCTGGATATATACTGTTAGTAAATAAATAATGAAATAGTGTGCATAATATTGGTGTTAATATATCGATACCTGCAACAAATATTTCCGAAATTAGTTTATCAACACCCGCACTTTTTCCTTTTTTTAAATGTGAAATAGCGTTTTTTACTTCATCTAAACTAATCTCAGAATCTAATTGTTCGATACTGGTATGATTAATATTTTCAGAAAGACCATTTTCTACATCATTATTAGTAAAAATTTCACTATTGGAAAATAGGTCTTTAAAATATTCATAAAACTCATTTGTAGTTATATTTGATCTATTAGGATTTTTATTTTTAATTTTTTTTAATTTCTTTCCAAATTTTTTGTGGATCATTTTTAGCCAAATCATGCAGTTGTATCTTTTGATTATTATTGTAATTGTTAAAAGCCCTTTTCTTCTCTTGTTTATATCTTTTTCTACAGTTAATCATTACATGTCTATTTGTTAATGTTTTATTTTTATAATATAACCTATTTGCAGAACAAAATTCGCGCTGCGCGTTCACAATTATTATTAAACCAGGGGCTTTTAAATTTTCTTTTGTAACTCTTCCTTTTAGATTTATTTTTACCAAAAAATTTAAGTGCAATATCATATAATGACCTCGATAATATATCGATACCCATATTAACATCCACTATATTCGTCGTAATATTATTTACACACCCTTCTAAAATATCAATATTAAACGCAAGTTCATTTTTGAAGTCGCTCATTTTATTATCGTTCCAAACGAGCTTTTCATCATTACTCATATAAAGATCATTACGTTCATTACAGTTTTTGTTAACACCTAATTTTATCTCAATAGGTGCATGGGTAGAACATGTTTGAAAATCATGAACGATAAAATCATGATAGTAAATATCACTAGAGACCGAAGCCGGGTTTAGAAACTATGAGAAGGAGAATCTAACTCGACTTTACGCACTACGTGTTAACGTTTTGTATTTAATTTGTTTTCTTATTTGAATTATAAATAGAAATGTCATAAAGTTTGTGAAAATGTCGCCATTGTTTCACGTATTAAGTATGCAGTGTGGTTTTTGAATCCAAAAACGAATAATGTCGCGTTTATAGTTCGTTTAATAAAAAAAAATATTGATTCAGAATGTGGTTTTTAAGGCAATTGTTACATGTGAATGTTCAGTAGTAACTGTTTTCTTCTGAAACGATACGTTACATATAAATGTATGCGATTCGACAGCGAATATATAAACCTCAATGCATCTATTCGTTACTGATAATTTACTAAGCTAGTCTACTAATTTTGTAAATACTGTTTCCAAAGACAAACTTTAAGTAACTTTGGACCATAAATAAATGTTGGTTTCTCAATTTTGAGAGAAATCTGTGTTTGTAGAGATTAAATCAGATTTCATATAATATGGATAATAACGCAGGAAGCGTCACATGAAATATTTTTAATTTCATTCTGGCAGATTTAATGGAAATCAATTTGTCCTCTGAAAAATGTCATGACAAAATGTCCAATCTTCAGAATTGCTTCATATTTTCTACAGTTTAATTTCTCACAAATTAAAGATAATGCACTCATCCTTAGTTAATTTTTTGTCTTACGTGGTAAAAGATTAAAATTAAGAAAAATTTCGCGGGCTCTTGCGTGGAAACTACAATTATCTGATTTGTTTAAGGATGTTGGGTCCCTGAAGTGAAGTAATTTAGAATTTAATTCACTGGCAAAGTTAAAAGAAATTCTAAATTACTTCACTTTAGGGACCAAACATCCTTAAACGAATCAGATAATAGACTGTAATGGTTTCCATGCAAGAGCCTGGATTAAAACAAAACTATAAAAATAAACAGACCCACTGCGGTTGTTTCCGAGCTTTTCTGGCTATGATGCTCATCCTTTATGAAAAACGATTTTATTTTAATACGCATAAAGAAATACAAACAAACATAAATATCCACTTTTTTTAAGAAAAAAAATGTTTCGAAGGTATGTGATTAACCAAAAATTTCGAAACGCGTTGTTATACATCATGGTAAATATGCAATATTTCGATTATTTCCAGAAGTCAAAAGTCCCCTGATAATATCAAGCATCTAGGCGATAGGTTCTTAAGATATCCGTAGATAAGAATTGTATCATCATCGATAACATACTCCCATTGAGAATGCTGTCAGAACAAACATATTATAAACATATAAAATCAACAGGTAAACACATGTTTTTGCAATTAAGACTAAAATAGTGGTTACATTAATTGTTTAGGGTGTATCGAATGTAGAATTTATGCATTTTGTGTGGTACCTAAACAGGCAGAAATAATTGGCATCTCAAATCATTGTAAAATTCAATTTTGTTGATTTTTTTGTAAAATCATTAAGTTAATTGAAAAAATGTGTAACGATTTTATCATGAATATCGGTACTAAAACAACAGACTGAGCCTCTCCACACAGCCACAACTGTAGACGAAAAGAAAGCAGGAGTTTATTACATTAAGTGATCGATTTCAAATAGAGAACAAAATTTCGCCTCCCAAAAGTCAGATGAAATTAGTTAACCATTATCGGGGAATGAACCCCGTTCTATGGTGCACAACACAACACTGTCTCATTGCCATGAATTTAAAATAAATTAATGTATGCTTAGAAGAACATTTCAAATAGTATATTTATATAGAATATTATCAACAGAGTATCCTTTTAGATTTAGACTTCCTATGGTAAAATCCATACGGTTTAACACAATAAACTGTATGAGTTTAAAGTGTCGATGGTATTTTAGGAAACACTTTTGATACATTGTTTATTTCATGAAATTTCTGAAATAACCTCTTTCATTTCTTTATTGACATTCCTATCAAATTTAAATGAAATGTCAGCACTCTATTGTTGTATGTATTCTAAAAATATTTTCCTCTAAATATTTAAAATTAATAGTGAGATAAAATCATTAACGTATAATTTACAGGGATCAACGGGAGTCCACAACTATTCAGTAAACATAAAGGGTATTATGTGAAGTCTTTTGTATTTTGGATGTTTTGGTATTCTTTATATGCTTTCTTAATTCTTTAAATAACCCGCGTTTCCTTTTTTATTTATTAATAATTTATTAGGAATCTATTAACATTGAAATGACATTACAGTTTGTATAAATATATACAAAGTCTTAATCAATCCATTTTTTTTTCGAAAAAAATATAGAACTTAATACAAAAGGCGAATATGGGTTTATCGGTTTATACCTTAGGCTATTAATTCATGAAGAAGTAATAATTTTTAGATAATAATTGCTCTTTGTTTATAGTTGATATTAGCTGAATATTTACTTTTCAGTAGTTTATGTTTGTTTACTTATTTGACAGTAACCATTTGTTATTTCTAATTTCAAATAAGTTATTTTTTCTATTGCAAAACTGTTACAGAAACATTTGTACATTTAACAATTTAAAGCCTGTATTATAAAGTTGTAAAACATTCGCAATGATACATGGCATATGTACAACTTAATAGGCACAACATGTTTAACGATGTGTTTGCATGGAAATTAATACAGTAAACCCTGCCTTAGCAGCCACCTGCAATTAGCAACTACCTGTCTTAAACAGCCAGTTTAAGTATGTCCCAAACTGATATTTTGTTCTGATTTTAACCTGTATGTAACAGCGGCCTCTGTAGAGCAGCCACTTTGTGTCACTCCCTTGGGTGGCTTCTAAAGACAGGTTTGACTACGTATAAAATGAAATGTCTTATATTTGAAATAAACTTGGGGAGAATATTTCACTGCCATAAGGACGGCATATGCCGTCCCTGTTATTTTCGGCGTATTTGCCATATGGACGGCTTTTGCCGTTTCTATATATAGACCAGCATGCAAAGCTGACGTAGGCAGATCATTGAAATATTGACCAATAATGTTATTGCTTTCGTTTTCACATGTAAACATAGTAATTACGTCGATATATATCTATAAATAACCAGCCTCATTCTGACCTTGATATTGGTATTAGTTTAATATGTGGTAAAAAGCTCTTGGCACTGACGACGTCAATTCGGGTTTTCGACGTTGGCAGCGAGAGGGTTAAGTATCGAATGATAAAATTTGCCACATTGTCGTCACGATACAACAACTGATGACGTATAGACGAATACACGAAAATATTTTGTACTAAAATCTGTTAATACTTATGAAACTGTTTATAAAGTTATCAGGTAAAGCCAAACTAAGACAATACAATACTCCATCTGCGGAGACAGGAGCATAAGTTTCAAATATATATCATAATATTAGTACCACAGATAATAATACCAAATAATTAATAAAAACAAAAGCAAAGATGCTAACAGCTTAAGAAAGGTCAGTTGCGAAACATACTCGCCATTCGAGGTTTAAAACACATGGTATGTTGCCAACGCCGCCTAGAACCCAGTTGAGCGCTACCCAATATTTACACAAATATATATATATATATATATATATATATATATATATATATATATATATATATATATATATATATATATATATATATATATATATATATATATACATGTATATCAAGCACAACGGCACTCAAAGATTGAAACTGATAAACAGTACTGATTGAATGTACGGGCGACTTTTGACAGTCGCCACACTCAAGTTTGCAAATTTAAGAAGTGTTTTATTGGTCTCCCGACGGCGTATTGCACCTTTAATATTATTTAAACGAATATAATATGTGTCTCTTACCTCTCGTCATGAGATTAAATTACAGTAATAATGCTGGAATATATTTATCCCTGAAATAATAATACATATTTACAATATCTTGGAACGTTTGCAGCTTATCTGTTGCAGTTCACCATAAAATTATGTGCATAACTAAAGGATTTTTGGTTAATTAATTTATTTTTAGTTCTTTTATGCTATATTCCCATCATAATTAACTAAAGTTTATAGGCAGATAAATTTATATTTTTGGACTTATAATAATATTTGCTCATACAAATGATTTAACAAAAATTACGTTAGTTTGAAAACTTCTAATAAATCATTGGGCTTTCGAGAAACGAAATAAAACTTATCTACCTTGCTGTGAACCAGTTTGAAATAAAGTTTATTATTGGTATGGTTAGCATTTGTGATATTTATGGTTTTAACATTTTAAACGGTAAATAAATAAATATTTATACGAGTAATAAAATGAAATAGTCGTTTGATGTTGATAAAAGATACAAGATAAGAAATTGTAATCATTTGCCAAAAGGCCCAAAACACAAACATTTTATTTCAATATCATACACAGCACACGAGATACGAGGAAGCCCTTGATGAACGGCATATATAATTCTTATCTCCGATTTGTATATACTATCAATTTAATGGTTTAAGCAGGAGTTTTACAGCTGTTTCCCTGATTTAAAATGTGTTGTTATAAAATTAAAACATGATATTTATGATATCTACTTTTGCTTCTTTATTGGCTATTTAGAGGAGGATGGTTAGAGATAATGCGATACGTCCACTAGCTCAATTGGAAAGGTAATCATTTAAATACAAAGAAGTACCGTATCATATCCGATTGAGTGCATATAATTGTACTTGAACTACGAAATATAAAGAAATATAAACAGATCTCGTCCATTTGTTACCAACCGAAACATCGTTCATTATTGTAAGGATTAAATAAACCCCTGAAGCAGCAATACATTTCAAAAATTGATTCGCCGGTATTTGTATATAAATATCAATAAAACATTCAAAGGAATTTAATGTGTGCAAGATGTTAAGTTTTTCGAAAACGTATTACAAAGACATATTAATGAATCTCCTATCACCGTGTACTTACTAACATTGAGCAAATAAAGGTTCAATAAATATAAGTAATTCCCATGAAATTTGGTATAAATCTTGTATATTATCGGTTTCGGTTGACATAATTAGCAGTTAATAGCACCTTGATTAAACCATGAACCATGAACGAATTAAGAGAGAGATGTTTCAAATGATTCGAATAGTCGAGGGCGCTGTCTCCTCTGACAGCTCTTGTTACAATTGTGATTAACCAATTGGCAGTTTTAATTTGAAGCTGACTAGCCCATATGTTATCTTAAAGGTGCTATCAAAAGGTGGTATAGTTCTGGAATTCCATTGTTTACATAACTATACATCTCAGAAGTTCCAAGGTTGTTCATGTAGAAATATTTCATCCAGTTATATAAGGCCTGTTACAAGTTATGTTTTTAATAAAGACGGCAAAATAAATATCTTCAAAAAGGGAAATTAATTTCCCCGGGCTGAAATATTGAGTGCTGTATTTACACATATATAAACTAATTTTAAATTTCAGAAGTTGCAAGTTTATTCATGTAGAAATATTTCATTTGGTTATTTAAGGCCTGTTTCATGTTTTGTCTTTAAATTAACTGAAGATGCCAAAATATCATCATTTGAAAGAAAGGAACAGAAAGCGTACTTGAATTACTTAAAAGATTAGTTTTTAATTAACATGATTTATTTCATTTTAACATTCCGTTTGCCGATTCACAACTGCAATTAATTAAGAAACGCATTTTAAAAGAGTAGCAATTGGTATCAGCCCAAAGTAGCTTCATAATTGAGTTTTCGGAACACTGTTATACATTTTGTAGTATTGCACTTAAAACAGTTACAGATAAAAATTCCTCTTAAAATGTGCAAATTGATAATAGCAGTTTAAAATAGACGAAATACTCCAATCAACAATTTTCGTTAAAAATAACACTTGTAACAGACAGAAAAAATAGATGGCAAAGAACTTTGAAATCCACCGACCACGACAGATAACGAAATATTGCAGGTTCGGTTTGGTTGAGCCTGTTCATTAGCCGCAGTAAAGTATATGCAAATTATACGTTTCTTACATGTAGCCCTAGGTTGAGCGCTACTCAATATATACAGAAATATATGTGTATCAAACTCAACGGCACTTAAAGCTGATCATTAATAAAAGCCTACTCGGGTTAGTCAGACAATATGGCTGATAACTCATATATAGTCCTGATATGGGTATCGAGCATTAAGTAACTAGTATGGCCTGAAAGGTACATGTTCATGCTTAACAAGAAAATTATGCAACGTTACTAAAATACGTTAAAAAATCATCCTGCATTTAATTCTATTTGCTTCTGGTATTTCAATGAGCATTGCTATTACAAATCTTAAAACCGTTTTCACAGCCGAAATTAGATACCTGATAACGTCTATAGCAAACATATTGGTTTCTCAATTTTGTGAGGAATCTATGTTTATCCTAATTAAATCTGATTGCGCTTGTTAAGTTCAAAAAAACGCAGGAAGCGTTAGATGGAGTATTTTATATTTTGTTCTTGAATTGGCAGTTTTAATCGAAATCAATTTGTCATCTGAAAATACCACGAAAACAGGCCGATTCTTCAGATAAAAGTGCATTTTCCCACTTAAACGTTTCATAATTTAAAACGATTAATGTCACAGTTATAATTAATCATTTCCTCTTTATTATTAATTTTTTTGACTTGGTAATAGCTGAGAATTGAGAATTTCAAAATAATTATCGTGACAATTTCTCTGTTGAAATTCGGTTCGCTAAGTAAATAACGTTAAGTTTAGAAAATGAAATAAAGTAAGCATGGAATAATGAACCTTATATATAAACGGAGTAGGCAGTAATATGCATTTCCATTACCGTCCATGAACACGCTCAATCAAACCGAGCCTGCAATATTTTCATATTTGTCGTGTTTGGTGGGTTTCAAAGTTCCCTTTTCATCTATATATTAATACGACATACAAAAGTTTTCATATTTCACAAATGTATACGGGAATTCCGACACTCGGGATATTGTGTTGCGTCTTCATGTCTATAAATGTGCTCTTTCCATCGATAGCAAATGTATGAGTGTTCGATAAAAAGAATAGATATTGCATTTTTTAGACCGTACAATACTTTTGTCCATAGCATAGTAAACGATCATTGGCACTACTTTCATTCCAAGGTATCGCATCCGCAAACACTCCTCGTATAGCTACCGTTTAATGCTTTTTTTTGCCTTATACAACGAAACAGAATTCAAATATTTAACGATTTTGAATTTAAGCGATTCTACGTATATTCCATTTTTTGCGTGCCGGCCGAAAACTTGACTCAAAATTTTATAAAAAGTAACTGAACAATCGGCATTTTACTACTGAAATCTCGAGAGGTTTCATCCGCCATTAATGACATACTTTTCTAAAAAGACTATTCAAAGAATGTTGTCCATAAAAACGCCTAATTTCTAAAATATTTTCTGGAATACTGCACGTGCAATCATCGGGAAATCCCTATTTGAAACCATGCAATAAAGGTTTACTAGTTTGATTTAAAGTTCATTTACATATTTCGTCTCGGAAAATACATATTACTTTAATTAAAGGTACAGGATGTGCCTATTTGTCGTATTGATGGCCATAAAAGTCACATGAATTTAACACTTAATGTGTGAGCTTTAATTAAACAGACTAGTTAATGTCTCGTTAATATTGAAATTTACCCTACATTTAAAACATGGAGAGTGACCGTGATGAGAATGTATCAAGTTCTTTTAGATTATTTTTTTATTACACCATTTTGAGAAAACTGAACACATGGTTAATGTTTGACAACATTAAGACGTCCATTTTAAAGTAAAGCATTAGCTTATTCAACCGCCGAATGTTACAACTAATCCCAAGGCGGAACATCTGTTACTTAATCAAATACCTAACTCTACTAAGACTCACAGATAAATAAATTAGAGTTAGTTTACATTCAGATTCAGTCAAATGATGACATAAAGACGAATCACTTATATCTGTTTTTCAGTGTAGTTGTCAGTCTCATTTACCTCCCTTGATGGCAAAAGACTAATATCAACCCATGTAGAATGTCAATAATTATGGGTGACATTTGAATGCATACTTGAACTATTTGTTTGGAGGATACGGATGGTATGTACCGTGTCTGTCTCTTGCATGGTTGGCTAGGCGATAACACCGTACTTTTATATGGCTTTGGGGTTATCTATGAAGTTTAAAAATTTTTTATACGTATTTCAGGAAAATCTTCACTTAGAAAACCCAGCCTCCTCCTCCCAACATACAGTCAATGAGTAGAAATCGAGAGCATTAGAAAAAGACCAGAAACTCTTTAAAACATACAACAAAGGGGTAATCAACAAATTTTCATTTATGAAACCAGAGTCTATTAAGCACTTGCCTTACATTTGTCCTGTCAGATTCTGTATCCGAACAAACAAAATTTAATGCATGCAAGTACAAACAAATGAACGTAACTAATTACATTGTCAAGCAAAATAAACAGGTACTGTATTTTAAGGTAGTCTAACTGTAATGATTTCCCGCGCTTTTTTCTCGAATGTCGGGAATACTCGGTTAACTGTCACTAACAGTCGACAATAATCGATGTCGCTTCGGCTACTATCGGATCTGACGAGTAGCGTCGGAAGTCACCGAAAGCGAGCCGATGTTTGACGACGTTGCAAATTTATGCGCGGGAAAGCATTACAGTTAGACTACCTTAAACTAAGGCCATAGCCTATGGCGTTGAAACAACATGAAAGTCAAATGGCCAAAGTAAGGTTTAGCACAAAAATCACATTTAAGAGTTGCTAATTATATAACCGGTGGCAAAGTAAATATTTACAATTATTAAAAAGAGAATCTATTTTTCGTTTATTACTTTTCAATTTTATGTGTCATTATCTCGCCACTGGATGTATTGTAAATATCCGTTTCAAATATTACTAATATTCATCACCGAACGTCATTACAATTTAGTTAACTTAAACTGGAGTTAAACGCCAGAAATCAAATATAAACGCCACTTTGCTGACGATTGTATGGTAAGGCTAGTAGTTTTTAATGATATGTATTCATAAATTTAAAATGAATTACGAAAATAAGATTAAATTAATATATACGTGTTCTTTTTTTTCTTCTTATAAATTCGTAGTCTTGGGAAACATACTAACAATAATCTATCTTACAATCATGTACTGTGTTAACCGATTTGAAAAAATAGTATATTATTTGTTATTGTAAGCATTGTTAATGCTTTTTAAATCTTCAATTGTGATAACGTTTAGTGTAGTATTAAATGGAATATTCCTCTGATGTTTACAATAGATAGATACAAAAGTGAAGCATTTTGCCAAAAAGCAGACATTTGAATGCTGTTTTATTTCATTATCATAGACGGCAAAATATGCCCGAGGGAGCACTACCCAGTTAGTAAACGCTTAAGCCCTTTTAGATAGAAAGTTACGATTCAAATATCTGATTTTTAAAATTGATCAAATTACTGGTTTATGCATAATTTTACAGTTGTTTGCCAGTTTTGGAATTGATGTTGCTGAAAACAATATGGCTTTCTCGTTCTCGTTTCTCGTGCTTCTTAATTAGCTTTGTTGGTGTAGGCAGGTAGTCTGAGGTTCACACCGCCATTATTTAGCTCACTCTGAAAAGAATTAGCTTTCAACTTGTCAAACCTATGTACTCTTTGATATCTGATGGTTTGCATAGCTATACAGGAGCCACGACATGATTACATAGCAAGTAATGTGATCAACACGTCGGTATATTCTGCAAATAACTGTAGAGCAGTTTGTGATTTAATTCTTAAAAATGTTTGAATGATTATCTCGATTACAAATTATGTTTACCTGTTTTAAACAATACTTCCTTTTTCTAAAATAAGCAAGTTGACGATTCATATGTTTGTTATGATTTATTTTTAAGATTTATGTTTATAGTATTTGGGTATATTTGACATGATATTAAATTTTTCGGAGGTTGAATTTTTTTATACTTCCTAAGTTTGTTTTGCAGTATTTGCTTATTTACAAACACAGTTTATCAGTCAATGGGTACACACATGGCGTAATTTTCTTCATGTACCGAGTGATGCAATGTATACTGTGATAATTTATGTTATCAAATAAATCGCAGGTGCAAGTAACGACCTTCTATGTTTTGTTCATGTTGATAGGCTCCTTTTTGTAGGAGCAAGCTTATCGGTCATTGGGTTAGGGAAGTAAACACGCACACGTGCATAGATTTTTTTTGCTTAATCATGCTAATTAGGCGGTTTAATTAGTACTGTGCACATGCGGACCATCTATAAGAAGAATAATAAAAAGGCTGCAATCTGAAACTGTATGATTTATACATAGTTGTACTTTATTCATACAGGTGTTTCATGATGATCATAATTTACACAACAATTCATCGGGATCGATATTTTCCCTAAAACACAAAAAAGTTAAAATAAAGTTAAACATGTCTTTCGCTTGAAATATAGCCTCCCCACACAGCCAAAAGGTACTCAGAAGAGGGTATTGGTTGTATTTTATTCTATGATTATCTTACAAATGACACCATACACACGTACGCTGTAACGAAATTGAGAGACGACCTCATGGTTATCGCCTAGGAATTGTCAGTGGCATAGCATTTGCCATTCGGGGACAGTGGATCTTAGCAACTTAATGTTCTTGAATGTTATTTTTTTAAAATGTTTTCTCACAAGTAGAAATAATATTTTCATACCTTAATTGGTTAAAGCTGACAGCTGACAGATGCATAACTGTGAGATTGTTTTTGGCTGAAGCTTGTGTAACAGTATGACATTGTGATGTTATTTTTTGTCCACACTCCTTTTTTTTATAACGCTGTTAGGCTGGTAGTAAGTGAAATATGTGCATAAGCATTTTTGTGTTCGGCTGTTTCAATAATCTTAACAGTTACAATGTTGTAGTTTAAAATATTTAACAAAATGGCTATCACACCCATAAATCCGGTCCACTTTTCAAGACGAAAATATTCTTCTATGCGTACTTAAATTACTTCACTACATGACAATAAATACCAAAATAGCGATGCGAAATAAACGTTCATTGCATTAAGATCAGTAATGAGCAGGTCTGCAAGCAATTAAAAATTTAAATAATTTGTTTTTATAGTATATATAAATCACAATTACACATCTTTGATCTTAAGCTGTTAGCTTTTATAAGTGAATAACGATTGCTTTTCTGGCTTTTCACGTCTACTTTTATCGTGAATCTCATTACTTACAGGTGATGAGAACCTCGTTTGTTTGTATTTTAAACTGTTATTCTTGTCTAATAATTTAAAATAGATGATTTCCCTTTCAATTTTGTTTGCATAATTACTAATTGTAACCTGAATTATACATTAACTATAGAAGCTGAAATGTGTGTTTACATTTGCGATTAAAACATACGAACACTTGTTTGTAAAAATTGTACACTTGTTTATTGTCCAACAATATTGACCTGGCACCTCATTAAATTTCGTAAAGGTCATATGAAAAACACTGGTACATACATGTAACCAGAGAACAAATTGATATAATTGTTCGCTCCGAACGTCAGTGAGTTGTGGTTTATTGGTATACATGCCGGACTACGGATCTGATGGTCTCTGGTTCGAATCCTTACAAACATTATTTTATAAAAATACCCTTTTTTTCTTTTACTTGTACAAAATCATTTGAAATCGTTTTACTTCTCGTACATCTGGTTTTAGAATACCCTTTGAATAATGTTTTTCTACAATTTTATTTGTGACATTATGCAACCGTATAGGCTATAAATGCATATTACTTTAGCCCATACACGCAAAATATTCAGTTATAAAATACTTCACACTACACCGGTAGTTAACACAGAAAAATAACAGTCTATACGAGTTTTAAAAGAATAGAAATTTTAAAATTTAAATAAAACAAACAAAAGTGGCTAAAACATTAATTCGAACCCACGAGTTTACGTCTTTATTCTCGAATTTTAACACTTTTACCGACTGCGCTAAGCAGGCTTCTTACATTTTGCAGCTTATTAAAATTGGTTATACATAACATATCGATTTAAATTTAGATCGTAAAGTTTACGAAATATACCGACTACAGGGTCAAATTGAAGAGTGCCAGGTCAATGTTGTTGGACAATACCACTACCGAATAAGGCTCAATAATGTACTCGTATGTTAAATGTTGGTTTAGCTTTTGAAATTCCCAAGAGTAAATTCCTACCGAGCTTGTTCGCCTCAGAAGCTTGTTATAATGGTTAAAATATCAATTAACGCTGCCTTTCCATAACAGAAATAAACGATTTTCTTTTAAAAAGTGTAACGGTACCAAAAATTAAATTAAGAAAGTCTTTCTCTAAGTTACTCGAAGAATCCAGAACCCAGAATCTATACTGTAACAATAATAGGGTCACCGATTTGTCGAGAACACAGCGAGATCTCAAGCTATTATGTTCTGTATCGCCGAAGCACTCATACGTGAGCATCTAAGTTGACATTTCATTTTTTAAATATGCTCTGATATGTACGAACATAGCCAAAATAGTAACGGAAAAACCCAATGTTAAAATTTAGACAATTATGCCATAAATAAATTTTGCTAAATTTAATCGAACGAATCAAGCCAGTCTCTTTCCCGGACCCCCATCTAGTTCATTCAAAAATTATACAGCTGTAGTTCTAATTCAAAAATAAAATACATGTAAGATATTAATCAAACCTTTAACTTGAATAACGATAACCTTATTATTTCAGGTTTTGGTGAAGAAACGTTGAAAACGACATAAAGTCTTAAAGTAACAATACATTCGAAGGTAAGTAAACATTTGAATCTCTAGAAAACTTAGTCGAAGAATACGAATAAATCCTTAGGATTCGCTTTGAATTAACCGCTTTGTAATACAAATCGTTTCGAAGAAAATCTGTAGATGATGTTTCTTAAATCTTACAATTCTATTGGCTTAAAATAATTTATTTTTAACTTCGTTTAATTGTATTATAAAACATATAGGCTAATAACATGAACAGTTATTAGCATTACGTCTTATAATACTTTTAACACTTTCTATCCTACACAGTAACTTCCAAAATGTTAGCCAAAATTAAGTGACACACATTAGAAACCCGCAAATCAAAATGAATTCACTGTATTTTTTTTCATCCAAGTAGTTAAATATAATGCAAGGCGATACAGTTGCATGACATAGACTTTCAATAAACATTTAGACAAGTACAAATAGCTACTTTGCGGTCAGGAAAAGTCGCTCTGCACTGCGATATGATTATTGCTGTTACTTGTATAATTTTGTCCTTTACGATTATGGCTGGAATTTATTTTTGGTTGAAGTGAGAATTCTACTGAAGTTTTGAGATTTTCACAGTTTGGAGGAACAGTCACTCGCAAACAGCAATTATCAAACGAACGAATCTGCTACTTCCAGAAACAGTCTGTGTTAGATACATGTTCATTGTCAAAGTGAAACATGCAAGAGTGAAATAGTGAAATATCAACCTGGTGTACTATAAAATGAGGTTGTTCAAATTTAACTTCAGTGAGTTCGCCTCTGACTATTATTCGTAACTTTCGAAAGTTACTTATTTCATTTTCGTGCATTTTGTGGGCAGGTCGATTCACGTTTTTCTGCGAAATGCCGTATTGTATGTAAACATATTTTAGAAAATTAAAGAGTACACAAAAATATCGTTTTAGCCAAAAACTACAAACATAATACTTACGAAAATACCGTTTTAGCCGAAAACTACGAAACTTAATGTTCACGAAAAAATACCGTTTTAACCGGAAACTACGAAACTTAATGCTCACGAAAATACCGTTTTAACCGAAAACTACGGAACTAAATGCTAACGAAAATACCGTTCTTACCGAAAACTACAAAACTCAATGCTTACAAAAATACCGTTTTAACTGACAACTACGATACTTTGTGCTCACGAAAATACCTTTTTAACCGAAAACAACGAAACTTTATGCTCAAGAAAATGCCGCTTTACAGAACTACTACGAAATTTTATGCTCTCGCTACAGGATGGCAGGGAATTATTCGACTCGGGTGCTGTGCAGTCTTAAAGGATTAATAGAATCGAAGCTTTTTTTAAATAATACACACGTCGTTAAACGACAAATGTTTATTGTACTCTCTTGACTAATTATTCTTCGGAATGTGTGTTGTGTGTACTGTATACATGGGCAATTTGTCAATCTGTTTAAAATCATCTCCTGAAAAACGCTACGCTATCAGAATCTGACAACGAGTAACTAAACCGTGGTTTTATCACTAACCCATTTAACCAATCAGATTGTCGCCTACAAAGTGAAAGTAAACATAGTATTTTAAACCACGGAAAGTGTTTAAAGTCTGCTTAACAAATATTTTACTGAAGATATATATGTTAATGTAGTATTGCATTCATTTCTTATGTAATGACATCCTCAGATCATTTTGCGAACGTTATAAATCATGCTTTCTGTGTTGACAATTTCTCAAAATTGCAAACGGGGAAACCCGCTATAGCTTATGTACGTGTGTGCGTGCCGTCATCATACCTAAAGCTAAAGCTAAATTACTTCAAAATATCACAACCTTAGAAATAAATATTGATTATGTTTGATTGTGTTTCATTTTAATAAAAAAAGCCACGAACCTGATACGACCTTAGCCTCCTGATATTCGAAGCTAATTTCGTACATGAAACCTCACCGTGAAAAAGTTGCGTAGGATGCCAAAATAATATTGCTTTGATATAAGCCAATTTACTGGTTGTATTAAGTGCTGTATTGACTCCTTAAGTTTATGTCTATTTTATCTAAGATTCGGAAATCACGTGTAAAATGCAATTGCACTTAGAATACAGGTGTTTTCGCAAGGATTAATTGGGCATAACTGATTATTTACACATTTTGCAAAACGGTTTTACTTCAATAAAGTCGATTAGAAAAAGCTATAGTCGAATACAAAAAAATAAAAAATGTTATTCTAAATATTTATACCCGAGAGCTTTTTTTTATATAAACAATGGATTTCAAGCTTAGCCAAATTTTCTTTCAAAACATTGATGGTTAATTAAGTTCGGTGTGGTTTCGATTAATTGTGATTTTTTTTTCAATCCATCACTGTTATTTTTTGTAGCATACATCCAGCTTCTCTTTAATTTCCGCGATCAGTTAGACATAATAAATAATCGTCTTAATTTCGGTTCCCATTATTTAATGAATATATCATTGAGATGCATAAACATACGAATAAACTTTCTTAAACATTTACTTCGAGATAAATGTCAAATGTTTGCATACTTACAGCAAACATGTATCTAGTATTGTATTCATTACGATTGTCGCAGACATGTATAATTGTAATATTGGTGATAAATTTTTTTGTGTATTTTAATATCACATGTAACAGATACAAAGTAACTTCAACAATTATAGTTGTTTTAGACTACTATTGGGTAAACTAGTCGAAACAAAATATTTACTGATGACATTTTTTGTTTGTTTTGGTGTTTCTTCTATCATTTTAATGTCAATTCAACCAAAAACTGAAACACAATTAACATAACTACTGGTAACTGGAGAAAAAGTGGCAATGTTTATTTATCCTAAATTGATAGAACATAGGGACACAGAAGGAACTATTCCAACAGTAGTATGCATATGACGGTAAACCTCGGAACCTTCAATGTGACATTCCCTTATTCAAAATATACTGTATATGGTCTCAAGATTAAAACATTAGATTTGTCTTAAAAGAAAACCATGCAAAGAAATAACATTATAGTTTTGACAGGGTTATCATAATCAAAGCACTGAAAGTACTGATGGGTGGCGTTTTAGAGTGATTGTTATAATGTCACATCATCTATAGATTGTGTAAAGTTCCCTATTAGAGGAGTGTGAAGGAACTTTCAGATGGCAGAGCAAAAGTTTGCATGCCGGGCTTCTGCTTTATCAAGTTCTTTTCTACCACGGATATTCGGGCTGATGCTAATATCCAAGATTGAAGTCATAATGTGCCAGGAAAAAAATCAACCTTTGATTTGAAGTTTTTAATTGACAAGAAAAAAAAAGAAACACGTGGAAAAATAAAAAATACTTTAACTATGAAATAGTTGCTATTTGCACTATGATTTGAAACAATATTTATTTACTAGAAGGAAATAAAATATATGCAAAAATAAAAATAATATGACTATTAACAATTTTATAAAACCTCAGAGCCGTCTTTTTGTTAGAATGTCATGCTAACGACAGACTGGCTTTTTGGAAACAAAAACTTGTTTGAAAACGTACAGTGTGAAAAAAGTTGCATCATGGTTAATGGATGATTTTATTTTTGTTTTGTTCTTTTTTTGCCCTGCTTTTTAAATTTTGCCTTTGGCGTTGTCTGTGATATGCAGGATTTTTATTCTCAGATCCCCTGTCAAAATTCTATTTTGTTTAGTTCCGCCCATTGTTTTCTCGTTAAGGGCAAACCCATTATTTTATCTGGGGACCATACGCCGCTGAACATGGAATGGTATTAATTTTAAAATACCGCATTGAAGGTTCCTTGTTCACCGTCATATGCATACCATCGTTTGGGATGGATCATAGTTGTACTGTTAATTGGTGTAAATATTGAGTTGCGCTCAACCCGGGGCTAGGCGGCGTGGGCAGTTATATGCATTTCCATTACTGCCCATGAACAGGCTAAATCAAACCGAGCCTGCAATATTTTTATGTTTTTGTCGTGTTCGGTGGCTTTCAAAGTTCCCTTTTCATCTATTTCGAATAATATGACTATAAAGAAATTTTATAAAAATGAGCCTGAGCACTGCATCATATCTAATTAAATTTAAACGCTTTAAACGCTTTAAAGTTTCGCCTAAAGTTTACACTTTAGAGCCGCATTTTTGTTAAACCCCCAACTTGACTATTTAAGCCACTAGATGGCGCCGGGGAGATTTTCATGGCATTTTTGACATTCTTCACATCTAAGGACCCTTTTTTCAAATAGCAAAATAAAAAGATGTATTTTCCCTAAAACCTTTTTATATTACTTCTTTGTAACATTTCAAATGAAATGGCAGAGAAAAGTTCATGACAAAATGCATTTTATTGTAATATTTGAGAAAAAAATAACTGACAAAATTTGAAAATGCATTGGAGGAGTTTCTGGGGTCATAAACTGCAGATGGTAAACTAATACATGTGGTTGTGTAGCTTGAAATACTACTCTCGGCTATGGGAAGCTGATAAAATAATACAGTTAAAATGTAAACCAACATACCTGTTGCAGATTATTTTTTATTCCAATATTCCCATTAAAATGTTGCTTATTGAATGACAAGTGTGTGGATTGTTATTAAATTATGTCACTTTTCATCTCTATTTAGTATACTGTAAACATTATTATTTTTATTATATCATGTTTATTTCTTATTGCTTTTAGCAGTCATTTGAACAATATATTTCATTAATATCCATGCTTATTGTATAATCAAATTTCCCTCCAAATTCTGCATTAATGAAATGCCACACCATGTTTGATATAAGCTATCATCACCCCATTATTATTATAGCTGTTATCACTGTTAATGTCCAACTGGCCTACTAGATTGTGCAAAACAATGGATCAAGGTTTAAAACAAATGTGAACTATACGTGCTCTTAATTCTTGCTGAAAAGAGACACAGCTGTTGAAATTTCATTTAGTTTTTCTACATACTAATACATGATTGACTTGGCCATATTAGACTGGAATGAAAGATTTTATAGGATTTTACATTAAATATTTTGAAAGAATTGTCAGAAGAAATTCAGAAATTAGAAGGTTTTACAATGCATAGCCTGGTGAGTAAATGGTATCGACTGCTCTGGTGTTTGTTAACTTCAGCTATATTTAGCAAGATACAGCACCGTCTACCGTCTCATAAACTCATTGAACCTACATATACTGTATACGTTATTCAAAGGCACTAATCCACTGGAGGTAAATTGGTCATGTCGTCCACTTAGAGCAAAAAGACAATAAGTGCAATAGAAATGTATTGTAGTTGTTGAGTTTTTGGACGATGTGATCGAAATTCAAATGTAATCATATTGGGTGGCATTAAAACGCCCCCCCACCCCAAGTAAATCTTGTGATCCTGTGCAACAAACTTACAAAGGCATGTTGTTGTTGTTTTTAGGCGATTGCTGTGGGACCAGATTCTTTGTGACAGATAACTATACTGTACTGGAACAGGTAAGAAAACAGCAAAAACTGTAAATATGTTTGGTTTACATTAACAAATTCATCGCAAATTAAAATTCACTTATTAATACAAACTAACATGAGAGGATATGAAATAAACATTATTGTTAATTTGACGTTTACGAGATATACTTAAGTTAGACATAGGCTTTTATTAAAGATTTCCTTGGAATTCTGAAAGCAATAAATTTCTAAAATGAGCTTATCTAGATAAGTCAAAAATGTAATAAATTCGTCAAAATAATAAGTTAAGCTTTTGAATCAGACAGAGCATCCTTATTTCATTTGCTTATTTGCATGGTAATTTTTAAAGATCTCAATATCTTTTTATAAGCCTCTATATCGACAAGCAATATGATTTAGAGCAGCTTGGTATTCTGTTAAACTATTAACCATCATCATACACTTCCGTTTTATGTATTCGCAATTTCTTAATTAGAAAATATTATTAAAATCTTTAAATTTGCATGAGTAAACTATCATCTTGTCAGACAAACATGAAAATGCATTTTTCCAAGTTTCTTTCCTCATTTCTCAAAACATTAAAACAGTGTTACTATTTATAAATAGTATTTTAATAAAATTTATGTTGAAATTGATAAATTTCCTGACATCATCTATTATATAGTAAAACGATGTTAATATTCTAACTTGAAGGAAATTTAAACCATCTGGTATTCAAGAGGATAGTCTATTGCAATGCACACAAATCCTTCACTCCAGTCTACAGCAGTTAAGATGAAATATCATAGCTTTGTATTCAGTGGTCTTTTTATTTTATTAATTTTTATTTAAAGTTGGATGGACACGTTGCTCAGGCAGTTTAACGTCAAAATTTAAGTAGTGTCCAAATCCTATGAAGTTTTGTCAGAATAATGTATGATGATCGCTTTATTGAAATATGTAAAAAAAAACTCCACTTGCCGACGACGGTTATTGAAAAACAACGCCATCTATCGAGGCACCCTGATATCAGCCATTTTTCCCGTAACGTAAAGATTTAACGTTTAGGGGAAAATGGCGGAAATCAGGGTGCCTCGATAGACGCCGTTGTTTTTCGAAAACCGTCGTCGGCAAGTGGAAATATTTTGTATATTTCAATAAAGCGATCCTCAAACCTTATTCTGACCAAATTTCATAAGATTTGGACAATATTTAATTTTTGACGTCAAAACTGGCTGCGCAACGTTGCCATCCACCTTAAACGGCGGTTCACTACCACATTTATTATCAGGTATATTGTCAAATAGTTTTACATTGTGGTACATTATTCACTGTTTGCACCAAATATTTACCTAATGCTGCAAAGTCGCCATCTGTGTACATTTCGTTAATAGTTCATATTTCATGTATAATTGTGTTACAATAGAGGCCCCTGAAAGTTCCGATCTTAACATGTAATCTAAGATTATTTTGATGAAAAAATTGAATAAGTGTCGTCTTTCTTAATTTTGTTATGATCGGAAACTTGGGCCAAGTACTCAAAAAAGTATAGTGACATCAGGATTTGAATTCGCAGATAGTTTTGAAACATTAACCTTTATTTATTTTAGTTTTATGTTTGTAGTTTTTTTATCCTAACATACGAACTACGATATTTGCAGACATTGTATTTGTGCATCAGAACAAAAACTATAATAATGATCATACATTGACGAGCTATTTGAAATCTTTTGACTTTTGAGATATTTTGCCTCAAAAATGATTTAAACGACCCTGATTGAATTCGCTGTTGTTTTTTTTCCACGTAGGCTGGCATTAAAAGCCAGAATAAAAGTTCATACAGAACTAAATTACGAAACACAGTGGTAGGTTCTGTCTGTATGATCCAAATATTCGGAGAAATCACCTGTTAGCATATATCGCGGAATGAATTGAACCGAGTATAAGAAGTAAAGATACATATTATGCAGTTTCAATTATTTGAAAGGTAATGCGCATTGAAGACAGAGTTTAAATAAATAAAACTAAACTCTGTAATACCCGCTATTTCGAAGCATTAACTAAGATTTAAACTGTAACATTGTAAATTCGAAAAATATTCAATATTTTATCTGATTTTATAATGTCATTGAACCTTACATGAACGAAATTTACAATAATGAAAATATGTACATTAAATTTTGTAATGAGCGATGATGATGAACTTCGTCTCCATTTAGGAGAGAAATAGAAAAATAATAAAAAGTAGTTTTGCAATAACCCTAAGTATCGGTATCTCAAGTTGTATTATGTCGTCTTTGTGTAAGTTTACAACCTCCTGCGGGGAATTGATGTGTTTTACTACGAGAGAAAATCTTTACAAGATAATTGAACGCCAAAACAGGTGCAAAAGCGATATGTGCACTTGTTTCTCATTATCAAATTCCCACACAGAAATTTGTTAACTTAAGAAAATTTTACTGGAAATTACATTTAAGAGCCATCTAACATATACTATTGGTTAAATCAGTCAAAATGAACATGTATTTTCAGCTAAATAGCTTTACAAACTGTAGTTCATGACGTTGTTAAATGTATAGACGAAATGGCAAGCTGACTGACTTGCTCGCAGAGGTCCCTTTATTCTTTTTACTATGCATACACCTCGAAGAATTGATTGACCGATATAAATTCCCAATCACAAGTAGACCTAAAACTTGATATCGATGTTTCCATGCCACAATCATTTCGGAGCTACATACATGATACAAGCGGTCATATATTTATTACTCTAGAAAGTACTTTCTACAAAAACAACACCTGCTCTTTCTGTTAAAATAAGATTTTGAATCTTTTTTCTCCCCGTAATAAATTAAGTTGCCTGTGGGAAGTAACGTTTTACAGGAAATGCCGGTTGGAATCTTGCGATTATATTCATAGCACTTTGATTATTACGTTATTTTCCTTTAGAAAAGTAATTTCACATTGATATAATAATACTCAAACAGCCATGCAGTTAAACTTGAATTCCGAAAATAATTTATATTGATGAAATGTTTTGTTTTAAACAATACGAACGGTGGTCGTTGTTAAATTGATCTAAGATGGTTGGGCCCTTAAATCATACGCGTAGTTTACTGACCACTGTTCCTCACACATACTTAAGTTGAAGTCAAATCATAGCCATTTTATCTGAATTAAACAGTGACATTACCACTGATCTTATGAACCCTCAAAAAGATATTTTTTGATTATCATGATAATTTTATTAATTTTTGTAACATAAATGAGGACAAAACTAACCATCTATAATGGACTTATTATACAATGTATAATAAGCGTTATGCTTAAAAACATATAGCACAATAGTGCGTTGTTACGCTCACAAATAACAATTTTTATAGATTACCTTTAAGAGTTAGCAGTTATTAGGCATGCTAGGCCGTTGGTATCGGGGTTTTTGAGTTGAATAATTAACATTCTTTCTTCATCAAGTGAGCTTACCTTTAGACTAAATCAGGGCAAATATTGAATAAGGATTTTGATGTATAGAGTTTGGAAGGTTTTAAAACAAAATGTCCCGTGGAATTAACATGGGAAACAATATATTGAAAGTTAAAGAAATTAGTGGTATGCAATTTACCGACAACCATCAGTGGTTACATCAGTTGCGGTAACATATTTTTAATGTATGTGTATCATACATAATTTTCCAGTAAATCAAAGATGAATGTCACACCAAGTCTTTGTGAATGTGATTGATATTGAAAATGTCATAGAACATTTTACTGCGGCGTTTGTTTGCGATTCCTAATTTAGTAGATTTTTTGGGGTCGGGGCAGTTTTATGCCCGTTTTATTGTATACCGGAGTCGTATAATCGGAACCTGTGTGAACCTTTATCGCATTAAATTATTTAATAATAATTATATGTAAATATATGTAAATTAAATTCTATTACACAAAATCTTTTGACGATGGGTAATCAGATTCGGATGTGTATTGCAATTGACACGTTTTCCAGTTAGATGTATGAAACAAAGTCTAGAATCTGTCCTTTCAGGTTCATAGACGGTCAACAGACATCATGTAACAGTGTATCTTCTGCGTTATGTAGGGTCATAGTGGTAAAGTCATATGCACCACTTATTATTGTGTTATTGTTGTTGTTTTGCATATTGTGCTAGCAGTTTAAGTGTTGTTAACATTCGTGTCATATACCTTTAACCCATTTTTATTTCAAATATGCGTGTTTTCTGCTTTAAAACGTCTTGAAATTGAATTAAAGATTTAGAACACAGTCAATAATTGTGTATAAAATATGCGAACCCTATTCAACACAAATTTTTAAATTATTATATAGTTATTTCATTTCAAAACATTGTTACAGTATTATATTTATTTTATTTAAAAACATATTAACGTTAGTGTATATAATGTATATAAATGTTCATACTTAGTCTTAAGCATTGTCTAGAATGTAAAAAAAATGAAACAAAAGATATGTCAAGTGCTGAGTTGATTGTTATTTGCCATACAGTATGGGTATAGATTCGAGTGCGTAATATAACCTATATCTGTCCTTCCCTAACACGTGTTCTATAGTAACACAAATAGGACAAATATACAGACGGCAGGTGCTATAATAATTAAATTTTGTAAACGCATTGTTAGTTAAAGCGCCAGAGATTTAAAAACATAATATGATGTAATTCCGTTTTAATGTAGTAGAATTATTTACTGAAAAATAGAGTTCTCAAAAATCAATGCGCATTTTAATCACTAAGACACTTAGACCTTTTGTTTGATGTGCATTTTAACACATTAGTGTTAACATTTATGAAGTTTGCACATTCATGTGTATCTGAAGCATAAAACACTTACTAGTACCCCAGTTGTAATGTATCGTGTATAGCAGCAACAATTGCTAATTCATGTATATTAACATTCTAATCCAAGTTATGTTTGTAATTGTTATTCTAAAGAATTCATTTAGAAATGTGAAATTTTATCGATTTGGGGTGTTTGTAAGTGTCATATATTTAATCATGCATGTTTTCGTTCAATAAAGTATATTTTTAATGTAAACGTTGACGTGCTCAAAGCAATTTTGTCATTCAATTTAATATATATTTATTGATAAAATTAAAAGTTCGTTACATCTATTTCATATTAATTATTTAATGAATACATATTTATGTGAACATCTGTAGTTTTAATATTCCTAAACACTTGTTCTATACATAATTTTTTGATGATTATCAATTACATTGCTATAATAGCACAGCCTTCTCGCAGTGGCTACTTTCCCCTAAAAGTACATGGACTTTTTAACTGAAGTGTGTTGTTGTTTTTGTTTTTACTTATACAAGTTTTCTCTGACATTTACGCGTCTAACGCTTTGCATTCTTCTAAAATCTTCATTTTTACAATATTTTGAAGGTACAGTGAAAAATGTGATTTAATGCAATTTTCCCATGATACTGTCACTTGGTTTGTAATGTGACATGAATTATGGCAATCAAAACGCTGCGAGGAGGCTGTGTTTACATTCTGAAACAACAGCTCATAAATACATCTTTACCGTTTTTAAAAAAAATGACAGTTGATAAAATAATTTGAATACGTTTTTGTAGAACAAATCGTACGAGCAATTGTTTCAGTAAAGGGAAACTACTCTGTTGTAAATTCTCAGATTTTAAAATAAAGATTGTCTCTCTTTTCGAAAAAATAATAAAGGAAGAGTAGTCTCCCTTTGAATGTGTGTTTTAATTGTAATCCTTTTAATGCAAGCAAGGCACAGCTTTCCAGTTGGACAAACAGAATCAAGATGAAGACATAAGGTATGTTTTTATCATTCTTTATTTCAGTTGAATAAAGGTTCATGATACTGGCATAATTCGTTAACATACAGTTTTGTCATTGTACATTTTACTAATTAGTTAATATCGATAGCAATCTGTAGATAATATGTACAGGTATTTAACTAAATTAAATACTAATACGATAGACGAATGACACAAAGAATAGCCGGTTTTACATTTGCACGCTAGAGCGGTCGGAAGATGTTGTTTCGAGATCTGTTGGATTGATGTTGGATGAACTCAGATCCCTCTTTCAGACATCCTTCTTGCGTAGGTAGGGTCACAACGAATAGTCACATACAATATAATTGACTCATTACACAGTACATCACGAGTTAAACAAAATCCAAGAAGGCGTATTTTTGGCTGTCGCATAGATGCGAACTTACATGTATAAGCAGACATGAGCTATGAGGATGCAAACATTAATATGAATTACAACTTACTTGATGAATGTTAAATTACTGGAAAAGTACTTAATTTATATTTTAGTATCAAGTTTTGCAGAGACATTACGACAAATTACAATAATTTTTACTTATACTATTCCTCTTCTCTACAAATTATTTTTCAATTACTGGTAAATTGGTCAGACTAGTAGACGGAACAGTCTGTTCTACGATTGTTCACGGTACCAAACATCTCAATTGTATTTTGCATATCATTGTGTACTGCAAATGATCCAAGTAAACACTAATTGTACATTTAAATTCATAATAGAAAACCGGCCATATTAACCTTGAATTAAACAACGTGTTTATAAAAATATCTCTCTAGGGTTTTTCTTTCCTTCATTTGTACTTAAAATTTCCACAATAATAATGTGACGTACATGTAAGTAATTTATTTTTACCTGTATAGTATATGCACATGTAGCTTTTAAGTAAATATGCGTTTTAATATTTTGCACATTGAATAATATAAATTGTCAAAACTTAAAGACATGAACCCAGTATGAATATATTTCTATGCGCCAGTTTGATTTATTCAATTATAAAACCTGCATGTTATCTTCCATGTGGAAACGTTTAACCATTTTCACCATTTTTATAAGAACTGTCTCTTACAAAAGCCTCCAAGTGAAAACATATAAATAAGCATGTTACAATAGCATAAAATATCAGGAAATCTTTCCAATACCGTAAAAACAGTGTGATTAGAAAGGACGCATTTTAATTTGATCAAAATGAACACTATGACTACATGTAACAATTAACAAACTAACAATTACCGAAAATGAGAACCTGAGTTTTTTACGTTTAGTTTTTTTTATTAATGTCACGTTGTCCTTTCCAAATTAAGGGCGAAGAGAGGATGTCTTGGTGAATAAACTCAACTAAACCAACACATTAGACCTTTAGAATTAACAAAAACATTAACAACAAACAAACAACAAATCCTGTGATTTTTAGTAGTGGGTCTTTTTAACTTTAATCATATAAATCAATATAATTATGTAAAATTTCGACTAAAAATTATAACTTAAAATCATGTTATTACAAATGTTTACAATAAAATGTTATTTTAACAGAAATAGCCCATAGTAAGTAATGTCGGTAGCTTAATGTTATTTCAATAATTGACCTCAACTGTCCGAAGGTACCTTTTTCCATGACGCGCCCTATATCCTAGTAACCTTGCCGAAGTAAATAAGTTAATCACAGACTGACTGATTCAGTCTTATTGAACTACATTTAAACTAGAAATTACCAACTTGGTATAGCCTTCGCCTTTTATATGTTGAGTAAGTAAGAAAAACATGTGGTAACGAACATTTCTCTCTGTCATTGGTGTTTTAATAATTTGATGCCAGAATCATAAGCTATCCATGCATGTCTAGTCAGAACAAACAAATAATGTGAGTATTTCATAGCAGTGACAAAACGTTTCGAACTGGAGTTCAAAGAATCTCAAAAGCATCAATTGACTTGAGTATTCATCCTTTTAAGATATTTGAACAGAGAAATTGTCCGCAATGCACCCAACGTATTAATCAGAACTTTGCTCAGAACAATGAAACTACAAAGGTTGTGTTAAACTTCACGTATCCCGTATTGCGCCGTAAAGTATAATTTGACGATAGTTTCAATAGAACAAGTAAATTGAAACAATAGATGAAAGGGGAAAAATCAGATTGAACTATGTAATATCAATTATAGTGTTAAATAATTTTGACGCCATAAATTTAAAACAAAAATACTTAAAATGCACCCAAATATATTTATCTTTTTTAAGTTGGATCTTTAAAACCGGCAATATTTACGTTCAATAGTTGCCTTGGTGGAATTTATTATACTTCTCCGAATTATAATAACATAATTATATAACAATATATGCAAGCATACTAGTACATTAAAAGCTTTTAGTTTGAATAATTCTCTTGAAAGTTGTGAAGTGACAAAAGCAAACAGTCTCTGTAGCACAGAAAACGTTGTAATGAATAACCATGCTTGCCTAGTGGATCGAGTTGGTAATTATTCCTTTAACGGAGTCCCCATCTCTAAAGTACTTTACCAATGAAATATTCTGATTTCCTAACAGGCTTCTCCATTTACGTGATTAAAGTTTGATCATATTAGAGAACTGCAGGTACATCGTCGTGTCTTTGTGTAACCCTTTGTGCTTAATAAATATAAAGAAAGTCAGGCGGTGTTAATTTTTTTAAATATATATAAAGAAAGACAGGCCGTTTAAAACTTTTCATAAATATATTTATACACCATTTTAAAAAAAGCTTTTTAGAGCATTAATTTTTGGGGAATCTAAGGATTTCACTCATTCAAGTAGAGGGTGTAATTTGTTTTATTTTTTGGGTTTGCTGTATGTGAAGCATTATCGTATTGATATCAATATTCATATGTATTCCGCTGTCCGTGGGTTTGCAGTTTGAATAACTGCAAGGATTATACGCTGACTTTCAGTAGATAGTATTACGTGTGTGGGGGGATGTCATGCACATTTGAACAGCGTGGTAATGTACATGAAGCAATAATGTCTTATAAATTATAATGGGTTATGCGAAATTAAATCGCAGCTAATAGACGCGTCTATTTCATACATAACATTAATCACAGTTAATAAAAAGTATAAAGCATACTTCTGTGTCATTGTATTATAACAAACAGAATTGTATCATGACTGCAAGATTTCGATTTCCATGTGCGTTTAAGTACGTTTAACATTTCAGACAATCACGTGACAGACAAGTAATATAAAAATATTGATTTATCCGCAAACGGTTTTAAATATTTTTGGATAATCATTTTATCGGAAATATTCATTTTGAAAATACTGAAGCTTTTATATTCACTGAAATCACAATTGTTTATATAAACAGAGTACCACTTGACTGTCTGCTTACATAAAATCAGTAATACCGGTAGATCATTTTCGATAAAGTACTAATTAAATGTTAACAGTTTATGATAATGAAATATAACGAAAATGCCATTCCCAGAAATTACACCATCCCAACACACCCAGATAATTGAAAGAAAGAGAATGCTTGAATCATTCTAATTGTAGATTAATGATAGTTAAACACGGTGTCAATCCTTTTATAGGTTTTAAGTGTTTTGCACCTGAGTTCAAAGAAACCGATACACAATTACATAAACTCTTTCTGTCCTTGGAGAACTGTAGTAGTGTAGGTAATTGAGGACAAAGAATAAAATTTGTCGAGTCAGTTTTGTTATCTTGATCAAATCATTAACAGTTTTATGAGATCAAAACAATAACTAAGTCTTGTATGAAAACAGAGATTACTTGATAAACTAAGTATTTTGTGACATTATGCAACTGTAAAGTCTATAAATGTTGCTTTAGCGTACACAAACTATATATTATTATGCAGTTTTAAAAATACTTAACAGGTAGTATAGTTTTAAGTGAATGGAAATTTGAAATTTAAAATTAAAAAAAATAAAATTGGCAGAATCAAGAATTCGAACTCACGATTTTACGCCTGATTTATATTCTTAAAAGTAAAACACCTTTACCAACTGCGCTAAGCGGGCTTCTTACCTTTGACCGTTTTAAATTGGTTATTTACATTTATTAGAATATCGATTAAGAGGTCGCAAACATTGCAAATGGCGAAAACAGGCTAAAATTTCAAAAAATGAATTTTGGGGGAAATACTTATTGCCACATAGATTTAAGTAAATAAATGTATTAAGCTATGGATGTAGTAAATGTTTGCAAGCTCAATTTAGTCTAATTCATGTGTAATCCAAGCACATACTAAAACAAAAGAAAAAACATTTGCATGAGAACTCTGAAATTCATGATCAGTATACCAAAGCAACTCATACCTGAAATAAGTATATGCTGTTCTACAATGTTTAGTGCCAATCCTTCAAAATAATGTTAGGGTTATCAAGAAATTCAATGAAAACTTACTTCCTACTTTCACTTTCTACTTTCACTTTGAACCAGGAAGTAAGATTTCCTTGAATTTCTTGAAAACCCTAACATTATTGTGAAGGATTGGCACTAAACATTGTAGACCAGCATATACTTATTTTAGGTATGAGTTGCTTTGGTATATTGTTCATGAATTTCAGAGTTCTCATGCAAATGGTTTTTCTTTTGTTTTAGTATGTGCTTGGTAATTAGAACATGAATTAGACTAAATTGAGCTTGCAAACATTTACTACATCCATAGCTAAATACATTTATTTACTAAAATCTATGTGGCAATAAGTATTTCCCCCAAAATTCATTTTTTGAAATTTTAGCCTGTTTTCGCCATTTGCAATGTTTGCGATACCTTAACACGTAGATCGTAAAGTTTACGAAATATTTCGAAAACAGTGTCAAATGCAAGTATAAGAGTGCCAGGTAAATGTTGCTGGACAATAGTGACGGAGAAAGACTGGCTTTAGCGAGGTGTAGTATTTACACTCATCTTGCATATCTAGTTGAAATAAAAGCCTGTCGTGGGCTGATTTCATTTTTGTGATAAAAATGTTTGGTCCTGGGTGAGTCAACAATAACAAACGCACATAATTTATTTGTACGTGCACAATGGTTTGACTAGGGTCGTCAACGCTCAGACACGTTGTGCCACGAGTTGCTTCCAAATAGCTGACGTGTTTATCTTTTTAATTATTTTATTTACTAATTTGTACGAAGACTATTTAGAGTAAATTAAATTTAATAACAGAATTAAATCGATGTTAATTATGTTAATATAGGTACGAAAGCAATTTGATTTCAGAAAGTAAGCGTAAACCCGTCACGACTTTCGAAAAACCCGTCACGACTTTCAAACAACCCGTCACGACTTTCAAACAACCCGTCACGACTTTCAAACAACCCAAATGTTGTTCATTTCCATATCATCACAAATTATTATCACTTCAGTCCTAAGCTGAATTCAGTCAACACGAGAAATGAATAATTGTGTGAAGTAGTAAGTAATTTAAAATTGTTATTACACATTTTATAGAAAATTGTTATTTTTCAATATAAAAGTTTTGATATTTTGGTACATGTAATCATTTGTGGAATAGAGTAAAACGTATTAAAGTCAAGCAAACATAGAACTGTCTGAGTCTAATTCGTTGCTCCGTTGTATCCCAAGGAAAATAATGATGTCGTTTACATTCTTAACATCTTCCCAATTGATATTTCCTTCATAGCTGCTTTCATCTCGGGATTTTCAAAGGAACTCTTATTTAATTTATAGGCACTGGTTATTGATTATATTTCACAGAGAGACTTTGTAGAATGTCAACTGGTCCCAAGGTTATAAAACTGAGAGTGGAAACCAGTCTCAGATCTCAAGCATCTGATTTGCAGAAATTGCAAATGGTCTCCATTTTAGCCAATCAGATGCTAGAGATTTAAGACTGATTTCCAAGCTCACTTTTATAACCTTGGAGCCTGAAAGTGTCGGGCAGAATAACAGATTTAGAAATTAAAGAGAAATAAACATTTCTAGAAATGCAAATCTCTTGACACATAGCAAACACGAAGGAGAATTGAACGAAAACATTTTTTTTTTCAAATTAAAAACTTCACAAAAACGTTTCGATAAGAGAACAACCATGCGAGGGTTTTTGTCTTGGAATTTTCGGTGGCATCAGAAAACAAGTTCCATGGTTGAACTAACGCATTGATCCGAGTTTCAAATAATCAAAGAATGAAAAATATAACTTGACACGTACTGAAAGCAGTCATTTCAAATAAACCACTGAATAATTGTAAACGGTATTGTTCCTAGTTGGGAGCGAACCCGAACCGTCCGGCGACAGCGCCTAGCCATGCAAAAGGGTCTGTTGGACTAAGCTAGCGTAATAGAAACATTGGAAGGTGTTAACTGCTCACATCATTTCGATTAGATGAAGAGCAGCTTTCATCCATTCATAAAAGGAAGCAAGCTATACAAATTGAAATCCAATGACGGCGGGTAAACGACGATGATTGCAAAACTATTCAAGCGATGTTTAACAAGTTATACCATTTCATGACCATCGGTGTATGGTCTCAAGATAACTAGAAAACAAAGGAGTGAAAGTAAAAACCTTAGATTTGCGACAATCGAGCTCAGTTTTGTAAAGCTAAGATTTGAGACCCGTCTCACCTCTCTAGATGTTAAGTAGTCTATTTGGAGGTTGAATTTTATAAACAGTTAGTTATCAGATATTTGCGACTCTCAGTTGTAAAACCTTATTATCAGAGAATCGATTACAGATCGTGCGTATCAAAAAAAAAGAAACGCCATTTCCAGTACATTTATGGTCAGCAGGTTATTGATAGTTTTCCTGTTGTTTCAACTAATATTGTCACTACTGGGAAGCTTACCCGCACGGCGACAGCGCCTAGCCATTCCAATTACGCTTCGATTGAGCTAGATGGGGCAATACACAAAAATGTTGATCGGATATCCCTGATAAACGTTTTCAACACTGCATGATACCAATAACCGATTATCACTGATGACAGAACTTACTAAAAATACAAATTGAGCGTAGGTGTAATGAAATAACCTAGAGTGATTTTGAGTCTGGATGCCTAATTTATGCAAGTTTACAGAATTTATCCCCGTAGTACAGTTGTCAGAAGTTGACATGCTTGAGACAAATCGCTGTTCATAAACTGTCTGATGTCTTCCCAACCCGTTTATGTTTTCGAATCATAAAGAAACAGCCTGTCTATTACAATGCTACATTATTGCAGAAGTGGTTTGTTAGATGAAAGGGGAATGTTTTTATTGTGGCCTTTTATTCGTCGACGCAATAAGTATGATCATGTTTAGTTTAATGTTGTAAACATTAGTTCTGATAAAGACTTAAGTAAGTATTTTGATTTTAAATGCATCTATGTTTAAATGTTCTATTAAAACATAGGCAGCCTAAGATTTTTATAGAAACATTTTCAACAGAGAGTTTTTATCCATTGTTTCCTTTCTAATCTAAATAAAATCTCATTCGTTGAACAAATTATTATTTTTAATTCTGTCTGTTTCCATTTTAGATTTGAATTATGGCAAGAGAAAACTAACGTTTAGACATAAACGTTGTAGGATTAATTGAAATATAATCTAGTTAGGAGATCAGGAGCTGCTATTTAATGTAGAGCATGATTATGAAATCAAGAGCCGCTTAATAATGTAGAGCATGATATTGAAATCAAGAGCATCATAATAATGTAGAACACGATTATGAAATCAACAACAGATTAATTATGTAGAAAATGATAATGAAATCAAGAGCAGCTTAATAATTTAGACAAATGTTTTGAAATCAAGTGCAGCTTAATTATGTAGAACATGATTATGAAATCGAGAGAAGCTTAATAATGTCGAACATGAATATGAAATCAAGAGCAACCTATTAATGTAGAAACAGATGATGAAATCGACAACAGCCTAATAATGTACACAATGATAATGGAATCAAGAGCAGCTAAATAATTTAGACAAAGATTTTGAAATCAAGTGCAGCTTAATAATGTAGAAAATGTTTATGAAATCGAGAGCAGCTTAATAATGTAGAACATGAATATGAAATCAAGAGAAGCTTAATAATGTAGAAAAAGATTATGAAAACATCAACAGCCTTATAATGTATAAAATGATAATGGAATCAAGAGCATTTTAATATTATAGAATATGATGATGCAGTATATTTAACCAAATGCGTGATTGATGTTGTTTTGCAGAGGCCCTAGAATAATAGAAAAAAACAACAACACGGTAATAGGAATAAATTGAAGCTGTTTTAGAATGGAATTAGCTTGTCGATATCCTTATACCTCGCATCTGTCATGATCCTGAAATGTAACGAGTCACGCACTTTTGAAACGGTCTATTGGGAAATATTTGTCGATATTAATCCAAAAGGTTTTCGGTGAGCTGTCATCGTTTTTGCAATCCTTGCGTGGTAAGACAATTTTGTGATTAAAATACTTTCCTGAAGAAACACAGTCGTGATATGACTCTAAGCTTCTTTTCTTTAGGTTATGATTTGAGTATATTATTTGATTTCGTGAAATAACTTGTCACATTCATTTTTCACGCAACATATAACCCTATTTTTAAAACCAGAACTTAAAAAATTGTGTTACCAATGATTAAACTCCTTTTCGTTACACAGAGTATGCAAGAGTATCAGTATATGTTTGGTGCTTTAGACAGATTTATCAATTATTCTTATCCCCCACACTCCCCTTGAAATATTGCTTTCAGACGTCTTTATTCAGAATGTTTCGAGTAATTAAGTGGAATTTACAAACAAGTCGTTACGAAGTATTTTCGGCTTATGTTTGATTAAAGTATATACTAAATCAAAATATTTAAATGAAATTTTGTGTTTTGTTTTTTATATGTTTAACAATCCTGTTTATATGTTTACATTACAAAGCTCGTTAAACGTTTAAAATTTATAACGACTGCAGGAAATTATAATAAATTATATACATATTGTATATATTATTCTTTTCATTATCAGGTGTCAGCATTATTTAGAGAAATAATAGTTTATCGTCGATTTATGTATATAGTAATCTCAGCACAATATTGTATCTTAGCAGAATCAAGCTTTACTTTTGTTATGCCCCCGCCATGAAATGGCGGAAGGGCATATAGTGTTCACCCAGTCCGTGTGTCAGTGTGTCAGTATGTCAGTGTGTCAGTGTGTGTGTGTATGTTCGAAAATCGTGTCCGCTCTGTAACTTTGTTATTTCTTTTTGGATTTTAAAATAACTTGGTATAAATGTTCACCATATCAAGACGGTGTGTCGCGTACAATACCCATGCCTGTAGATCCAAGGTCAAGGTCACTGTTACTAAAAATAGAATTTTCTTGTCCGGGCTGTAACTTTGTTATGAATGTAGTGATTTCAAAATAACTTGGCACAAATGTTCACCATGACAATGCGGTGTGTCGCCTACAACACCCAAGCCTGGTGGTCCAAAGTCAAGGTCACTGTTACTAAAAATAGAATTTTCTTGTCCGGGCTGTAATTTCGTTATGAATGGAGGGATTTCAAAATAACTTGGCACAAATGTTCACCATGACAAGGCGGTGTGTTGCATACAATACCCAAGCCTGTTCGTCCAAGGTCAAGGTCACTGTTGCTAAAAATAGAATTTTCTTGTCAGGGCTATAACTTCTTTATGAATGGAAGGATTTCAAAATAACTTGGCACAAATATTCGCCATGACAAGACGGTTGGTCACATACAATACCAATGTCTTTTGGTCCAAGATCAAGGTAACTGTTACTAAAAATAAAATTTTCTTGTCCGGGCTATAACTTTGTTATGAATGGAGGGATTTCAAAATAACTTTGCACAAATGATCACCATGACAAGGTGGTGTGTCACATATAATACCCATGCCTGTTGTTCCTTAAAAAGTACATAATTGTGATGTTAGTGAACAATAATATTTGTGTGCTGTTGAACCCTGCTAAAACACCAGTACCCCTTCTTTAAAAAGTTTTCTTAATATTGGGATGGTCTTATTATCGGGGATTCTACATTTTTAATAGCTTACCTTACCCCTAGTTTTTTAACACTTGCCTTAAATAAAAAATGATACCTTATTGCTGAAAAATGTAATTGTTTTGATGGAGAAATAAAAGCTTAGTTTGCAAAATGCAAACATGTATATATGTTTGTTTAAAATATGTTCATTCCATTACCACCAACTTCTTCACAGACATTTCCGTTATGAGCAGACAAAAGTGCCACAAATACAAATAATTTACTTGATCTTCAAATTTATGCATATTCTTATAATTACTCGCACAGCACTGTCTCTGAAATGCTATTATTCCCATCATTGCACTTTAGTGTCTGATAACGATGCATAGCGCGGGCATCCGTGTCCTATGGACACATTTCAAGTTTTTAATATCAAACATTTAAACAATTGATTTATTTGTCTGATAAAGCATCAATTTATTGGAAAATATCGGAATAAATATAATTGTAATCAGTTTACCAAGAACTCATCTAAATATTATTGTGCACAGTAAATAATGATCATGATTATTATAGATAAATTATGCAATATTCAGTCGAAAGACATAACGGTTACCTTGTAATTAATTCAGTCGAATCAGTTCCCGCCATTAAAATTTTTGGACAGAATTGCATCATTTGGAACGCTGCTATCATGTAGTATAAAATATTTTAAAAGAAACTTTGACTACAGTCGAACACGACACTTAGCATGCTCGGATTTGTTGAGTTATTTAATGGACAGTAATGGAAATTCTTGATATTGCCCATTTCACCTTGCCTTGGTTTACGGATATTTCAATGTTTACAGTACACTTTTGTATCGATCCACGATGATGGTGTGCCTATGAGACCGAACATGGAACATTCCATTCGAGGTATTTTCAGGAAATTTTGATATTCCATGATCAGTGGCGTAAGGTCCCAAACAATAAATTAATGATTTTTCCTGGGATTTTAATTCCTGTGTATCAAAAAGAGCATCAATGGCAACAATTTTATGCAATATGTATATCCCAGAATAATTTAACAATGTTCGAATCTATATTTGCTGCGGTATTTAACAAACCCGCAAGTAAAGCCAACAACTGTAAGTTTATATTTTAGTTCATTTTTTTCAATATGTGTAAACTTAAACATGTACATTGATGTCTCGATATTTTGTATTCGATATTATATTGGAGTACAAGATAAAGGTCAAGAAAAATATTAACCAAATAATGTAAAACAAACCTCGAACAGTATGCACCTTTAATATTGCAATGTTCTAAAGAATAAAAACTTACTCGTATAGTCCAGCCGCTATATATATATATATATATATATATATATATATATATATATATATATATATATATATATATATATATATATATATATATATATATATTTAATG
Organism: Corbicula japonica; assembly: GCA_038501625.1. Lineage (NCBI taxonomy): Eukaryota > Metazoa > Mollusca > Bivalvia > Venerida > Cyrenidae > Corbicula > Corbicula japonica. The sequence goes on along the minus strand of JAZAYU010000058.1, from coordinate 3,218,117 downwards.
CGTATTGACCTTATATTTTCCTTTTTTCTGACCTGTTTATCTGACCCAGACACCGGCAATTGACATATTCAGTGAATATCATCATGACATTAAACAGGGCATGCCATGGAATGTTCCATAGAAGACTAAGTTTCAATTACATGAAATTCCTTAATGTTCGTTTGCAGATAAACCTATTATAAATTCTAAAATTCTACATTCTGTTGCAGTGTTGTGTCAAACTTTGGTAATTTATATTCAAAAATGCACTGCTTTGAATACAAAGCAACACAAAAAGCTCCGTAACATATTGTCAGTGACACAGAGTATTTTATTGAAAAGAAATTCAAAAATGTTTTAATGTAGGCCGTCTTGTAATCGACTACTAATTGGCTGTTTATACAATGGCAAATTTAAATATATTTGCAAATATGTATTATAGCTATATTTTATATTTAAGCGATGAGAAAATTTATCGATGCCAGATAGAAGTGCACATTTTATTAGTTACCAAAATGTACTCAATTTACACTGATCATTAAAACTGTATTCATAAATTGAATCACCGTATTTCCCACAGGGCTGAAAGCATAATAAATTCGAGCCTATTATTGGGTGAATATGTCTACAATGATACGCTGAACATTTTCAGTTTTCGGTTGTTTTTTTAAGAAAGAGAACCACCTCATTGCTTCATTTCCGGCATAGCTTGATATGTTTTTGATATAAATTTTAACAGTAGCACTTTAATTCGTTTAATATGTGAATTATGTTGAGCACATATACATTGTATAGCTTAAGGGCTTTTTGAGATTTTTAATTCAGTATTAAAAACGGAAACTTTGAAAGTAATTGCACATAACAAATATGAACGTATTTGATTTGATTTTATTAAGCCTGTGTATTTGCAGAAATCGAAAGTTAAATTACTGCAAGCTTGAAACTCAAAACTGTAAATGCAGTATAGCTTCTAGAAACTGGCACATGTTTGTTTTCGTTATTCGTGAATCTCAAATTCGTCACATGACAATTACTGGCGACAACAAACTGTGTGACATTTGTCAAGATTAATTACAGTTATGAAGACCCGATTTCAGTTTTTTTTCTTGCTTTCTATTGTAAATCCCTTCTCTCCTAATTTTTACAATAATAACAGCAAACAAAAAATAAAAATGCTTTCTGTTTAAATTGATTGACACAAGCCAAAAAGGACTGAGGAAAGAGCCCCGGGTCAATGGTATGACTAATTTGACTATATTACTATTCCTAAAAGGACATCACACACAATTAACGAGAAACTGAGAACCTGGGGGTATATCATCTTCGAAAGGTCAGTGACGAAAAAGTAATATATGCATATTAGAAATCACAACAATCACAAAACAGCCTCTCCACGCAGCGAAAAGGAAGAGAGGAAGAGAGAGAGAGAGCATGTTTGTTAAAAGTATGTCAATTTAAATAGGACGCCTAAATTTACGAAAAAGAGAACCTTTGGGGATACCGCCTTGTAACGGTCATTGGCAAACAAATTGCCCCTAGAAGTTTAAACCAGGTTCTAGGGTGCACTAACTCACACTTGCTCCAACAGGTTCTCGTATCACAAAACAAGTACAAGTTGTCTTGGTGAAATAACACCAACCCACCCATCCGCTCTATAAAAATAATTTCCCATTTCTGGATTTAAACTATCTTATAAGATGCACAGACATCAACATTTTTTCAAACTACAATGCATTGATTTGAATTCAAAGCAACATAAAAAGTTTGTAACATATTGACAGATAGACACTTAAGAGTATTTTAAAGTCTAGTAGGAAGAATATACTGGTTGGCTCTTCTAATAATACTATGGTAAATTTGATTAAGTTTGGCAAATACGTTTTTAGCTTTTACCCACAATGATGAGAAATTTTATCTTTGCCAGATGAAAATGCGCCTTTTTGTGTATTAGTTACCTAAATGTACTCATTTTGCACTGATCATTTAAAACTATATCCATCAATTGAATTACCATATTTCCCCGGAGGGCAGGAAAAATATCCTTGTTCTGGGAAAATATGTCTTCGATGATGCTTTTAACGTTTTCAGATTTCTGTTGATTTTTTGTTTTTTTTTTGAAAGCGCACCAAATCATGTCTTGATTTTCTTCTTATACAATATATAAATTTGCTACAACAGTAGCAGGAAATAAAATCTTTAAATGTGTGAAAACTTTTTAGCAAAAAGGGCTTTTTAAGAACTTTAATTCAGTATTAAAATTCTGAAACTTTTAAAGTAATCGTACTCAACAAATATGAAAGTGTTTGATTTTGATTAAGACTGATCATTGGCAGTAATCGAATTTCAAAGTACTGCAAACTTGCAACACGAAACTGCAAACGCATAAAATTTAATGTTCTAGAAATTGGCACATGTGTGTTTGAGTTATTCGTGATTATCAAATTCGTCACATGAAAGCTTCTGTGACATTTGTCAAGATTAATCACACTTATGGAGACCTGATTTCACCTTTTATTGCTGTTTTATCGTTTATCCCTTCACTCCTCGTTTATACATATAATGACAGCAAATAAGAGAAATGTTTAATGCATTTTGTTTAATTTGATTGAGATATAGCCAAAGAGTACTGACTAAAAGAGCCACGGGCCAATGCTATGACCAATTTCTGTAAGGAAAACACAAACAAATAACAAAACTGAGAACCCGAAGTGGACGGGTAATTGCAAAATAATTTCCCATCGGGCTTTGAACTTAGGTTATAAGGTAAAGATGCCTTACCTCACATGTGCACTTAGTCTAATAAGTTCTCATACGATCTAACAAGCAGCACAAGTTGTCCTAAAAGTTACAAACCTCTGTAGATTAAGGCGGATGTTTTTCTGATTGTCGAACACATTTTCAGCGTGATTGATATTCATTTTTCATTTTTCATAAGCACTCAATACCCTGTAACCATCGTTAGTATAGCTCTCAATTACAATTACCTCCCTTGATGGTATTATGCTAATTTCAAGTCATGCAGAATGACAATCATTGTTGGTGGCAGTATATGGTCATATTTTTACTACCGTATGGATGGTATGTACTGTATCGGTCCATTACATGGTTGGCTTTGCGCTGACTCATTCGTATGGCCTTGGTGACATCTGTACATATCAAACCATTACATTACATGATATTTTATGCACTTGGTACAATAATGTTCAATACACTTTTTACATTTAAACATCTCATCAAAACATTCTCACATCAAATATAAAATACGTAAAACAGTTGATTGTTTTATTGAAACGAAGTGCACAGTTCAAAGGCGTTGCATACATCAAAAGATTTTCATTAATTATTAAATTAACAAACTTGGAATATTGTAATGTAAATGTAACGAATATTCTTTGTTTTTCTTTAATAATTTATGGCAACAAAACATTAAACGGTCTTTGGGCTCGTTTTAATCGAGATAAATAATATTATATGATCGTCTACTCCATCGTTTGCATCTTTTTATGCTTTTGTTAGAATTTTTTGAGTTTCGAAAAAGAATTGAACTGAAATTTACCAACTATCTTGCATGACCGTTAAACGGTAAGTATTCTGTGTTTTTTTCTCATTTTTATGTATATGCTATTTCATAGAATTTTGTCGAGACTGTATAGTTGGAAAAATTAACATGAGCGAGTAAACGGTACACTAGCCTACAAAATATATGGGGTGATGCTAGCTAATAATATATTGTTTCAATTAAAGAATTATTTTAAAGAACTTAAAGTATAATTTAATAAAAATGACTGTCAAATTCTGATGCATTTTCGACCATACACGATTTAGTGATTTTACATGTCAAAAAAGGAAGCTAAATTGGTGTAAAAGTTTTTTTTCATTGAAATTCAGTGATTTAATGTCAAGGCTGCAGTCAATAGTTTAAACGGTTTTCAGAGAGTTGTAGAATCAAATCAAGTTTGTTAGATTGATTGATTTTACGTTTAAAACATGATAGAAAGCGCAATTTAAAATTCAAAATCAATAAACGTTAAAAGTTGGATGATCGATAAAATAGCAAACATTGCATAAAATTGAAGAATATAAAGGTTTCCAAACAAAAGTTTGAAATAAAACTGCTATAAAATGTGTCTAGAAGCAGCAAAACGGCGTTAATGATAATCTTTTTTCTAATAGAACAGTGAAACGATTACATGTAATGAAGTATTTATATCCAAGTTGCTGTGTTTTCTTGTGTAATTGTTAGCAGATTATCCTAACAAATCAGGGAAATCAGCCTTAATTAAAAAATGACACACATTTAGTTTGTTTTTTTTAATCATTCAGTTATATTAACAATATTTTTCAATGAACTTGCACAGTACGATCGAATTGTATTTAGGGTGGCTTCCATTCCTGACAAAAAATCACCTAACGATTGGGGCCTTGTAAATAACAGCTAAAACATACTTAGTAAACGTTAAACAGTAATATTAAAAACGATAATTCAAATTATAAAAGCAAAAGTGTTTCATGTATTAAAACGATACATGAAAAATAGCCCGCTCTGTTTGATTTAAACCAGTTCTTCAGCAGAACTGGAAATGAATATCACAGCATAACCCTGAGTATATCACCCATCAATTCGGCAATTCAAATTGTGACACATGTTAACAGTACAAGTTTCGATCCATTCCAAAAGTTGTGTGCATTTGACAGTGTAATCTATGCATATCAATATCATTCCAAGAAAGTAGATTATGCTCCCCAGAATTAATTATTCCATCTTCCCGAAGAAAGAACTTTAAGTTATAATACATGTAGAATTTTGACAGGGCATCTAATTGCTTGTTACAGAGAACGCAAACGTCATATTTTAGGCAGATTAATGCCTTGACAGATCGCGTGAACCGGGCTGTCAAATACAATTAACATTTGAACATCTGAAACAAAATGTAGCTTATTTGATTCGAGAGGAATCACAGTACAACAAATAAAATCAAAACGATATATTGAGGGCAATATGTCTGAAAGCTTTATATCTAGTTTATTTGGTTAAAATGTAGGCGTATTTCGTTTGGTGATTGCTCTTAAAAAGATAACTTTCCTCGCTTCTTGTCACTGTTGCATTTGTCTAGCATATCAAATTTAGACAATAGAATTTTTGTTATAAACGGCTCTTAGTTTTTTTTATATTTTTTGCATCATTCGTTCATTGTGTGTTTATGCAATGAGGTCACAATAACAAGTTTGTGACCTTAACTTAAAAAGGCCCAGACACCATTCTAAAATCTCAAGCTTCCTAGTATTTGATTTGGAGACTTAATTTGCTCGAATTCACTCAGTCCGAGAGATTAGATCTAAGACTGAGATCAAAACGTTCGAATATGTAGTTACGTTGGAGGGAATGTACGCAATATGTTTATGATTGTTACAGAAACCAGCCGAGAAATTCTGTTTTGCTAGTGAAATTTACCAAGACTTGATTTGACACTAGTAATTTCCCTCAATATTCGTAGAGGCACACCTTGGTTGAGGATATCACATGTTGATTTATGCGGTGAAAAAAAAGTAGACGTTGGTCCTCGTCATCTTGTTTATTTTGTTCAGTGTGTTATTGTTGAAGTTGATCCATCTGTTCTGTCTATATTTCTTCTAACTTGTCCATTTGAGGCTGTTTCGTCTGTGTGATGTTCCCTGATATGCCGTTTTTAACTATTAAGTCCAGCAAATTTTTCACGGATGAATGTAGCTGATGTATGATGAAGCCGACAACTGGTCAATTTATTTTCTTTAAATACGCAACGATTTTTTTAATTCTAAATCAATCTTATTTGGCCAGATCGGGTAGCATATCCACCTTCATAAATCCAGTGTGTAATTACAGTATTAATTAAATCCTTATTGTAGCAGTCAACATTACTTCCATTAAATCAGAGATAGTTGACTTTATTTCTCGTAAATAAAAGACGGGACTTGTCAATGACGTCTTTATAATTATATAAAACTGAGAAATAGTTTAGAAGCGTGTTCCTGCGATGCGTAAGAGAAACGAATGTGATTCATAGGTCTTTACTCTTAATGATTTGACTCTCATTTTTAAAGTCCTTTGGCTGTTTTTGCTGAAACAGATCTGTCTTGAAGTTCTTAGAAATTATATCGTTACTTCGTAAGAATTTAGTTTACAAACAACAATTGTGGGCGGAAACGCAAACTTTGGTTGAGCAGAATTGCGTTTGACTAGACATTTTGAAATTTACAGAGTAAAGTTCTTATTGATCTTCTTGGCCTAAATTGTGAATAATGTTTACAAATGTATGTACCAAACATACCTGTCTCTTCTGCAAGTATACGATGATCAACGTATAACTATTGATATAAATGGTGTATTTATGTTTATTTACGTTACTTTGTTTCCATCGGAACCAGCACACCTGTCATTAAACGTGTAACTATTAATTTCAGTTGTGAATTAATTAAAAGTTTACATATATATCAGTCCCGAAATGCGAGTCTTCTTTCTTACAACATATGATGTTAAAAGTATTTTTATTATTTAATATAAATCGTTTGAGAAGTTTTTTCACCGCTACATTTACGTGCAGGACCAAAAATATGTATATTCCATATTCTATATACTGGTTAAGCGTATTACAATTCATTATGTATTTTAAAGTTAAGTTTCATAATGATGTGTTTAGACAACCAACGATATGCTTTGCAAATATGGTACAATAAACACACGCATTTTTGCAGAAATGGAAAATGATTGCTTTCCTTTGCAAACGCATTTGTTAGCAATCTCTAAAATGACAGAAGAAAATGTCAAACTTAATACTGCGACAGGAAAGTAGTAAGGGAGCAAATGGCGAAAAACATTACAGTACAAATAGTGCAAATGTTCATGGCCGGTTAGATATAAGTGAATTATATATATTAAGCTAAGGGTAAATTAACTTCTTCTTTCCAAAATCGAACGTATTAAAGTTCGAGTTACAAAGCAGAAACCAAACCAAAAAACAAGATAACAACGCACGCTATTGTTTTAAACTTAATAATTGCCGATTAAAATATTTCTACTACATCTATTGATTCAGAAATAGTGTTTCGCACCAGCTTTAAAGTGTAAAATATGTAAAAAGAAAAAAAATCTATTATGATGATATTTGTGACATTAGTCAAGATAGACTGGTATTGAATAATAGTATACACATGTAAATGATACATGTATTGTTTTCGATTTCTATAAACCATGATTTGATGAACACCCAGTTATGTTCTGTTAAATATAAACATTGCCATTTTTTCAAGGTTAATCTATATTAAAGTGTCGGGTGAACACTCATGATGACTTAAACAATCATAGGATCAAAAGTGTTGGCATCTTATTATAAGAAACTGTCTGGGAAGACAAAACGAAATTGTGTATAAATATATATTTGATTACATGTATATACTTAACGTAAAGTGACATTTGTGAGTATTTGATATTTTAGGTGACATATGGGAATAAAACAGTAAACAAATACTGTCTAATGGGAAACATATGTCACTCATCTCACTTTTTCTATCTCGGTATTTGACATTCATATGAATGTGGGAAAACATCGTTTAATAAATGAATATATCTTAACAATAAAACAGACATTAAAATAAAGTCTTTGGCTGAAGCATAACTTGACAAATTATGTTGAATTCATTCGTCAACATATCATTCCTACTCTTCAAATGTGATTTTAGCAGTAGCGGATGCTATCGTTATTCATTAACTGTAGTTAAACAGTTAGTTTGGTTAAAAGCCACCAAAATGTATAGTTTTAACAAGTTGTAAAGGAAGTCTGAAAAAAATTATACTCTGGTCGCCATTTCAGCCAATCAGATGCTTGAGATTTGAGACTGGTTTCAAAACTCAGTTTTATAACCATCAGCCCAGATCTTTACCATATGGAATTGACAACTTAATTACTTTTTCCAAAATAAGAATTTTTTCCGTCCTATACATTTAATAAATTGTGAACTAGTCTACAATGATGTAAAATTCGAAAAAGTAATCTTTAATTAAAAATCGTTACATTACCAGTGTTGTTTAAGTAAAAAGGTTTCTAAAGAATTTAAGAACACATGCACGGGATTGTTGAGAAAAAGCGTAACTGTAAATAGTAAATTCTTTCTGCATTTGAATATATATTACAGATGGCTTTGCGTTGTATAAGCTACACGTATTTATTTCACATTTGTCATGAATCTGTGTACGGCGACAGGCAAATATGAGATTCTCCGCCGGGAAATAAAAAAAACAAGATTAATCAAACACATGGGACATCAGCATTCACAATTTACTTTTTCCCACGTCCAAAACACATTTACTAATTGGAAGAAAGAGCGTTCACAACACTCAAAGCCATGTGACAATTTAAAACATTAAATCTGTGGTTCAACCACCTTTAACAGAACAGTGGTAAACGTTTCCACTTCTACGAGTACCTTATGTCCCAAGAATTAATATTAATTTAGAAATTATATTTTTTTAATTATACTGACGCGATTTTAAAACTGTACAAAATATACATAATATGATACTAATTGTTATTAATTAGTTTCAAAAACACATGATAACAGGACTGAACGATCGTCCATGCTTTTGTCAAAATGAAAACTCCATGAATTCCTCGTAATTTTTTAAACTAAACGATTAACATCAATCATAATTCGAACATTTTACCATGCATGCTCACCATGCACAGTCATTATATTATATTAAAAATAAGTGTTAAAAGCACTTTAAGGCAATAGGCATACATTCAATTGTGCATAACGCACGTTAAAATATTTCTAAAAAAAAGAACAAATGGAATACAATTTAGAATGATTTTATGTAAATTGTTTATGATTGACTGAGATCGCAAACGCTTAAAACCCTTCAAAATAATTTAGTCAATATGATCCCAAATAAAACTAATTTATCGAAACCATGCCTTAAGACGAAATTGAAAAATGTTCTTACTGTTTCTTTATTTAATATCAATTTTATTAGAATCTTTTTCGCTTCCACCCCACTGAGGACAATGATTATACATGTACATGTATAAAAAATATATAAATATTTTACAGCACTATATAAATGTAAACAATAACATATTATAAGACGTTCTGAGTTCACAACAAAAAAGAACAAACTAATTTACAAAGTTAGAGAGAGAGCATCGATTAATTCCAAATTTTAAAAGGACATAACAAACAATAAATGAAATGAAAACACGCGCTTATTCTGCCTTGCAATAATCATTAGCAAAGCATATTTGCAACTGGAGATTTAAAATCTCAAACTTATTCTCTAAGTAAGAAAAACAAAACAAAACATGTACAAGTTGTTACCTTGGTGTACTAATGTTAACCCAACCACCTGGTTGATCAGAATAAAATGCAAAAGGCCTGTTACGTATGTTGTTTATAACACTTTGGAAACCATAACACAGCTTTCCCTTGATCAATGAATCTTCTAATGTGTCAACAATAGAAAGTGTTCCAGCTCATAAACTGTCTGGCATTCTTATAATTTAAGTTTATGTTCACCATGCAGACGGAAGTGATTTCTTAATTGTTTTTGCAAGTCTTATTCCGATTCGTCTGGCATATATAGTTCTGTATACCTAATGGTAGTTAATATATTGAATGGTTATTATTCAATAAATTTATTTTATGCTTGAAGAAGTGTCTGCGTTGTAGTCTTTTTATTTTATATTCGTTTTCTATTTACAAAACATTTAGTCTTGTAAACGTGTAGACAATTATAGAATATACAGTTAATTGAAACGTTTAGTTTGAAACATCAAAGCAAATCTTTTTGTGTTACTGAGATAAAGCTTTATTGTGATTTTACTAAGTACAATATAATGCTTAATTATATTATCCAGATTCAGACTGCAATACAGTTTAATCACATTTAATATTATTTTAGCTGACGCCAGAGCTCTTTTCAACCATATCCCATATGAAATCCCCAATCACACTATCAAATGCTCGTTTACTATCAACAAATAGAACGCTGATATAACAATTTTATGTGTTTTTAAAATTCAGTGAAAAATGAAAAATTCATTTAGCCGAGAGATCTTTTTCGAGATGCTTTACTTTTACATGTAATACATGTAATTGATTCTTTTTTTGTTTCCAAACCATTGATAATATTTATTTAAGCAATAAAACATGCAGTATTGTTTTATCTCGGGCGATTTATTTTCATAAAACTTAAGCCTTGTTCAACTGTCACGGTAGGTTTTCTCTTCCATCAATTATGTTATAACAGAAAAAATGTATGGTTTTAAACAATGTTAACTCATCAGTGTTGCATTCGCGTAATCAATAATGATATTTGAATATATATATTTAATTATTTTACATCAAAACTGAATACTAAACATTTTATCGTCAAACAGAACATGTTTGCCTGTTACAAGGACGCTGCTATTACGTGTATACCAGAATAGAATAGGCCTTATTATATTAATTTTTATTGTTCTTTTCTTATGTTCATTTCAAATAAAATATTTCATCAGTGGTGAGACATTGAGAAACGAAAGACGAAATGGTTATTTTATACTTATAGAACATTTTTATTGATAACAATTCTGAAAAAATACGTAACATAATTTTTGTGTTAGGATTTCCATAATATATTATCGTGTGAAAATTGTCTAGCTGTTTGGCACATCTAAGGACATTAGACACCCCGCTGTCTATTCTGATGAGATACTTTATAATATTTCTCACTCGTATATATAACAATGATTTGAATACTAGGGAGAATTAAAATTATTATTTATTTAAAAAGTCTCGACTTGATGCTATACTTGCAAGAAACGTTACGCTTCAGCTGTAGCCTATTTAGGAGTTAAGTTACTGTATAGTTTTTGAATTGTCTAAAATAAAATTTCGCATAAATATTCCATGCACTTTTGTTCAACTAATAAACCTTATCATATTTGAATTTGCAAAGAAAGAATGTTAAATTAGTTAAAAGAGTACAAGAGCATATTTTTTGATAAGAATGTAATATAAATTGTAATATAATTATGTATTATATTGGTTCCTCAGATCACTATGAATGTATTCTTCCGAATGACTTAATTAAGAGTTTTAGAATTGACCTCAACGTTGCGTATAAATGTAAGCCTATGAGCTGACAAAGAAAATGGATAAATAACATTCCCTACGGATAATAACGTTCAGCTCTATAATCTAAAATGGCAAATAATCAGACGCCGATGTCATCAAACACGCATTTATTACATGTTCCGAATTAGATTCAGCTAGTAAAAGTCTTCACGAGTCCTTCGTGTTAACGTGGGGATGTGTATTAGGGAAAGTTTATTAGTTTCAGTGAAATTTATAACCTCCGTACAAATTGTAACGTCAATTGGGTCACCGTCCAGATGATTTCTTTTTGTACCAAATATATTTTATCAACATAAAGATCGTCGTCTCAAGTGAAATATATATGTACCAAACTGTTCGCCTTTTATGTTATACTATAACTGTATAAGCTAAACAAAAAATGAACGACAAAAATGTTCAAGGGATTTTAATCTTAACAAGAATAAAGAAGGAAGAATAACATGATATTTGTCAGCGCTCTCAGACTGAATGTTTTTAGATTAAACCGTCATCAGTTTGCATGTAACCTTGTAGAACTGGTTAAATGGTTTAAGTTAATTTACAACGATAACTCGTATGTGTTCGTATGAAAACCAGAAGGTACAAGAATCCAATTTAGACCCCTAGTGGCAGAAACCTTTACCACTGACATTTCCAATGCGCTCTTCGGGGTTTTTCGTTTTTGCTTGTGGTGTCTTTTTGGTATTTGGTTGTTTTATAAACGCTTTCTCTCTTTATTCTCTCTTCTTTTAGGGGAGTTTGAGTTTTAGGGTTAATTTGTAATTTCTGCTTGTGTTTATATTTTCTTCTGAATCAAATCAACTGAAGTATTTTAAGAAAACAGAATAAGCGCATAGCACTGAATCGAAGTACATTGCGATAGTTAACAGTCACCTTTCACCAGCCATGAGTTCGGCTATAAAAGTAGTTATGATTGAAAGGAGTTTCAAAAAGGTTCGTTAATCGTTCGAACAGTTGACTGTATGAGCATATTACTTACCATCTGTTTGTTTAAGCAGAGGTTGTGTGATGTGTTCTTCTTCCATTATGAATATGGTCGATCTTTTTTTCTGATAATATGAAAGAAATTGAGATTTTACAGGCTTAAGCATTTGCGTCTGTCCGCAATACATGTACCAGAGATCATATATGCAAAAGAAAAGAAGCATGTTCCCTAAAAGCATTTGTAATGCAATATAATACTCCGTTAAATGAGGGAAATATTTATCTATTTTCGTCGTATCAAACGGATACAATAATTTTTAAATCGTACTATCATTGATTTCTAGTAGTCAATCCCTGCATACCAGCAATTAGCGGGAAACAAATCGCTCTGTAGTGGAAATAAACAGGCGTAAAGACACACTTCATTAAAACCAAATTAAAGACAACAATCATAAAACATCCACGATTTTTTAATTATTAAAGTTGTGCTCAAACGTCAAAATATTTCGTGCAACATGCAAACTATTTCGTGGGAGGATGCAAATTTGTGCTATTATTTCTGAAATATTCAATATTTAGTCCAGGTATCATGCATGGAATTTTTTCAAGTCATTCAAACGATGGTTATTTCTGTTACACTTTAATTGCAAATTTGACATTCATATGTTATAAATATTACATTTAAGTTAGCATATAACAAAAACTTTGATAGCCGTCGAAGGCGACACATATTAAAATATTGCCGGTTTGGTTTGATGCAGCCAATAAAAATTGCACATAACTGCCCGCGCCGTCTAGCCCCGGGTTCCGCGCAACTCGGTATTTACAGTATGCATGTTGATCCTTCCCTTACGATTGTGTGAATATAACACTGATTATATTTTCTTCAATTAGACCTTCATCAATAACAACACGGATAAGACGACGGCGAGACTTTACGGCCCCCAAACAGCATATACAACGCTTTCGTAATATACACATCAACAGTTCCAAAGTGCAAACCTTAAAATTTTGAACATCTAATCCTCATAAAAAGAAATGTTTATATTATGTTAAATATGATCAAACAATAAAATTATTTGAAAACTGTTCGTATGTTTTACGTATAACGTCATCCACACAATCTAAAAATCTCACCAACACTTGATCACTATGGAATGTTTGACGACTAGAAACCGCGAAAGTGCCGTCAACATGCTATTAACTGGCACAAATTTAAATTTGTCATAAAAACATCCTGATATTATTCGTAAATGCAAAAGAAAAGCTTTATTTTTGGATATTTTATCATTTATAAATAAAAAAATGATATAATTTTCTAGATTGATTACGACGCTTACGTTGCACGTTCATTTTACGCTCTTACGTCATTTAGTATATGCCTTAAATAACGTTAACTCGAAAATATTGGTGTTAAATTTTTTTGATAACTGTCCACTAGTCAACAATCAAACAATAAAATTATAAGAAATAAATAAAACTTCAAACTCGAATGATTCAATCAAAAAGTTACGAAAATCACATTTATTAAATGTGCACTTGGAACTGTTGAGTTGTATAAAGCAAAAATGGTATGGCTACACAGTTGTATATGAAGCGGATAAAACCATGGTAGAACGATATACATGTAACACACGATTATGCCAACTCGGTTTTGTGTACAACGTATACAACCGTGCTTTAACGATATTACACAAGTGTTAATGTATGTCTACACCAGTTCCGTATGATCAGTTTCATTTTGAACTATTATGTTATTTCTAACTAAGAACCAAACTTCGTAGATCCCGATCACATGGCACATGCAATGAAACACGTATATTGAGTAAGAGGTTAATCGGGTATAAACGCACTTGGCTGCCTTATTGTAAACGTGCAACAACTAAAACACGTAAAAAGTAAGGCTGTGTAAAAAATTCATTCTTCCCTGTTATCTTAGTGTAGCTTAGAAGATACTCAATTGACCAATCTATTTATATTCTTTATTTCAAAAATAGCTTGTGTAGTATTTAATGTTTAATAGTTTAGTAATTTCGTTTTAAGTCTGGCGAGATAAAAAACAAAACGTAGAAGTACACGTGTATTTTTGGCAGTTCTACAATGTGTGTACATGAATTAATTAGCTTAGCATCCCATCTCTTTTAAAGTTATTGAAAAAATATTGATCCTACACCGATTGTTCCTTTTATGTGAGATCAAAACCAAGTAGTTTTCAACAGAAAACTATTTGCCGAGTCATGGTTATGTATTGAAATTCACTGTCCGTACCCAACTGAGTTTAAAAACTCATTACATTAAATATTTACATCTTCACAAAGCTTCCTCGCATGATTGTCTCACGAAAGATTTGAATGAATATTTCATTATGTTCTGAATTTTTGCTAACTGACATTCTATTTCTCTTTTAAAGCCAACTCTTCAATCAATCAAGATGAATGAATGTGTTTTAAAATTCCGTTACAGAATGAAATTGTTTTAAAGACCGAATTCGTCATTTGTTATTTAATCACCTTTACCAAACAAATAGCAGCGTAAAATGTGAGCTGTAAATTCTCCTGCATCAAGTTACAAACATCTCAACACTTTTTGGCTACAGTAAAGCAATGTTGCATGAAATAAAATCAACTTAATGTCCTGCAACATTTTTTACGTTTGAATTGGCATACAATGAAGTAATAAAATAGACTACATGTATGTCTATAGGACACTGATTCCTCCACTGCTGCAACAAAATTTGTAACAAAATCCGCCTGATAATTTATAAGGAGTTGCTGTCACAAGAATTTATTACTGAAATTTACAAAGGGCCATATCTCTGGTGAAAATGGTCGCAGGAAAAGAATCTTTGCTTAACGATCATTTTTACATCCTGCAATATAATCTGTGCAAGTTTGATAAAAATCCGCCAGAAAATAAATGAGAAGTAGATGCCAAAAGATTTGATGGGACGTACGGACGGACGTAACGAACGAGGGTCATAAAAAGTAAAATACTCAGTTAAAATCATCACCGAGAAGACATGTTTAACCGTTTGTAAACCACAAGTTTACTTGCTATATTTGCTGAAGTTATCATTTTCTGTTGTTTTTGTTTAAGTTTGAGTCTATTATAATTATTGCACGGGCATCGTTCATTGGATAACAAGCCGAATTTTTCAATAGGTTATTGATAACTTTCTTACAAACTTAGAAACAGTGTGTCCATTATTCTTTTGTTTTTTTTTTGTTTATATTAGTTTTTATTTATGCAATTATTCTTTACAGTACACGAATAGGAATAATTCTCTATTTTGTTGTGATTATTTCATAAACTCCAATTACGATATAGCACGAAACTGAATTATTTCCGTAATGTTATCACGCGAGACTTCAACCTGTTTGACCACGAGAAAAACCGATCTGTTGTGCAAGAAAAATCTATCCTTGATATAAATACTAGTAATTATTGTGATTTTTTGCGGTTGTTCGCGAAAAAGGCGCAATCTAAATCCCTGCGAAATATAATGATACTACAGTGAAATTTTCACCGGATTATATAAAATGTTCAACAAGCTGCAGAAATGGGTATTGCACAAACGGTAACAAAGCCAGATCGTACCACGCAGTTGTTTTTAATTAATGTTTTACTTTAAATACCCGCTTCCGTTTAATCAGATATGAGTTGCTTTGAAATTTACGATGTCTCATTTAAATTTTAACAATAATGTTTTTGACAAGCTTTAAACGGTATTCGTTGCAATATCAAACAAATCATGGCAGATAAAATTGTAATTGGTGAAAAGGGAACTTTGAAAGCCACCGAACACGGCAAATATGAAACTTTTGCAGGCTGTGCTTGATTTAGCCTGTCCAAGGACAATAATGGAAATGCATATTACTGCTCACGCTGAAAAGTGAAATGATTCTAAATAAATATATTTTAATAGTTTGGATGAGTAGAAGTTCACTTATATATTGCCATATTGCTTTTACAAAGCAAATGAATACGTTATAGCCTTGTGCAAAAGTTTTCGCCTCAGAGAACATAAATGACATTACGCCAATAAATTGTTCAGTCATATAAAGAGAAACTTGTGTTGTTTAAATAACTGTCAGAAGCCTTTTTATTGAAGACACTGAGAATACATTTTGAATCCAATAATTCATTCGATTTCGACAGACTGGCGATAATTGAACGCAGATTTACTGCAGCCAGGGGACTGACTCTTTCAGCGTGTAACTGTAATGGCAAAATGCCTACGTTCTTTTCTTATTGGGAGACGTGAATAGGAAAATATTCCAAAGAAATCGTCGAAAAGAAGGAACTGTATCAAGTTAATGCCACAAGAGACCAGAACAACTATTACCAAGGTGTGCCTGTTTTAACACTTGAGCTGCACCTGCCTAGTTCGCTGTACTGTGCATATTATTCAAACTTAAATGTGCAATGCTTGGGTATGAAGGTCTTTTGCCAAGATTATCTCGTAGAAAGTGTCTGATATGTTGGTTTGTAAATAAACGTTTAAAACGCAGAGATAATATTATTGCTAGTGATGGTTCAAAAGCGGCTACCCTGACCCCGATGACACTCATGTTTATTTAAGATCAATTGTCCGTCCGTCCGAGCAAATGGCAAGGCATCTGTCGGGTACCAAGATACCCAACAAGTGCATAATCAACACACATTCCCATTCATTCCGTTGTGTCTTGTTGGGTACATTTTTGCTTGTTGGGTAGTTTTAAACAACAGAAATACCCAACAAAGGTCCATCTGTGAGGACGTCCGTCCGTCTGTCTGTCTGTCTGTCTGTCTGTCTGTCTGTTTGTCTGAATGTCTCTCCGAGCGAAGCGATTCGACGGTGTCGTTTTTTTCTGTGCAATTTTTCTTGAAAGAATCAACGTTTGCCAAAATGTTATTTTTACAGAATTTGAATTTTAACTTATACCTGACTAAGCATTTGTATTCAAAGTTTTGTAATTTTCTAGAAACTTACTTGACGTGATATGTTATCTCGATCATTTGTTTGCCCTAAATGTATAAGTGATTTAAAACAGTGTCGATCTGGGACTTGTCAGCAAGACACTGCATATTTTGCGAGTTCATTACAATAAGTGCAGCAGTATAATAAGTACTCTGTATTTAAGACAATAACCGATACTGCCTTCCTCATGAAAACTTGCATTTTTAATAAAAAATAAAATGATAAATAAATCATGCGTTAATAACAAAAATGTATAACATTTGGATTGCTTAGCCTAGTGCACTTTGCACAAATGCAGTTTAAGTTTCTCCACGTACCACCAATCCCATAGTCTTGTCGCTTGACAAATTCCATTGTTTCCATTAAAACAATTGCGTGACTTTAGGTACTTTCGAATAAATTCCAGACATAAAGCAGTACCTGTCGTAAAATGGAAATATGTGGCTCTAAATGCCCAAACTCCAATGGTATATACATTTGTCGGGAATGACTTTACCAAGAAATGACCTTCCTACATATTCAGCTTTAAAATAGATTGAAAAAGGAATTTTGAAATTTAACGAACACGGCAAATATCCTAATATTGCAGACTCGGTTTGATTAAACCTGTTCATGAGCAGTAATAGAAGTGCATATTACTGCCCACGCCGTAGCATCGAGTCGAGCGCAACTTAATAATTAAACAAACATGAGTATCGTGCTTTACGGCCTTCAAATGACTATTTTATTGATAAAAGCACTGATTGAAAGTACTTGGGGACTTTATACGGGGAGTTTTTAAATAAGAATTATCGGTAAGTTAGTATTCGTCAAATTGAGATGTTTTCCTTAATTGCTTTTGCAAGAAACGTCTTCTAAAATATTGTTTATTTCTATTAAATAATTATTTGTAATAAATTTGAGTGCGATTTATTATATTTTATTAGCATTATGGTCTTGGAAACTTTCAAACACTTTGAAGATACGTATTCTTTTGTAAGACATATACGAATATTTACACTCATCTCACATTTCTCAATGATAAAAGCCTTTCTTCAGACCGGTTCCGATATGCATTGGAACATATATGGTCTGAGGCGTGGCTCCAACATAAGACACGCTCAAACTATAGGCACACAAAGCATTAAATACATTTTCCAGCAGCTAGGCTCCAAGGTTATAAAACTGAGATTGGAAACCAGTCTCAAATCTCAAGCATCTGATTGGCTGAAATGGTGACCAGTCGCCATTTCAGCCAATCAGATGCTTGAGATTTGAGACTGGTTTCCATGCTCAGGTTTATAACCTTGGGCAAAGAAGTTATACATAACTTGTTTAACGTGCCAATAAAGAATATACTATAATTTTAAAAGCATTTTAACGCATGTATTGTTATTCATATTTCACGTATCAGCCATATCGGTTCTATAGTTAACGTGACTGGTTTTAAAAAATATTTCTTTCACCGTCAAAAAAGAGTTAAAGCGGCATTACTTCAATTTAACCCGCTCTTGTATGAAATATTACATATATTTGGAACCATAGGCACAAATTTGCAGCATTAGTTCAGGCTAATAAAATTTTAATTTACAAAAATAAATTTGGTCCGCGCGACTTAAAGCGAAAGTAGGATTTCCGAAACGTCACAGAAATCAGGATCGCGCATGAAGTGGTCTCTTTGTCGTTGCTAAATATAGCTCCATTATATTTAGCTTCTTAAAAGTTCGTTAACTACAATTTAACAATATCATTGAAAATCCCGTCTATAAGAAAGAATTCGATCGGACCCTTTGTGTTCTGTTAGAGAGTTTATATATAAGAATCTATATGGACAAACATGATTTTTCATTAGTATATCTTTCTTAAGTTTAGGGCTGGGGCTTTAACAATCTTTTGCAATAGTTCGCTTTTTTCCTGACGTTTCGGGTAGGATGTGAAAAATATGTCGTTAAGGGAGATCTTTTCACTGAGACCGTTTAACAGCGTTTTGTGAAGTTAATTTGACAGTGCAACGATGCTCCGCTTTCTGTAGATATATCTTTTGCATCAGCATGAATTTACTCCAGGTTCATGACAATTGCACACTAGAGTAAAACGTTAATAGGTTATAAATAAAATAGTTGAACTGAGTTTCCAGTCGTTTGGCATCGAAGCTATATAACTTGTATTCTATATAAGACTTGATCATTTTGTGAACCCACGCTCTTCTCTTTTCGTGTTTGCTGTGTGGGAGAGGCTGTGTCTTCTGGATTACAGTTGCCATTCCTGGTACATTTCACATTCTTAAATCAACAGCAACATGTTTATCAACATTGTTATCCATATGGATTGAATTGTCTAATAGCTTACTTAATTTATTTCATATCGTTGAATGTGATCCCATTAGTTGTTCTCCAAAACGTGTGTTAACCATTTGAGAAGATTTGATATATATTAACCCATGACATAAATATGCGCAAAATTCCGCCTCCCTAATGGCAAATTTCATCCTTTTTTATCGAAATACGATGATAATGTTCATTGTAAAGGAAATGGTATTTATAAACAGTTAATGTTCTGTCAATAACGGTTTGCTTTCTGGCAAAACCTCACTGATCTCCATTGATTTTAGTAAAGAAGAAGCATCATGGGTAGAGAACCGCGTGCGTCCAATACACAAAGTATCTGCGTCCAATACACAAAGTATCTGCGTCCAATACGCGGCTTCTCTTACTCCGGAAAAAGGAAATACGGGCATTGTCATTTTGACTTCTCGAGCATATTGGCTAATGTGAGATAACAGACATTTCTTTCGTTTGTGTTTGTATTTTCTCTCGGATTACCAGAGACTCTGTGACAAATCTCTTACAATAATTAATGAACATTCTTTGGTAAAAAAACGACATTGGAGAAAAAGAGTGTTTTATTAATTAAAATAGTTGTGAAGTACTAAACAAAAATGAATTGAAATTTGTAAATTGCTAGTTGACTTGGTATCAATTTGTAAAATTTTGAAACAGAAAGTAGTTTCTTGTCAAAAACATTTGGATAGTTTTTTTCATCCGTGAGATAATACAGAAAAATGGATTTGCAAAATTTGAAAAAAATCTGTGAAAAAGGTAAATTAAACAATATTACCTATTTTACTTTAAGAGTCGCGTTTGATCAGTTACGAGGTGTTAAATACCAATATTAGAGGCACGCCTAGGGAAAAGGTACCTTCGGACAGTTGACGTCAATCCTTGAAATGACGTCATAAAATTGAGCAGACGACATTAATTATTATGCCATTCGCGGTAAAAATACCATTTTATTGTCAAAATGTGAAACAAAATCACTGTTTTGTTATGAGAAAATAATAGAAATTTGAAAGTTCTTTCTAAATATAATAACAACAAAAATGACACACAAAAAATGACCGAAGGTACATTTTCCCGTGGCGTGCCTCATAATTAGTATTCAAATGTATTAACTTCAATGTACAACGGTAAAATAGCAAAGCACTATTCGTATGTTTTTGGTAACAAGCCGAAATCGACCACAATGATGCTTTGAATTACTCTCCCAAAATATTGTATACTTTTTGAGAGTAAGATTAAAACGTTAAGTAAAATGCGAGAATGTACTCCATACAAAACAGGAAAAGATTGCTACTTTCACTTTAATTTGTGAAAATAAGATGAAGGGTTTCAGTCGAAGTTGCAAACAAGATTTAATTAGGGCTACTTATCGTGCGTTGTAAAAATGACCATAAGCCGAAATAGATTTGAATAGATAATCAAAATTGATTAACAATACTAAAAACAAATCGTTGTTAAGAAATCATTAATTATATAAGCTTTAGTAAATGATTAAACATTGAAACTGAATTTTTTGCAGATCAAGAATAGAAATTATACGAATCAATTTATTATTCATTATAAGAAAGTTATTTTGAATCAAACGATAAAACGAATATTTAAAATTGTTTGCTTACTACATTGTATATTTTTACTCTTAAAAAGTTTTGACTGAATTCGAAATACATTGTATTCAAATGTTAAATTAGAAATCAAAACTTTGGTGATGATTTTTAATTGTGGACAATATGTTTCTCTTTGTTGAACTCATATCTGTGCCTAAGGTTATAAAACAGAGCATGGAAACCAGTCTCAAATCTCAAGCATCTGATTGGCTGAAATGGCGACTGGTCAATTTCAGCCAATCAGATGCTTGAGATTTGAGACTGGTTTCCAATCTCAGCTTTAAAACCTTGAGGCCTGATTACAACGGTAAAAGTTTATGGTTGAAAATGTATTGTGAAATTATCTAACAGTGTGCAGAGAAGTACATTAAGCCCGATACATTTAATATCAATACAAAACTGAAAAAATGTAAACTGACGACAATACACGCATCTGTTCGGTTACTTGTTGAGTCGAAAATTAATCGTTTTATTAAGGTGTTATCTTTCTGACCGAAAGTGCTAGACATCTGGTTCGTGATTACACTTGGTATTCCATAAGGGTTTTGTTACTATTTTACCATAATTTGAACTCACGGGGCTCGTTATGTACGTTGTGGGGATATTTTTCAAAGGAATTGTTAAAAGTGGAATTACACTAAGCTCAATAGACGACGAATTAGCGCAAGATATACATAACGAGTCTAGTCTGAGTGTATAATGTCGCTGTGTAGAACTTCTGACTATATCCATATATAAGCTGCACAGATGTCTAATTGGCAAGTTACGATTTAACAAGATGAGACGTCTGTGGTTATCTGTTGGGCTTATTGACAGATATGGCAAGGCACCTGCACGTGTTATCCTTGTTGAGAAATAAAACTAGTCTGTTAGAGCTAGGTTTCTGTATAAACATTATGACCTTTAACCTTTAAACGTGTTATACGTACATTCGTCTTCCAAAACTAAGGATTTCTTCTTCTTAAACGTAGGATCGATACCGGCAGCTTTAGACATTCATATAGTCAGTACTGTTATCAGTAAAACAGTCCGTTACCGATGTTATGCAGTAATAATAATGTTTATTAGGGTTATCTGATCAACCTTTATTTGGGGTTGTCCCGGCTGGCTCAGTCGGTAGCGTTGTCGGAATTGCATGGCTAGGTGATGTCGCCGCGAAGGTACGCGCTCGCTCCCCAGTAGAGGCAATATCATTTGATAACCAGTAGACTTCTTTAAGCAATGCTGTTAGTAACTTGTTGGTGAAAGAGATGTCTCGGTATCATTTAGAAAGACAGCAAACGATTTCGATGACATATTTCTTGACTTGATAATTGATAAATGATTGATACATTTATTTCATCATCGTTAATTATTTAAAACACGAAAGAGCGAAATTAAAAACTTTTCTGTTCTTGATGTATAAAAGTAAGCAATGTTTTATCCTGTTAAGTCTACCTAACTTAAGATTTAGTTTCATGGAATAATACTTGATAATAATAAATGCTTATAATCAATACAATCAATAATCAATGTGAGAATAACAAGATATAAGTGACAAAACGATAAGGCAAGTTATTGTTCTCACGTATTCAACTTTGTAACATTTTATGTAATCGTCTAGCATTTCTTGTACAGAATAGTTGAATAAGCAACGAAGTCGACAGACCCTTTTATATCAGTAACGCAAAACGCATTGTTGAGAGCAAGGATAGAAATATAAGACTTGTTAGTGTTAAAGATTAAAAGACAAATACGATTGTATGCATTAGCAAAATGTCATATTAAGAGCCATATCATCCAAATGTGTCCTTAGAAAATAGACGTCATCCCTTAAAATGACATCAAAGAGTTTGAAAAAAGATACATTGATTATTACGCATGAAAAAAATTATTTCGCTTTCAAAATTTGTAACACAAATTTATATAATTTTAGTAGAAAATAAGATAAAGTAATTACATGTATATGGTCTCTCTACAATAAGCACACATTTAAAATGCTAAAAACTAATATGATAAAATATTTAAGATTGCTTCAGCGCTTGATTAATTGAGTTTTGGTGTTTAATTCGTTTCACATTTTAGTCAGCTTCTGATATGAAGAAGTAATTAGTACAAGTAATTAAACAGTCATCAATGCTTTAACCCTTGCTACAGGGTACGCGTAAAACATCATCTATTAGTGTAATTGATGTGTTATGAATATTTTAAAAAATACACATCATTATGCAAGTGTAGGCATGTATCGCTACAATAATTATAACTTTGATCTACGTTTGGGAACGTGATCTTCGCAACAAATTTCAATTATTATTACATTAATCATGCTTTTGTGAATATATACGACTGTACTCAGCATTAATCGACGCAGTTTATTCAGGTGCGGGCATAAACTATACTTTATTCCAAAAGAAAGTGTGCAATTTGTGTTAAACTTTGGTGAATTTTCATTTTGTATGAAATCACAAATGAGTTCATTTTAATTCTATAATTAAACCATTTATGTTCTTATCTCAATTTTGATATCAAAATTTAGAAATTAGGGAAAGCAGTTAATAAAATTACCGAAAACAAAGTACACACTTTCTTTTGGAATAGAGCATAAATGAGTACTAGTAACATGTAACACCATTTCTTATAAACTGTGTCCCAAATTGTCCTTATTCGGCTACCTGATAGTTTTCCTTTCTCGGTTGGCTCATGGTTTATGTCCATCTCGCATTAAACCGGAATAATGTTATAATTATTTCGTCTCTCAGGGGACTAAATGATCTTCATTTATTTTCTTATTCTTCACTTTAGCGTCACCAGCATTTTGCAAGACGCAATTTGCAAAGGTTTCTCTACTTTTCTGATACGCATATCTGCGAAACGGCGCACACCCAAGAGACAGACTGTGATCAGAAAGATGTGATGTATAGCCATGAACAGCTAATACTGTAAAATCTGGGAGTAAATGGAAATGTATTAGATAGCATTAACGGTAGTCGATTATTCTACTCAGAACCTAAAAGGAAACTGAACGACGGAAAAGCATTTCCTTCGGGAAGCTTAATGTCTTCATTTCTTGTCTTTCTTGCTGGAAACTTTTTATTTAATAGAATCTATTTTTGTTGACTCATTACTTTGAAACTCTATGTCTTCTCATATGAGGTGCGTTATAAGAAAATGTACATGTATCTTCAGTGACATTTTTGTTGTAAGAATATTTGGAAAGCGCTAAAAATTATCAGGGTTTTTGTCTAATTATAATTTGATTTAGATACACATTTTGACCATAAAAATGCTATTTTATCGCATATAGCATAATAAACAATGCCGTCTGCCCAAACTCATTGTTTTTCAAGAAATGACGGGAACTAACAGATGACACATTTTCCCTAGACATGTCGCACATCTTAACTATGACACACGTTAAGTCAAGAATGCGCTACGTTTTAACATTTTCAAGAAAGATGTAACAATCAATTTTAATTTAAATTCCATAGACGTTTTCAATGATAAATGAGGGAAGAAGAAATATACAAGTGTACAAGTCGAACTTTAACTGAGTTTTGTATGTTCTTGATAGCATGAAACATATTGAGAATTTAGATTTAGTATTTTTCGTAACTTACATGCAATTACCCTTTAGGTTGATAAAGCTGTCATTTGAAAATAAAATCGGAAGTGATGGCAGACCGGATTATTAGCGTAAAGGGAACCATTAAAATCCCTCAACGCCAAATATTTTCTCAACACCAAAAAATTTCTTTTTACGGAACTTCAAGCCTCAACAACATGGAGTCTTTAATTATGGAGTCTTTACTAAATGTTTTTGAAATCTAGCAGGCAGTCTTTTAGAATAAGACACGTCGGTTTTCAAACTGGACATAAATTAAAAACCAGCCACGCCTCTTCCTGTTGCAACGACATTCTTTACTTAAGCTTGTTTAAATACTGACGTTAATGTCTATTGACAGAGAATGTTATGTACATAGGTTCATCAAGAGTGTTTATATTTTAGAAATGTATGAGATTTGAGAATATTGTCGAATACTTTCAAAACATAAATGCAACTTGTACATGTCTAATGTCATTTTAAAGAAAAATAAATGAAATGTTTCTAACGCTTCGACTTCCTTTCCTATGACGTGTGTTAAACCCTCGTAATACATCCACCGTGTGGCATGTAGGGGAAAATCGCTGACAGGGTTTTTCTTGTGGTGACAGTGTTTGACATATAAGCTAAATGTAAACAAATGCCGTTACTTAAGCTATTGGACTAATATTATGTATTACATACATTTAAAGATATCAAGCTTGATTTATGGAAGGAAAACGACACAGATTAAGTTCAGATTGACAACACAACTGAAATAAGGTCATGTACATGTATACAGTAAAGCAATATTTGCATGCATGCACATTTTTGTAAAGTGGTACAATTGACATTAGATACAAAATATAAGCAGAAAATACATTCAAATAAATACTGGTAAGTGTACAGTGTTGTACACTTAACATTAGGTAAACAGAAAAAAAAACAAATGAAAATTGGCAAAATGTAGTATTTCCAATACAAAACACAAAATTCTGAATACGGTGAAATATCTTGAATGAAGTAAAAAAAAACAACACTACGTATAAATGTCAAGGAGCAGAGATTTGGATGGCAGGTGCTGAAATTCAACCATTTTTACGATCACCCATTCCTGAATTATTTACAGGAGAAACTTAATCCGACCAGTACATATTCAATTATTCAGAGGAAACACTTCTAAGTAATAATGCTGCACATTTACGTTTTCTTCACTCCGCCCTGCGTCAGATTGCATTCATTGAGATGAAAGCTTAATCTGATAAGGAGGGGAAGTTTGAGCTGAATAAAAAACAAACATGTAATAAATTGAAAAGAATTGCATATAAATATTTAATGTTTTCTTATCGTGATAGTTTCTTTGAGGAAAAGTATAGTACTGTATCGGTAATTAGATGGCCACGTGACAAAAAGATGGATTATCATAAAACAAACAAATTGGACATCACCATGTTCAACTCATATGTTTTGATCAATGGAACAATGTATACTCGTATATACCGAGCAAATTTGAAAAAAAACACCAGTTTTTAACTTCAAAAATTATGGTCAGTGATGCTTTGGTATATCATTCATTTAATTTATGGTATTTGCACATATCTGGGCATTTGATTAAGCGGGATTTTTTACAGAGGTCAATATCTCCAAAATAATGATACGATAGTATTTAACATTAAAGTCCCAAACAGATTATTTGACCATCAAATTTAAATGTTAATAGCATTTACAGAAGAAAAAAACACATTCGTTCAAAACCACTTACGCAAAGAAAAGGAAACAGTTAGTTAAATTTCCGATTTTGCAAATTACCTCCCTTTTAGTTGATGAAAGAACAAAATTAAACGTTTATTTTGCCACAACAACTTTTTTTCATGTTCTTTTTTAAACCGATAGACACTGAACCGACTTCCTCCAAGATAATCATATTGGTGAGAAAATTCCTCCAGATAAATATATTTGCATTCACTGGCATCATGAATATCATAGGTTTTTTCATGTTATTTTTGTCAAGATTTCATTTCGGCTCAGTATACCGGGGTATTTTTCCTCCTGTCTGCTATATGATCGTTATTTAAAACAACTATCACGTGACTGTTGTTTTATTATCATTCAGTTATTCATTTATTTTTATTAACCACCCTATGATAGACAACTACAAGACCAGACTGCAAAGTTATGCGTTTATGTCGCCCAGACGCTATCAATGCAATTATATTGGATTCCCAAAATAAAAACCAGTGTAGTTATTTACCCTAAGGGAATGAAGCACACGGCGGTTGCTTGGCATTTGCATAATCTGCGGTGTATGCAATGTAAATACAAATAGAAACAATACCCAACGGAGCTTACATGACTTTCCAAGACCATGTCCGATTAGACAAGTATATTGCTTGCCAGTCCAACCTTGTTAGTAACTGATATTGAACGTTTATCACACACAAAATATATTTAGCTTCTCCCTATAAAGCAACCACATTGTTAAAAATGTTTTATTATGCTAAGAAATCGATTTATTTATTCATAATTCATTTCATATAGCATTATTGTTTTCTGTCTGGACAGGTTCAAAGGAATGTGAAACTTCTATCAAATAATTGAAGAAGAGCGTATATCCATCAAATATATCCTGGACTGAGTGCAAAACATGTGTAACTGAATTTGTAACTCAAATTTAGTTACAACTGTTTTGCACTCAACCCACAGTATGTCTGGAAGAGTCGTGTTATTAGGAACATAATAAAAAAGGACGTTTGGTCAAACGCTTTCACTTAATCATGTGAAAGACAATCTGTCAAATAAATATGATAAACCTTAGCAGTAAATTCCAGTAATGCTTGTCTATAGACACGTTTGCAACTTAAGTGATGGATTATTCACAGTGTGTTGTTTGAACATCATGACAGTAATTAATGCATACAAATCCACAATACGGAAATGTGCATTTTATCAAAACGTATTAAAGCTGAGAAGCACATAAACAATATTCTGCTTGAAACTCTGTAACGCATTAAAGCTGAAAAGCACATAAACAATATTCTGCTTGGAACTCTGTTGCTGTAACATTATACATTACCAGATTAAGAGAAATCAAACAAATTCTGCCATATTTATTGTATCTTTAAACGAATAATATATATCGTTAACAAATTCTGAGAGAGAGAGAGAGAGAGAGAGAGAGAGAGAGAGAGAGAGAGAGATTCGAATTCTTATGGAAGTACTGCTTTTTATAAATAATGTATACGTATGTGTATATTTTATAGCGGCATTTACACTTATACACTTTAAGAACGCTTTTAGTTATAGACATTGACTTTGGGAACTCTTTATAGAATAATGATCACTATGTTTTTTATTTTAATAATTTATAGCACAATTTTACGTATGTGTAATCTGTTCTCTCATGATATTAAATACACTATTTGACTTTCGTGTATGACATATTGACTTTTTCCATGTTACCATACAATTACTATTTTAATACAGAAAGATGCTAATCTGGGCTGAAGGTTATAAAATTGAGATTGGAAACCAGTCTCAAATCTCAAGCATCTGATTGGCCAATCAGATGCTTGACATTTGAGACTGGTTTCCATGATCAGTTTTATAACCTTGGGCACTGTTCTGTTCCGTAAATATTGTATTAACACGTGTCTTTTTGCAAAAATTATCATCATATTTATAACCGCGAACTGAGCAATGTTTTAATTGGTGGTGTATTTTAGCATTTGATATTGTATTATAATTGATGTTTTAATCAATATTGTTCCGAATCCTGGATTGTCTCTTTACATTTTAAATACAGATGCATTCATCTGAGCTCCTTGGGGCTTTGCAAGTCCACCAGATGTAACAAAAATAACTATTTTTGTAAAGCAAGTATTAATCTAAAATAAAACGTATTGTAATTAAAAATATATTTGGCGCCATTTTTCTTACCATCGAATTTTTATGCCCCCCACAAAGTGGAAGGCATATAGAGTTGCACTCGTCCGTCCCCAAATCTCGTGGCATCAACTCCTCCTAAACTATAAGCGGATTTCTTTCAAACTTGCACAGATGATCAAGCAGGATGTGTAGATGATCGTAAAGAAAGGATTTTTTCCTGTGACCATTATACCAGAGTTATGACCCTTTGTTTTAAAATTATGTTGCATCAGTGGGGGCATCAGTGTCCGAGGAGACATTCTAGTTGTATTTACTGTGATTTATGACATATAAAGTGCATCGAACTTAATTTAAAATCCATGTATCGTAGTATTTTTTGAATATCTCATCAGTTGTTATAAAACTGAACAATAAAGCGGATTACTTTACAATGCACATGATTCATTTTACATGTAGGTAACTGACCAATGTAATTGATTAATATAATGTACAATAATGAGCGATAAATAAATCAGATGTATTCATCATGTCTTAAATAAGCCAGGATTTCCTATTTGGCTTGGAGCAATCCCCATGCTTCCATTTATGTCAAATGATTTACGGGACATGAAACAATGTTTGTACTTGATAATGCTCTTAGGCAAATAGCCAACATTGCAATAACAGTTTATGAAAACATGAAGAGCAAACCATTTAAAGTAATTAACGGTGTTACCTTTTGTTTATGTCATCAGCGCGTCTGACACTAAGTCATAAGTTAAATTAGGAAATTTGTATAACAAAAATTTTAAATACAATACCACTGTGTGCCGAACAAGCGCAAAACCGATCCGGAAGAGTCAATTGAACCCGTGTAATAACACAAACAATCAAGTTTAAATGATTTTATTAGTTGTTTCTTTTTAATTGGATCCATAATAGCTTGCCTACCTTACATAATGTCAATCATGCAATTTGTGTATTTCCAATAAGTGATGAACATTTGACTTATGGGTTACAGATCAGTATTAAATATCAAATATTAAACCGAAATACAGTTTTAGCCATGACGTGTGTATATGATCGTAATACAAAAAAAATGTACATTGCTTTACGCAGAACCACTGAAAAAAGACAATTTTAAATTATTAAATTTAAATGATACCATGCCTCTTTTCAAAGTTTTGTCGCTTGTCAGCATTCAACACCGACTGACTAACTACTTTATACAATTTTGCGTGAATTTTCTAATTTTGTGAAACTCCTCTTTTAACTAACCAATTGTGTATGGACATGTCTACAACTTAAATGCTTTGATTGTTTTCCTAACAAAGTAATTAATACGAGAACAAATCTATTTTTGTTGGATGCAATGCTTTCTTGTGGGGCTGGGAAAGGAGATATTTGATGGAATTATGTAGTTAATATAAGAAGAAGAGACAGGGTGCTTAACAAACTCCGTAATTGGCCTATTAAATGGAAGAATTGGGAATCCATATTAGTTCATAAATAACACGTCTCAGAACAAAACGTACTCAAAAAGCCAAGTCGCTTGAAAATTGTTTTCCTAATACAACTTGTAACTTTTTTGTTTTAGAAATATTCAGATTAGCTCAATATTTCGGGACCATTCTGTTTTGGATTGAAATTACTTCATATGTCGCTTTTTTGAAGTGATCAGAGCAAATGAAATAAAACTTTGCACCGATGCGTTCAGAGTTTTTCAAAGTTTCCTTTCAAATATATGTTGTTTTCTTATTGTGAGTAATATTTGTTTTTAAACTTGAATAGATTAAAATTGTATCTTAAATCCTCGAAACCACAAAAGCATGCCACCCACGAACTGTTGGTTTCATTATGACATGATTCATAAATGTGCATGTCAATTTTAAAGAAATAAATAACGTAAGCAGTATAATGCAAAAATTGAAATATGCATATCAGGAATGGCCACATCCAGCATACACAGCCTCCCCACACATCCAAAAAGTAGAGAGGAAAAGAGAGCATGGTATTACAATAATCAGTTTCAAAATGGACGCCACAAACAAATAACGAACGAGTGTAACCAAAGGGGTTACCGACTTGGAACGGTCAGTGGCAAAACAAATTGACACTGGGGGTTTAAACCAGGTTCTAGGGTGCACCAACCTCACACTTGCCCCAACAGGTTCTCGTATCACAAAACAAGTACAAGTTGTCTTGGTGAAATAACTCAAATCCACCCATCGGCTCAACAATGTTGCATGCAAAAGCACACAAAGATATAAAACATAAGAAGCCAATAGCATTGCAAAGCCAAAGGGCTAAAACAATCATTAGAATCGGTACAACACCTGCAAGTGTTAACCAACTGATTCAGATCATGATATTGTTATTAACCCCCATTAAGTTAAAATGGTCTAATTGAGTGAATGAAAAATTGCATCAATGTGATGGATGAGGAAAATCATGTGATAAAAAATGAAACTTCTTAACCAGATGCATGTAGCACAGAACGATGCGCTTAATAAGTAATTATAATCAACACATAAATAATATATAATAAATAGAAACAAAATAAATGCAAGCTGTGTTTTACGACAAGTCTGTGTTGAACTATCTTATAATTCGTACGCAATTATTCAAAAGACACTGTCTCTAGTTAACAGGGTTTATATCTTTATTTACCTCGTTTCTTTCCTTGTCAGATTGCAAATCCATTAAGATGAAACATCAAAGTAACATGGACCTTCAGTTACAGTTTAAAGGTAAAGCAGTGATACAACAAATTGAAAAGAATTACATATAAATATTGAATGACTTCTTACCAAGACAGCCTCTAAGGGAAGATAGTTCAGATTCCATTGAGAAAATTAAGTAGTAATTGCTTTTTAGGTGCCCCATTACATGTACCGATAAACCGATTGACTATGTTTTATTAACAGATACGTTTTTAGTTATCAAAACCAGGTTATTTGCGATAACCATAAATGATAAAAACAAAAGTAAAGTAAATTTTAATTCCTACAACAAGATTTCTGTTACAGAATAAAAATATTTCTGAAACAGTCTCGAGTCTTGAATATCACACTGACAAACGTACTTGTTCTTTTTTCTACCCACAGGGATTGAATTTTGCAGTCACTATTCACACCCTTCCTACCTAATTCGAACACACTCGTATACAGCATTGAATGTTGTATGCTGACCAACATTCAGTTTTGTTAAATAAAGTCCTATCTGCTTTTTGGCTGTGTGACATTACCTTCTTATTTAATTGTTGTAATCGTCGTAACAAAATTCTGTTACGAAAAAACATGTGTTATTTTTTATATTTGTTCTATTCCAGTTCGTAAATAATTAAGTCAACGTTTAATTTTGTTGATGCAATTAAATGATCTAAACATTAGTGAGAGAATAAAGTAATTAAAGTTGTCGTCAATATTGCAGAGGTTGTTACTCGTTATTCGCATACTATATTATGCGTGGTGTAATAACTTTACATCTGATCGATTCTAGCCTAATGAATCAAATGAAAATTAAAGGGCAATTACGTATAACTTCAAGAACCTTAAAATATCACAATATACAACGTAATTTATTCTTTACTAGTAATATAAAGTTAATTGTATGAAATATATTTTCACTGAAATAGTTAAAGCGCAAAACTGCTTGTGACATATGTGTTCATTTGTCTAACACGATGTGCACGAGTTATTTGATCAATTATGAAAATCTAGAAATAAGAAAACTATATAATTAAATTTAATATTATGAACTGATATGTGTTTTGTCAATTGACAAAATTTTATAAACTTTTATTTAACAATCAGCATTGCACAAAATTAATTTTGCCTGGATTACACTGATTAATTGACGCAGAAGGACTAATGATGTACTTTTTTTCGGTTGTTTGATATACTCTAGATTTTAGCCCGAAAGGTTACAGAATAAAATTGAATTCCGCTCCGAATCCGCTTAACGCTTTTAACCACTTTGATTAAATTCCGATTCCAAGACCATTTCGATTCGATTGCGCTCCGCTTCTTTCGACATTACGACACGCTCCGATCGATCTTTTCACTCGGCTTCGTTTCTTATGTTTCAATGTTTTTGCTGTTGGTTTCATTATGACATGATTCATAAATGTGCATGTCAATTTTAAAGAAATAAATAACGTAAGCAGTATAATGCAAAAATTGAAATATGCATATCAGGAATGGCCACATCCAGCATACACAGCCTCCCCAGACAGCCAAAAAGTAGAGACGAAAAGAGAGCATGGTATTACAATAATCAGTTTCAAAATGGACGCCACAAACAAATAACGAACGAGTGTAACCAAAGGGGTTACCGACTTGGAACGGTCAGTGGCAAAACAAATTGACAAAGGGTTTAAACCAGGTTCTAGGGTGCACCAACCTCACACTTGCCCCAACAGGTTCTCGTATCACAAAACAAGTACAAGTTGTCTTGGTGAAATAACTCAAATCCACCCATCGGCTCAACAATGTTGCATGCAAAAGCACACAAACATATAAAACATAAGAAGCCAATAGCATTGCAAAGCCAAAGGGCTAAAACAATCATTAGAATCGGTACAACACCTGCAAGTGTTAACCAACTGATTCAGATCATGATATTGTTATTAACCCCCATTAAGTTAAAATGGTCTAATTGAGTGAATGAAAAATTGCATCAATGTGATGGATGAGGAAAATCATGTGATAAAAAATGAAACTTCTTAACCAGATGCATGTAGCACAGAACGATGCGCTTAATAAGTAATTATAATCAACACATAAATAATATATAATAAATAGAAACAAAATAAATGCAAGCTGTTTTTACGACAAGTCTGTGTTGAACTATCTTATAATTCGTACGCAATTATTCAAAAGACTCTGTCTCTAGTTAACAGGGTTTATACCTTTATTTACCTCGTTTCTTTCCTTGTCAGATTGCAAATCCATTAAGATGAAACATCAAAGTAACATGGACCTTCAGTTAAAGTTTAAAGGTAAAGCAGTGATACAACAAATTGAAAAGAATTACATATAAATATTGAATGACTTCTTACCAAGACAGCCTCTAAGGGAAGATAGTTCAGATTCCATTGAGAAAATTAAGTGGTAATTGCTTTTTAGGTGCCCCATTACATGTACCGATAAACCGATTGACTATGTTTTATTAACAGATACGTTTTTAGTTATCAAAACCAGGTTATTTGCGATAACCATAAATGATAAAAACAAAAGTAAAGTAACGTTTAATTCCTACAACAAGATTTCTGTTACAGAATAAAAATATTTCTGAAACAGTCTCGAGTCTTGAATATCACACTGACAAACGTACTTGTTCTTTTTTCTACCCACAGGGATTGAATTTTGCAGTCACTATTCACACCCTTCCTACCTAATTCGAACACACTCGTATACAGCATTGAATGTTGTATGCTGACCAACATTCAGTTTTGTTAAATAAAGTCCTATCTGCTTTTTGGCTGTGTGACATTACCTTCTTATTTAATTGTTGTAATCGTCGTAACAAAATTCTGTTACGAAAAAACATGTGTTATTTTTTATATTTGTTCTATTCCAGTTCGTAAATAATTAAGTCAACGTTTAATTTTGTTGATGCAATTAAATGATCTAAACATTAGTGAGAGAATAAAGTAATTAAAGTTGTCGTCAATATTGCAGAGGTTGTTACTCGTTATTCGCATACTATATTATGCGTGGTGTAATAACTTTACATCTGATCGATTCTAGCCTAATGAATCAAATGAAAATTAAAGGGCAATTACGTATTACTTCAAGAACCTTAAAATATCACAATATACAACGTAATTTATTCTTTACTAGTAATATAAAGTTAATTGTATGAAATATATTTTCACTGAAATAATTGAAGCGCAAAATTGCTTGTGACATATGTGTTCATTTGTCTAACACGATGTGCACGAGTTATTTGATCAATTATGAAAATCTAGAAATAAGAAAACTATATAATTAAATTTAATATTATGAACTGATATGTTTTTTGTCAATTGACACAATTTTATAAACTTTTATTTAACAATCAGCATTGCACAAAATTAATTTTGCCTGGATTACACTGATTAATTGACGCAGAAGGACTAATGATGTACTTTTTTTCGGTTGTTTGATATACTCTAGATTTTAGCCAGAAAGGTTACAGAATAAAATTGAATACGCTCCGAATCCGCTTAACGCTTTTACCCACTTTGATTAAATTCCGATTCCAAGACCATTTCGATTCGATTGCACTCCGCTTCTTTCGACATTACGACACGCTCCGATCGATCTTTTCATTCGGCTTCGTTTCTTATGTTTCCATGTTTTGCTCCTCGTTTTAATTGTTATGAATATTAAGCTATTATAGTATGAATTCTGTAATAGACATGTATAGTTTAAAAAATCCCCCAAAAAAGTTATTTATTAATTCTATATTATCCAAGCGGTGCGTTCTTGGAGTTATTTAGCTCATATAAAATCGTGTGGATATCATTGATCAAAAAGTCCACGCCATAATATCAATAAAAATCCTATGCTCTAACTCAATTAAAAAAACATTCTGAATAAAATTTGATTAATTTCAAAGAACACGTTATAAAAATGAAATGGGAACGTCCGAAGATAGCTTTTCCCGTGACGCGCCCCAAATTAAATCTTAGACGTATATAACACAAAGTCACGCAAAGTTATAATTATAGAATAAATGTCAAGCTTTACAGTTGAAAACTCCTCAAGTAAGCGGTGGGTTTTCATAATTTCCCAATTATCATTATGAGTTAAGTTTAAAATCGAACTCAATATATTTCGTGATCTTGGGGCCACATCACATCGGGCGATGTGATCTCGCTATAACAAAAATGGCGATATCATGCTCAGATTCAATTAATTTATTCCAACTTCATTTGATACGACATAATTGTTTTCTGTCTGGCAATTCTCAAAGGAATGTAAACCTCTGTCAAATCATTAATATCGGAAGCAAAACGCATTACCATCAACTTTGTGTCTTAAAAAATCCTGATATTACGGACTTATGCAAACATATCACGCTTTAACATAATGCCAATAACCATCGTCTGAAAACTTCAAAAATGCAAACATCAGGAAAACCCAAATTGCAATATAAATGAAATCTGATTCGCAATTTGCGCAATGGTCACGCATCCATATCCTGAAATTTGTGCAAGGTTCATGTATTTAGATTCTATAATACCTCAGATTCACGCGACCACATATTGCAATATGTCAGGTTCACGCAAACACGTGACATACGTATGGTTCACGCATCAAAATAATGCATTACCTCAGAATTATGCGTTAACATTATGAAATACATCGAATTTACCCTCATCATAGTTAATCAGAACGACGCATCCAAAATTAGCCTATCTAAATAACGCGATATGTTATGATTACGAATCCTCATTCTTAAATAGGTCAGATTCACCCATCAACTTATTGCATTACGTCAGGATCTCCAATCCAAACTACTTAGTAAAGTTCACATATCCATATATCGCAATATGTTACGATAACGCATCAGCATCCAACTTCTAAATAAATTACATGAGGTTCTCCTATTTACATCGGCAATACGTTACGATTACTTATCCGCATTCCGAAATACGCCAGATTTACTCATCCACACACTGCATTACGCCAGGATCACTCAGCCAATTCTAAATTACGTGAGGTTGTCGTATCTACATTCCGCAATACGTTATGATTAGGCATACGCATTCCAAAATACTCCAGATTTACGCATCCACACACTGCATTACGCCAGGATCACTCATCCACATTCTAAATTACACGAGGTTCACTCATCCTTATTCTACAATACATTACGATTCTGAGTATGTCATATTTACGCGTCCATATACAATGTACTGCATTACACCAAACTTACGCATCCACGTTCTAAATTACTTAAGGTGCAAGCATATAGATTGAACAGCTGATTCTGAAACTTTTGAATGCAAGTGCAGTCAGTGAAATGTTATAAGTAACTAGACAAATGTAAGAGAGAAACGGGGGGAGACAAATAAGTGAATCATTTTATGCGAAACCACGTTACATTAAATATATAACATTCCCTGTGTTTAACCGAGAAGAAATGTGACTAGACGTGCTTTATCTTAATTCGTACATCACGTAATACATACTGCAAATTGTTAAAGTGCAGTTCTGCACACGTTGCAGAACTTTATAAATCGTCCAGTTAGTTTGATAGCTCTTTGGGTCTGCCAGGAATCAGACAAACTACACTCAAAATTATTGTTGTCAAACGTGAGATAGACATACTTTAAGGCAAACATATGTGTCTTGGCAAAAGAACAATTTCATTACAAAAAAAGTTAAATATGCATATCAGGAATGGCCGCATCTATCAGACACAGCCTCCACACAAAGCCAACAAGTAGAGACATTAATTTTTACGAAAAGGACCTGCTGTACATGTTTACTAACATTTTGTAAAATGTCTCTTATACGGAATTATTGCATTAAAGTTGATAGCCGTATTGTCAGATTGTCGACAACAGTTTATTTCTCTTAATTGTAAGTAGAGAAAAAGAAACGAAAATATTCATAGAATGATTTGTTTGATATGTTACTTGGTGTTCAATATTGAGTTGTTTTGTTTTAAAATGTATGGTCGAAATATTTATTATGGAATTTCTTTTGATAATTGTTTGGTAAAATTGTTTACTTTTTAACTATTTTACATGTATATGAACATAATACAAATTAAAAACAGGATCAATATGCTATTGATATGTTCATGCTGTTTTTCTGAAAATAAACAAACCTCTCATTGCTTTTGATGCACAACCTTTTCTGCTTTACGATTCCATACAGTCTCATTGTATTTGAAATTAAAATTATTATCCCTAACAACTTTATATTGTCAACGTTTTCATACATTTCTGTATGAAAATATGTCAGTTATTATTACTGAGTTCAGGATTAAACAAAATAATTAAAGCCCCAGCCCTAAACTAAAGGAAGAATATACTATTGAAAAAATCATATTTGTCCATATATACTCCAATATATAAACTCTCTAACAGAACACAAAAGGTCCGATCGAATTCTTTCTTATAGGCGGGATTTTCAATGATATTGTTAAATTATAGTTAATGAACTTTTAAGAAGCTAAATATAATAAAGCTATATTTAGCACCGACGAAGAGACCACTTCATGCGCGATCTCGATTTTTGTGACGTTTCGGAAATCCTACGTTTGCTTTTAGTCGCGCGGACCAAATTTATTTTAGTAAATTAAAATTTTATTAGCCGGAACTAATGCTGCAAATTTGTGCCTATAGTTCCAAATACATGTAATATTTCATACAAGAGCGGATTAAATTGAAGTAATGCCGCTTTAATGGACGTTTTCTGCACTTAGTTAACAAATGAGTTTAACTGCTAAGTGTAAAACTGATTGCGAACAGACGATCAATGAACTCCCTTAATTAAAAATTCCTTCGGTTGTTTTTTATGAAATAATAAGTCTTTTTCGTAAAATATCATAAAGTAATGTAATGATGCTTTAATGACCCAATCGGGAGGAATTTATTACTCAGCAGGGACTATTTGTTTATTACTTATTAGTGGGTTTGTGCTATGGTTTGGAAATATTATTTTTCCAATCGACTATAATTTTAGATTTCTATCTCTGGTAGTATCTTATTTAATAATTGTGGTTGCCTATTAATTATTTAATCAAGACATTTTACCGATTAATGCAGTGACTGAATGTAATATAATATTTGCTGCACCGACAAATTTGTTTGGGCTTTTCATTTGAAATTGACTGTGAGACGTTGGCGATCCCTTCAGGTTGTACTGTTTGTTTGGGAGGTATATTTTATCTTTAAATATCCAAATAAACTAAATGCTACATGTTTTCTTTCTTTCCTGCTACCAAATTATTGTCTGTATGACAATGAATGTAGCTCTTTATGTTTCTCTGGTGAAAACTGTTTCTGGTTTTTGCAGTTGCATTTCTGTTATATCTTTATTTTGAGACAACTTCCTTGTTCTGTCCTATAATTAAATATCCGAATTCCATTTCCTTCCTTGTTCTGTCCTATAATTAAATATCCGAATTTCATTTCCTTCCTTGTTCTGTCCTATAAATTAAATATCCGAATTTCTCTCCTTATTCTTTCATCCGAATTGCATTCTTTGTTCGGTTCTGTAGTAAAATTTTTGATTTTTTTCTTTATCAGTTGAAGGCGGGTTATAAAGGAATGTTTGACAGAATAGTTATCCGCTGTGCAAGAGTGATTTTCAGTTCTTGGCACGTTGATATATTGCTATTCACTGCTTAAGATTGAACGTGTTAAAGAACAAATTGAAGTGTATTTTCGTTTATGCCAAAACGGATCCTCTGCTGCAAGTTAATGGGAGACGGTTGTGTTTGGAATTGGAATGAGTTCGCAGAAACAGTGGTTGAACAAAAGCATGTAAACCGCCCGAAAATGAAATATTTGAAACCATTTACCATTACCATTCAAGAGCCTCGTTAAGAAAACTCAATAATACCCGTGTTCCTCATTTTCAACAAATGTACGATGATTTGATGTGTCTAATTACCATACAAATGAAAATTAGACAGCTTTTAGAGATTCTTGAAGGCAAAATTACACTTCTCGGTAATGAAATGACGACACTTAATCTTAAGACTAAAAGTCGCGTATTGTTCGAAACTTCCATTTGAAATATTACAATTACATTATTATCTTTATAGCCGCCTGTCTACTCCCTCGTATGATCATTTAAATCCAATTCGTCGTTCTCACGACGCACTGGTATGTCATTTCTTTTAGTTCTGCAATGTGTGTCAGTACAATAGGTATACACTAATATAATTTGTTAAGAAGAAGCAAAAGAAACTTTGAAAGTAAGTGAACACGAAAACATGGTAAATATTGTTTGAATCTGTTCTACGGCAAAAATGAAATCTCATAATAATTTCCACGCAACCTAGCCCAAGATAGAACGCAAGTCAGTATTAACAAATTCATTATTAAACCCAGTTTTTATTCACTCAAATCTACGATGTGCATACGACGGTCAAAAGGAGATAACACGTATTGCAAGAGAGTGTCATAACGTCGACGCGTTGTTAATAACTATTTGCGAACATGCTTACGAAAGCAACAATAAAAGCCGTACCTGATATATCACCGGCCGATATTTATTCATTCAATTCTAGCAACTTGTATGAAGTGTTGTTTTATGTCTTGCAAGACAATATCAGGCATAGAATTATGATATAATTATAGTTTGTCCATAAGATTTACTGTGTGGAATATATCTTGGTAAAAATTGCCAGTCGTGTTTGAATTTCCACTTCTTCATATGAGAATTGTTATGTCGGTATGTGTTCTTCATTGAAAGTTGGTGTCTATTATCTGTATTTTGCCTGCCTATTTAGCTCAGACTTAAGGCAGATGTTCATTTATTTATAGTAAATCAGTGAGCATTTTAACATAAGGATATATATTTATTCCGACATGTGTCGCAGTACTTCATGTTCCAGCATTCAATACAAATTTACTGTTTCCTTTTCATACTCGCGTAATGCAGCAGGTGAAAGATTCTTGCCCCAAGATCATAAAGCTGTGAGTTGAGAGCAGTCACAAATCTTTGAGACCATTATCAAACTTCAAGCATCTGATGGGCTGAAATGGTCACTTATCGCTATATCATTTCAGCTAATCAGTCTTTAGTTTATGGACTGGTCGATTCTGATATTACCGATGGTGGCAAAGGTTGTGTTGCAAAAGTGTTGCAAAGTATGTTAAATTCTACATAAAACTGTCATTGTGCTTTTAAACGGTGCTTAGCTAAGCTCAATGTATTACTACGA
The DNA here is from genome assembly GCA_038501625.1 of Corbicula japonica. Lineage (NCBI taxonomy): Eukaryota > Metazoa > Mollusca > Bivalvia > Venerida > Cyrenidae > Corbicula > Corbicula japonica. The sequence continues at coordinate 3,177,857 of JAZAYU010000058.1, read as the reverse complement.
TTAAGATATCGTTAATATTTTATAGAATCCCCGTGTCAACCAGTACGTAGTTAACACGGCATAAATAGTTGAGTGTAGAATAATTGCAAAACTTGAGTCAGCGATAGTTCGTCACTCTCTTCTACCTTTTCACATGAACAGTGAACAGAAACCAACAAATAACATACAAGTATGCAATGCGCTAAATATGGATTACAGTATTTTGGTTTTCCTCACTGTCAAACCTTTTCTGTTAAATTTTTTTTGCAATGCCTGTAATGTGTTCTGTGTGGTATGTGCTTGCATACATAGTGGAACATTTCACAAACTTATCTTTACTAATACCCATTCTTCTACAGTTTCCTTATCATTTATATCAAATTAATCGTAAAGTATCTTGCTGGATTACCTGTCTACAGTAAAGTTGAGCATATTCCAAAAGCAGGCAAGCATGCATATTCTATTTAAATATTTAAAACACGATGCTATGGTATTTGAATCGTTAAGAAGCACTTAATCGACATTGACAAAGTCATTGCATTTGTCAACAGATGTAATTTTTCTAAAATTGCATCATCTGTGGGATGAAAACATATCCTGTGATGTTGTGTTATGCTATTATTATGAATTCCAAATTTCACTGTCATGAAACATGCATAGGTATAGAATACAAACCATTGAGAGATTATGCGTCATGAAGCCTCGTGAAATGTGATTTACATTCACAAAACAGCCTTTATATTCTGAATAGCCGCCACCGTAAAAAAGTCCCTCACTTTGTTTCACGAACTAAATCATAATAATTCGAACTTTTGTCTTAATCTGGTCATTTTCTAATGGCCGTATGACTAAACATCGATAAAGAAGTATTAACATGCGGGGGCAATTGTCTGATCAACTAAATATCATAAAGTTAACTATTCGTTAAAATTCATATTCTATGTAAGTAACGACATTCGAATGATTTTGACACTAATTTTAAAACAATGCAAGATGCGGCAAGTACTTCTTGGCAAAAACCGTTATTAATTTGTTTCCTGATGTGGTCGTTTAATAAGCTCATATTCTATGTTGATAATTTCTGAACGTTTTAAGCAGTTTTTTTTTATAAAGTAATTGAATCAACAAGTACTTCGTGGCAAAAACCCTTATTAATTAGTTTCTGATGTGGTCGTTTAAGTTCCTACTCTATGTTAGTAACAAACGGTTATGGGCAGTTATTTTAAAAAAGTACAAGATGCGGCAAGTACTTCTTGGCAAAAACCCTTATTAATTAGTTTTCTGATGTGGTCGTTTAAGTTCCTACTCTATGTTAGTAACAAACGGTTTTGGGCAGTTATTTTAAAAAAGTACAAGAGGCGGCAAGTACTTCGTGGCAAACACCCTTATTAATTACTTTCCTGATGTGCAGAAGTCTGACAAACGTGATCACAAGACGAAGCCAGCAGACATAAATAGACTTTATACTTGAATTAGTGATATATTTGGAACGCGAGCGTACTTTGTGTCGGCGATTCACAGATATATTATCTAAGAAAAAGTAAATTCGTCCCTTGGGTGAAGAAAGCATTGATTGTTTTGTAAAGAATGTTCAGATTATCGCCTTGAGGATCGCTCTTTCCATTTCGAAGCATTTTTTGTGAAAATCGTTATTTCACTTTATTTGTTGAAAAAGAATTTTTTTATTGCAAATTACAAGAGATTTTGAAGAAGTATTTTAACCAGTTGGTTTTATCTTGTGACATTTTACAACAGGATTGTTCAAACATTTAATTATCACCAAGAATATGTCATCAAAATATGTTTTCCTGCAATTGATTTCTTTGAAACGTGCAAGTTTGAATTCAAGTATTTTATTTATTCCGCGAGGTTACTAAAGGGCGATGTGCTGTTGTAAATGGCAATAAATTATTCAATTTGTGGCTCTGGACAATAGGGCATCACCCTATGGTAAACTGATAAACAATTGTTTGAATAATAAATGAAACTGATAGTCAATGCAGTTGTTTTAAAGAACTCATAATAATTGTGCACGCAACCCACGAACAGTGTGTAGTGCCGTTACTTTGTGTAAGCGTTATTCAGAAACCTCGAAATAATGTTCTGAAATCAAGCAAAACTGCAAACGTCACAGGAAATGTGGCTTAGACCTCTTTTCTTGGCGTAAAGTTGAGCAGACGACATTTTTATTATGCTCTATTCGGTAGATATAACATTATATTGTCAAAGGTCTAACGAAAGCACCTATTATTTATGAGAAAAGTTTACAGTAGATAGTCGAAGTTTTTCCCGTATATACACGTAGTAACAACATAGACATATTTTTCCGTGTCGTGCTCCAAATAAGATAGTATAACAACAGCTTTATCCCCTAGAAGACAGGTTCGCTCCATATCTGGCCATAATTTTTAAGAACTAACGAGCCTGTTTATATTTAAATATATAAGGTACATGTATTAGTCATTATAAATGAGAGCACGTTGTAATATAAATGGATGCAGTCTTTAAAGAAAAATTAATCACACATTGAAATTTATCATAAATCGCTTTTTAACCCACCATGAAAAGACATGAAGCGGAAAAATGATAGGTATAATGAAATCGGAATACAAGTAGGAATGAGACATTGTCGCAACTTATGGCTGTAAATATACTCAAATGATATTGCCTCTCCCTGGGTGCAAACCCGCACCGTCACGGCGACAGCGCCAAGCCAATACCGACGACGTAACCAGTTGAGCTAACCGGGATAACCCCAAAAAAGTTCCTCGGATAGCCCTGATATACGTAACATCACTGCACGACATCGGAAAAGTGTTATTTAACTGATAACAGTACTGACTATACTAGATGTAATGAACCGATTCTTCGTTTTTATTAGTTCAGAATAATTAAACTCATTCATTTCAAGTTTACTAAATTACAATTTAATATCCATAGTAATGACGTGAAACATAGGAGACAGTTTAAATGACTATCATCTGATATATAAACCCAAGGGATAGAGACACGCAGGGTATACTTTAAGAATAATTCTAGCCTTTCCCGTTTCGAGCTTTTCCCACGTGCACTGTAACTTAGAGAGTTCCTTGGTAGATTTTCAATGTTTTTATCAACGCATTTGCAAGATCTTACAAATAGTGTCACCCTGCGTTTCTTTATCCCTTGGGTTTATATATCAGATGAGTCATTTAAACTGTCTCGTATGTTTCACATCATAACTATTGATTATTGTAATTTAGTAAACTTGAAATGAATGACTTTAATTATTTTGAGCTAATAAAAACGTGGAATCGCTTCATTGAAAATGCATTACATCTTGCTTGTATTTAGCACCACATTGGGGCAACTCTTTGTAAGAGCAAACTGAAAACACTTCGTTTTCATATTAGCAGTGATGATAACAACACTGAGGCAAAGTGCGGGTCGACTTTCTTAAAGCGAAGAATGAAGTAAATAATGATTAGGAACATGGTATATTAAAATAAATAATATGTTCAGTTGCTTGGTATTATAAATGAAAGTCAGTATATTGTTCATAGCTATTGATTATGACATTTATTATTCTAACTCTTAACCCTTAACTTCATTACTACGGGTTGTATCTCTTGTGCGACTAGTGTAATTTCAGATCATCCAGCACATCAAAGCCGCTTCTTGGTCAGAAAGAACCTAATAAATCCTACAGCAAACAGCTTAGATTTTGAAAAAGCTTTACCGGCAGATCTGGATTTGCATCCATGCGGTAAAAGGTGTATCTATGGAGTAAGGAGTTAAAGATTTAAACGATATTTTACAGTATAAACAGTTTTTCCTTCCATCATTTCTTATGTTAGATTAACTTTAACAACTGTTTAACATTAATTCAGCATATGTTTTTTTTTTAAGATTAAAATTGTTTGATTAATTACTAAAACAACTTTTCATAAGACATTGACTATTTTAATAAAGGTCTTGTGAAATGCCTTAAAGGACACCTGCTTACGATACATTCCATAGAACATCTATGAACTTGATTTATCTTTGGAAACTACGTCCGTCCTGCACGTTTTAGGAAGCACCACAAATATCTAGCTCGAGACCTGTCTATCTGGTATTTATGTTAGTGACAGGTCGTTATAGATCTTCACAAAAACCGTCTGGATTGTATTTCTGTTCCCAGATTTAGACGTCAGTGGCACTTATAAAATAACCATTATACGATTATATATTAAAAGAAGAAAAAAGTGCTAATACTTCTATGTGAATGTTAATGAAATTATAAATTATCTGATTATCTTTGACTTGAACGTTTTGATACCCAGTATAAGAATTTGAAGATTCTGTTATTTCTTAGTTAAACAAGACTGTATATACAGGCGTCAAAAGATTAATGTTAAACGCAAAGTTGTCTTTTTTATGACTCAGAGTAGGTATTCCCATAAATTCAATCTGTGCTGTTGTCAATTACGCCTATAAAGTGTGTAATTACTGACTTGCACTCAACATGGGTAAAGGCGGCGTGGTCAGTAATGTTCATCTCCATCACTGCCAAAGTACAGGTTTAATCAATGCTGGCATGCAAAATGGAAATTATTTGTCGAGTTCTATGGCTTTCAAAGTAACGTGTTCCTTTTTCATCTACATGTATTTAATTTGTTACAAGCAAACAACGACATTTAAACAGTTTACTGCCAAGACGAGCGATTACAAAGTAGCATGTACAAGCTTTTTCTCTTAGCAAAATTAGATGAAATAACCGTAACATATGCATTAAATTACGGTCACGTCATGTGCACATAGATTATTATTATCATACCACACGCAAGCTAAATGCCATTGTATTTGTTGATCTTACACACCTTTAATCTGTTTTTATTTTTTGACCAAAATAACTTGAAGTATATACGAAATACGTTATTGTAAGAGACAAATTATTTTTCTAGTTAAGCTGTGTTTTCAACATAGGTTTAGACATATCATGCAATCCTAAATTCTAGCAAAAGTATTTTGTTTTCTTTACGTCGCATTTTAAGATGACATCAAGATTTGAATGGACGTATTCCAGGCATTATAAACGAGATCGTTTGTGTTTATAAAGATATCATTATCTCATTAACTAGAATGCAGCTGATCTAATTTATAAAACTATACTCTAAACATTAACATGTATCAAGACTTTCTCGAAACTCGTGCTTCGTATAGTAATTTGTAATACTTTTAGAACAGAGCAGAACATCTCTGATTTCAACTCAAGCCATATAATGGCACACGAGTATACAATGCGTTTAATGCGTTTAATAGTAAAACACTATTTACGGGACATGGCAATAAACACTTATAACAAGAAAATGAATCATAATCTATAGAAGGAAATGATACAGCAAGTCTATAACTGTATGTTTATATCCAAAACATTTGCTTTTTAACAGATGTCACAATATATATTGTACATTAAATGTAAAAATGACAATAGTTAAGAGTGGCCACATACATGAATACAGACCTCATCACGTAGATTGGCAGAAAGTGTATTAATAATACCATAACAACAAAGGATTGAAATGTGAACGGGTTTGCTTTCCTTCATATGAACAATTTCTTTGTTCAGACAATCAAGAAACAAGAAATATCTTTAAAAAAGATAAACGGCGTTGATGGAAAAGATTTATATATGAATGATAAAAATACACAATGAAGAGTGAAGTATTTATGGCGTCACATATAACCTAGACAGATGTAGAAAGACAAAATCAGGAAACCACAGTGTTATATGGGTTGACTGATCTGCCTCGTAGTATGAATCATGCTGATACTCGCTGTACTATGCTAAAGTCGTTTGAGGATAAAAATAAAACAGAAAATTGGTCAGGAATTCGGAGTGCCAGGAACTAACTTTGTAAAACATTACTGTAATGGAAAGTTCTAAAATACAAAACACACTCAACACTCAACTGGGTGATTGTTTTTATTTGTTGGAAATATTGAACTCGCAAATTTCTCAGCAATTTTGACTCTGAATTTTAAAGGCTTTTCCGGTTATAAAGGCAAAACAGTGATCCTTTGATTTCGTTTGGCACTTGTTCTGGCCGTTTTATAAACGTTAGCATTTCTCAGTTGCAAATTGTTTTGCCACTAGAAATCCTAGGGTTCTCTAACTCTTACTCTTAATTGTCTGTGGCGTCTTGTTTGGGAGTGTTGCTACTCTTGATGATTATTCATCTTTTACGTTTCATTCGAAATGTAGCGTTCCGTGCATTCCACTCGCTCATCGTTGCAAGTTAAGTCGTCTCCAATTTTAAAATTTGCCCGTATTAACTTTATTAATGTTTGTGTGCAGCGTAAGCCTGTCGCACATTAACACCTTTCTGTCATCTAACATATCTCTAAATTCTTATAAATTAGTGTATGGGTTCGTTTTGTGAATGTTAACAAGTTCATTGTCAGTAAATTAGATTTGCATGTTTATTTTTTTATTTTAATAGTTAAAAAATGTAAATCGTACTTTGCCAGCACAAAATTACATGTTACTTTTAAGTCTTTTTTTAAGATGATAGTAACAAGCCTTAAGAGAAAGGTCAAAGCTCTCGTTTTACATTTTTCTTGTACAGCATCATTATACTGAAATACTGTAATTTCCATGTCATCTACTGATGATTAATTTTTAAACAAAAAGTCCGAAAAAATACATGTTTTTCCTTAAAGAAATAATTATATTGGTCTCTGTCGCTCTATTCCCGTTTAATTCATTTTGTTGTTTAGTGATTTTAAATTTGTTTGATAAAAAAGGAACATAATGACAGAATTCAGTCTGTAGGTTCGTATCATTTATTGTTGTGTATGTCAAGCACATCACGGTTGACCTTCGGTATCGCTTGATATTTACACGCGCAACTCGAATGTTTCAAACCTGTAGACTGCATGCAGTTATTTACAATTTGAATGTGTTACAAGTATTCTAAAATTGAATGTTGTTAACTAAGAGTGCGAATATTTTGTTATCAAATGTACGAACTAATGTAGTAGTGTGGCGATCATTTTGCCCTGATAAGGTATTGACCATCTTTTAATTGTACTTAAAAAGTGTTGAGATTTGTTTTTATTTATCACAAACAATAATTAGCTGATCTTTTAAAAGTGAGGCTTCGGAAATCATTCATTTGCTTTATCATATTAAATTGCAATTTTAGACATTTAAGGAGGAGATGTCGCAATTAAATTGTCAAACATAGAAATAAATTGTAATGTAATTTTATTAACTACTGAGAGGTGTTTGTTTCAGACGAATTTGATGATATTGTACGTTAGCGATATTAACTCGTGAGTCACGTGGCAAACAAAAACTTTAAAATTTGTTGTATCAGCTAAAATGTTAGATATTTGATATCGCCATGTAGCTAGAAGATTATTGGTCACATGGAGAATGTTTAATTTGCCCTTTTCTTCATAAAATCATTCTTGGTTATAAAAACAGAGTATCACGTGAGACTACTAGTCAATAAAAGATTAGAATAGCTATTAGAGTAAATATCGGTCTGTAATTTAGAAGTAATTATTTCCATCACATACATTTCCCGCTCTATTATCAACTTGTTTGCTAAAAGACAAAAATGCGGAGGTGTCTGGCAATTGTTACATTTTGGCTCTGAGCGAATAATGTCAATGCTCTAAGACAGCTGTTTTTGAACCGTATGTGCTAGACGGTCAGATACGAAGAGAAATTTATGGGAATATCTAGGGAAATTTTGGCTTTGGTTATATATTTGTCATTGAGTGTTTACTACAGTGTATTTTGGGTAAAGGCTCACATCCTTTATTAAGGATGAAAATCATAACCCATCATTCAAAAGAATCTATGCGACCTTTGCTAAATTTTATATCATGATCTGTTAGTATATTGGCATTTTTCCAAATTATTGTTTTTTAATTGTCAATTTAATCTATACCTAAAAATAATTTTTCAGTGGTTTTAAATTTCATGAAATAGCCCTGAGATGTTATTTTTCTAATCGATCTATTGTTTTGGCGTTTAAATAAAAATATTTTCATAATTGTTATGATTGTCTGCAAGGACAATAATCTGTGAGACGACTGAACTGTAATATTAACGTTGAAATATTTTTACATATCGTTTACTTCTATATATGCAATTTTATATAACAAATTTAAGTCCAAAAAGGCAAAAATGCAAAGATATCGACCGAGAACTGAACCTTGAATATTCGATTTACCATATTTGCGCTGTCCTTATTTAGCTATCAGTGACAGGTGATATGGGCACTTCTACTACTTCTACATCATCTGCTCATGTACTTCTCAAGTGATTTATTTCCTCTTCGTTTACGAATGTCAAAAAGAAACATTCCAACAATACCTGAGTGTTTTCCTCGTAGAATAGTTTTTCAAAAGTTTTCAAATTACATTCGCTACCAAGGGTAAAGACATAAATTATGAACGTGTATATTCCTCGACCAGCACTTACTGTTCTGACCATCGGTCTTATAAACAACTCCACATAGTTATAAATATATATTGCCACAATTTTATCAAGTTTGCAGTGTTCCTACAAAAGTTAAGGTTTTAGAAGTTAGTTAATTTGAAGCCGAAAATGTTTGCTTTATTACCTTTCTTGATTTAAAAAATTGTCACAAATATATTGCATTCAACTCTGTTAAATTTGATAAAGAAACTTCGAGCAGTCCAGGGAAAATGTGTCCACCTCGGTGTATTTAGAAATTTTAAGTTGTTACATTATTTGGAAAGAATTTAAAGTAGCCTTGTATTTTCTCATTGATTTTTCTACACATTTTGACTTTATTATGTAATAGTATAATAAAGTTACCATGAAATTCCCAAAAAGCAATGTCTTCTCTTCACTACTCGTTTTCCCATGACATGCCTCATATGGTTTTTATTCTTAAACGAATCATGCGCCAAACACTTGGCAAAACCATAGGTTCATGAGTCTCTTGCGATTTGATAGAATGACATACTCTAAAGTATGACTAGAATGTTTCCTTAAAATAGCTTTGCGTTGATGTATTTTTCAGCAGAAAATTAAAGCTTTAAGATATTTAAACATAATGTTCTACATGTAACACATACCAACGCTTATGTTTATCTAATGCTCTAATAAAGTAACGTCGCAAAACGATAAGATCGAAAAAACGGGACTTTTGACAGTTAGACGTAAAGTGGCAAAATGAAGAATTTCCGCCTCCAAAAGATTTAGTTTAATTATAAATAAAAAAGAGAACATTCTTAATTTTCTTAATGGTTTAAGCAGAATTTGACAAATTAATTATACAATGCTCTCTTCCCCCTCTACTTTTGGCTGTGTTTGGTGGAGGTTGTTTCTTCTGTGTCTGACCATTCCTGGGTTGGAGGTTATAAAGCTTGAGATTTGAGACTGGTTTCCAATCTCAGTTTTATAACCTTCAGGCCTGATATACATATTTCACTTTTTTAAATATAAAAACTGGTTTACATAGTCATGTTTAAAAATTTTCGAAAATAGGCATATATACAGTTCTTCAATGTGTATCACATGATCTTGTATGTTTAATTTCAATCCATTCGTTTATCCATAAAAACCAAGAAAACATTCATTTTAGCTATTGTTCGTTAAATATGTTGCACGTCACGGAACTTTCCAATAGTAAAGTCAACACTTGAAATGATTTCGCAAAGTTGGGAAGAGGACATAAATTACTATGCATTTCGCGAAAAAAAAAGTCCACGTGAGTAACAAAATCACTTTTTAATTACAACAAAATAATAAATTATAAAAATTTGTTCCAAATTATAATTGTAACAACTAAAATGTTAAAAATGTCTAACAAATTCCGTACACACATTTTCCCGTGACGTGGCCCTTATCTGAAGTTGGGATGTTAGGTGTATTGCACAATCGACGAGACTAAACATAGCAATTATTATTTTCACGTGTGGGCGTCTGATAGCATAATGACCTGTTGCCCCCAAAACGTTTATCGTGGTTTCTTTGTCTCTAGCATATTTGCCGCTAGCTGAAACTCATAAAAAGTGTCTACGCTTTTTTGTATACGTAAACAATTGATTTAGAGCAAAATATCAAAAACCAGACAAGACGTGACAAAGCAACAATAAGTGCCAGGGAAAAACGGTTTTAAGCATAGCATTACTAGAAAAGAAAGACTTTTACTCCGAGGAGTACGATCAATTGTCTTTACAGATGAGTAACATGGAAATGTGTTATCCCCAAAACATTGATATCATCAGTCATTGGCGATCTTCCCCATCTTTTTTCTAAATTCAAGCCCAACATCTTAAAATTAATGTACCAAATCGATATCAACGTACGGGCAGTTTTTGTCGCTATATAGTGATAATTTTGCTATGAAATAAACATTGACTTAAAACTTTAAGTTAATCTAGTGCAATCTTAGAAGGCATAAATATATAACAAAATAAAGACTAAAAATACTTTGATTGTACGCAATTTTTCAAACCATAGTTTCCCTCAGGAAAATGTATAACGTAAGAAATTTCATTTCAACATGCATCAATAACAGAGCTAACCACGATACGTATTTTTTATTAAATTGAAATGGTTAAAACGGAAACTATGGGAAATCTTAGAAACATTCTGTTAAAAGTAAGTTGCGTTTTGTAGAAATATTGCTTTATTATATTGGCCATCTGTTTTGTTTTATTCCGAATTCCGATTAATTTATTTGCCCTATGAATAACGCTAACCTCTAAAGGCAAATATTAGAAGTATAGCGTAACCATAATTCGATATCTTAAGTAATTACAATGGATATGAAACCTGTTCACGTATTCATGAATTGTTTATCTGTAAATACGGCCGTATTCAACTATCTATATTCTCCTCCTCTGGCAGAGTTACGGAGATAATTGGTGATAGCACGAAATCTTAGATTGATTTCTAATGTACCAACGGTGTTATTACTTGGTGATTTCCGAGTTCACAACAGAACATGTTTCTCAGAGAATATCTTCCAAGATCTCCCGTCTTGTGTCTTGTATTCTGACAATAACGCGTGTTGCGTGATAGAAAGAGAAAGTCGACGTCAGGACTGTCGTGAAGTGCTTTCTCCTGCTGGGTTTGCGTGCGTTAGCTTTTACGATGTTTTCTTCGCTATATGAGTTTTCTGTAGGATGGAGTTAAAGACTGCAGTGATAAATATTAATTAGAGAAATTTAACCACACGCAGAACTTTGGTATAAAAGTGCTGGTAAAGCCAGACACTTGTAAACAATTCCATTATAAAATTGTGTAGATTTATAGAAGTTCTGCTATAAAGACATATTTCAGAACTTTGGAGGAATAGTCTCGTTGTGTTGTTTCTGTATTATAAAATAGATGAAAAGGGGTAATTGGAAGACATATGAAACATTTCCAAGTGCGAAGAGGCGTTTAAATGAGGCTTCTACAATTGCATAATATTATTGCCATACAAAATTTCAAGGTGGTGCAAAGATAATAAACGAAAATGTTTGTTTTGTGGTAAACAAACGATCTGGAACCTAAATGTTCGCCGATAAAGTGAGGATGTAAATTGCTTCTAATCGCAATATTCATTGAACTTTTGGACAGGTACAGTTTGTTTTTACAAATTCGGGAAATTGTGCATATGATAGAGAATACAGGTATTATACATGCATAAGCGAACTCATAAATGCAATAAATTTATATACCATAAAACTTTCATATAATTAATACAATTCAAAATGCTAATCAAAGAAATAGAATCAACAACATATTCATTAATTTTAAAACATGCTAAAATTAAAAAAAAAATAAATTCACATTGAGATAATTCGTACATGTTACGTCAAAACTATTAAATGTCGGTATATAAATTTGCTAAGTGAAGAACTGTAAAATAAATATATTTATATCAATAAGATAAAACAAGCGTCGTGACAAGTATATGCTTATTAAGAAACGTTTAAACAAATAATACTAAACGAATGTCTTTGAATGTTTATTAAAATAAAGAATAAACTACTAAATCATTAACTTTTACAGAAACTTATTTTATCATCTATGAATCTTAAATAATATGAGATTGGATTTTCTCGATTCGCTCTATAGGGAATAGCTGCTTTTTGGCAATTTTTCTGTTCTTTGAATCAACACAACCTATACTCGTTCACTTTATAATTGGAATGTGGTGTGTTATACATCGTTATTTTCGTAATGGTTTCTTTCCTTCTAAAAAGGTGGGGGAATGCAAAACAATAATAGCTACACACAAAGAAACAAATCCTCCACATACAGCCCAAAAGCGGAGAGGAAAAGAAAGCATGAGTGTATAAAAATGAAAAGAAAGTTTCTGTAAACCTCAATTCATAACACAGGCTTGTGTAAATGACGGAAAATCAAAAGACGTTAATGAAATAATCGAGATTTTCCCTCATCCATTTGCATTTTGAAAATTCTGCCATTCAGATTTTCCCATGAGGCTAAATCTCTATTATTTCGTGAATAATTAATGGAAACCGATTGTGTTCATATCGCAAAATACATTTGAACTGGGATAATGTTTTTTCATAGTGTGAAAGCAATTTTCATTTGACAAATTTCGCTTACTTTATGTCTCATATACCTAAATTTAGCGAACTATTTTATAGAAAATAGCTGTGAATATGTCTAGTCTAGGGAATATAATATACAAATTGGGTTGCAAAAGTGGAGAATGTCAATGCATTTAGCTTAAGTGTTTGTCTAAAACCATGCAAGGACTTATCTGTCTTATGATACAGAAATTGGTTGAAGGTTATAAAATTGACTTACATAAATTCTCTCAGAGAAAGATGCAGTAAAACAGTGTTCATGTTATTTTATTGACAGGAAACAAAACAAAACACCATTTTAAGCTGCTGCAGTATCTCGGGGAGCTCGGTCTTTGAGAAAACAACCCTTTGTCACATATTAACATTTTTAAACTTTGAACTATCTATCAATATAGATATAAGATGAAGATAAAAGAAATTATACAAAAAGGATTGTCTTCGCAAGTAAAACACATAAGAACACTTTTCTGTTATACAAGAAATATGTTTGTTAACCGCCTTGATTAATATAGTACTTACTAGTGTACATGTAAGTCAAAAAAGGAAATAGAGGTCACTTTATCAACCACGTTCACAGCAATTTTTAAGATTGTAAGTTATAAATAAATGTAAGCAAGCATTCCTTATCGACGGCTATATGTGCGTACAGTCAAACCTGTTTTAACAGCCACCCAAGGGAGTGACAAAAAGTGGCTGCTGAAGACAGGTGGCTGTTAAATACAGTAAAAAATTAGAACAACTTGTCAGTTAAAGTCGTGTTTAAACTGGCTGATTGGGATAGGTGGTTGCTTTTCGTTGGTGGCTGCTAAGGCAGGTTTCACTGTCTTTAAAAAAGTTCTTTACATTAAATTCCCAGGTATACGTGAATCTATCTTGCACGAGGGCTAACTATTTTTGCGCGGAAACGATGCTCTAATTGTGTAGGAAAGTTTCAAACCCATGTTACTGGAGAGTATTTAAACGCAGATAATGAAATGATGTTTTTTTCTATAAAGGCAGATAAAAGACTCAGTGTTGGTATTTAAGTGAAGGCTGAATAATGTCTGATGTTGTAAACAATATACATTTACAAAAATCTATAAAATTGTGCTGAAAGTGTTTATTTATTCATTTTTCAGTATTTCATGTCATTCATTAGAAATTGATGAAATGATATTAAATTCTCACTGCAGAGTACTTTTTATCCCAAACAACATGTCATTAAGTATCTCGTTAGCTATGCTTCAAACAAAGTTCTTTTTTTTCATATTAAACTATTCCCATTGGAGTAAATAAAATAAATTGTAAACTGAAATGCCTCAATATGGAAATAAACTAGCTTGTCAACTACAAATTTAATTAGCTAACAAAAAAGACATGTTGAATGCAGAACTTCGTATTTCGTAATCGAAATTTTTGGGTTACAATTTTTTACCCTTCAGCGTAAATTGTTCACGATCAACTGATAAATCATTCTCAACTAACATATTCATTAAGGGCAATGTCAGTGTCGTGTTACTCGGAAATTCAAAAAATGTTCCCATGTTAAAAAGAACTCGGCGCTTTCTCGGAAAATGTGGGTGATGATTTATTTAATTAAAGAACTTTCTCTTTCTTGAAAATCTTAAAAAATTACATTAAACATCGATGTTTCCTAGGCCCTACATGATCACAATTCAACGAAGAAAAATTCGTTAAATTCGTTTAACCGGCGCCAAAAGTTCGGAGCCATAATGAAATTAATGGTATTTACTTTATTTAATCAGGACCTGAAAAGCAAGGAACTTCACTAATAGCGTAAATTAATAATATTTTACATGAAATAACTGCTTGTCTTTCAAACTGAATTCGGTCCCTACATTTATTGTCTTTTTTTCTTCGCTGGTCCAGTCCACATGATGGATACTTCTGCATTGCATTGAAAATTGATGAAAATGGAACTTTGAAAGCCACCGAACACGACACATATGAAAATATTGTAGGCTCGGTTTGAATGAGCTTTTTTCATGTCCAGTAATGTAAATGTATAAACAATGTAACTGCCCAACCGCCAAACCCTTGGTTTAACGCAACTTAATATTTATACCAGTAAACAGTACAAGTCTGATCCATTCTCCAAACGATAGTATGCATACGCTGAAAAGTGTTTGCTCTTAAATATAAAATTTGGAGATATCAAATTACGTATTTTATCTATACGCAGGCATTTAATTGAAATAGGCAGCCGCCGCACAATCGCTGTGCATCAATGTTATTTTTTCGTTCGGACACAGTTCTGAATACAAACAATAGGCATTCACTTAATGTCGGTATCCGTGTGAATTTATCGAAAAACAATTATGAAGTCGCCCGTCAGAGCATATAAACGACTACTACTCTTAAAATTACAGATAAGTGCTTCTTATTTCTGTACCATCTCAGCGTATAATCAATACTGCTGTATTCCCCAAAGAAATCAAACACGAATTTTCTACAATTTATGGACAGTGAATATAAAGAACAAAATTCTGGCCGACGAAAATGATTTACACAGCATCTTCATGAAAGTAATCGTTCAATTTTATGAACAACAAATAAGAAGAAGTAAGAATGTGTTAAAGAGTCTGAGGCTTTCTTAGAAATTGGGGATTTATTGAAGAAGACATGAAGTCTAAGATTTAATTTCGATCCAAGGCAAGGATGTTTTTTGTGGAACTGCAAGTAAATAGTGTATACGAAATCATACTAATTTTCAATCATTTACAAATTTTAAATTAATCTTTTGATAATATTTTACAATGTTCAGTATTACAAAAAGCGAATAAAGATACTAAGAATGAACACGTACGAGTATTAGTGTTTTTTTTTATTCAGATTCCTTTTTTCTTAAACTAAAACTTTGAATCTCTAATTTAAAAAAAATCTTTTAATTAAGGTTTGAAATTTTATGTTTTACCAAGAACACAGTTTTATCACAATCTAAATCAGTGTCGAATTCTGGATATGCGCGAAATTAATTATTTGAGTTTTTTTTCTTTTATTATATAAGTAATGATAGTGTCTCTAGCTGGGAGCGTACCCGCATCATTATTTGAAACCACGACTTAAATTAATAGTACAATAATTTTCTATTTATCAAAAAGAAGCATCTTCTAAAGCAATTTACATCAGCATTAATATATCATTTTTAGATATTTCTACTAATCGTAATAAAAAAACAACAGTTGTTTGACTGTTTGAAATAGTATCGTAGGGCAAGACAGAAACATGAAAAATTAAAGTAAATCGTTAAGATACATATAAGCCTGGATAACTAATACGGGTTGCTTTAGCACAAAATGGTCATAACCAATAGTATTTCATGTAAATAAATACCTCATGTCTCGCTTGATACGTGCCTGTTGTTTTGTTTCTATTTAAAAAAATTAATCGCTTGTTCAAGTTAATCAGCCGAAAGTTACAGGACGTGCACTCATACAGCAGATCATTGGCTTTGTTTTATATGGATAAACTTGTCGGCATTAAAACAAAGTTACAATCAGCTTACATTCATTATAATTTCTGTCACGCTTAATAATGTTTTTGTAGAAAAGTGTCAGCTCTCTGTACCAGGTCGCGATAGAACGCGTCAAGGCTGACGGCTTCCTTGTCGCACTTCATGATCCTCATGAATATTTGAGATTTCTGTAACGCTTCCTTAACCTTCACTGATAAAAAAAAAACGAAAATTGATCTTTATTCATAATAACAGCCGACGAAGTGTGTGATAATTTTCTACAAGTAGAAAACAATATATCCAAGTTTTATAATTCAAACGCTAAACCTAATATAGATGTTATATGTTGTTGGTTGGATGTATTCTCAGTTAATTTTTTTCTAAAACATTTTCGTGAAATTACAGTTACAATTTCATTTTTTTTTCTTTTTTAAATAATGGGGATATCACACTGCGTCAACGGAGAGCAGACCCGCTATGGACGATTTTGTGACTTTTTACCCCTTCTTCGATTGAATTTCAATGACTTCCAAATGTATATGGGAACTTAATGGTAATGGAATAGAACGAGATGGAAATAATGTATTTCTTTAGCGTACAAGTTTTTAGAGTATACTTGATTTCTACGCTTAAAATGATGGGTGAAGTTAGTACAAGTGAAGCGAAGGTTACGCCTTTTACATGTAGAAATTTGGTTTGATCAACAGCTATTAATAAATTAACTGATTCAAGCACGAACGCTGATTATTGCAAGACTGTAGTATTATCTTCCTATTGCGTGGAGCGGCAGCCTTGCATGCAAAACTCGGACTATGGGTTCTGTTAATCTTTCTGAATGAAAACACCAGAGGTTCTCCGAATATTGATCATGGTATGACCAACGTTTTAGCATGGTTCAGCAAGATAATTTGGCAAATCTCTGTCGTGTTTTCATTCCTCCTGCCGTAAAGAGCGAACAACAGTATCTCTGCTCTATTTAAACTAGATTCGTTCGTGCTTCGGGCATATTTATATATGATAGTTGTTGATCGACTTACAGCAAATATGAACGAACCAAATTTTAAAAAGCCATTGACTGTGCCCCAATTGCACGGACAAAATTACGTTTTCATTGAAATTTACTAAAAGTCATATTGGAGCTTAGTTATACTTTGAGGTTTAAAAAAAGTAAATGCTAGCTTTATTATTTTGTATTTAAAGTTTTGAGTATTTGTTGTTAATATATTCTGTTTGCAAAATTGTCAAAAAATACTCCAATATTTGAGTTTTTATCAAAACATTATGTCAATCAGATTGTATGTGATATTAAGGCACTTATTGGTGTCATCTGATTAAAATTGTGCTTACAAAAACCCCGATGTGGTTAAGATTAGGTTGCATTTTGAATGATTAAGTAATGTCGGTATTCGAGTGTCATAAATATTCAATTTCAGTTCAAAATAATTTTTTGACAGGTTCGTTAATTATTTGTATTTATTTTTAATTTCAGTTAAAATGCAACCAAATAAGAAAAATATGACAATGTGATATAAGTAAAGAACAGACAACCCGGTCAGTTTTAGAGGTAAGTCTTTCCCTATTTGAACTGGTTTGTGTGTTATAGTAAGTGCTCTTTAAAGTCGTTTGGATTTTTTTCATGATGACGATACAAACAATATAGCAGAGACTGAAAATATCTAATAGCTGTCTGTTTAACCCTTTCCTCCATAGATATACCTTTATAGCGTGGGCGAACAGTTTAGATCCAGATCAGCCGGCACATCCCTGCCGTCTGTTCATTATCTAAACTGTTCGCTTTTTTGATTCGTTAGGTTATTTCTTACCAAAATTCGACAAGTGCAGATCCTGATAAGATGGCACGAATGTGCCGGTTGATCTGGATTTACACTGGTCGCACATGCGTATATATACTAGAGGAAAATGCGTATATATGGAGGAAAGGGTTAACTCGTAAATCTATTTAGAGGAGTCGAAGACTTTATCACCTTAGTGCAAAAACTCCTTCTTAATTCAATGTTACTTATACTGTTGTATCATTTAATTTCGCGGGGATCAAATTTCGCGCAAATGACAAAATGGTCATTTTTTGCGAGGGCTTTTATTCGCGTACTTGTATTATTCTTATAAGACTAGGTATTGATTTCGCTGGGGTTTGATTTCGCGCACTTACGCTATCGCGAAATAAGCGAAAATTAAACCACCGCGAAATATAATGATACCACGGTATTGTTCTTTTTAATAGACATCCAGCTCATTAACAGGAGAAATTATTCGACCTGTTACTTGGGCATGAAACTCGAATAAATAAACTATAACTTGACAAAATCAATATTTAGACATTTAAAGGCTATTAATTAATATTGGTTTAAATGGCAATTAATGCCAGGATCGTCATACTAATTTATTCTGTGAACGAGTTAAGCAAGTTAAACAAACGAAGATGTTACTGATCCGCAAAATTCTATTACCACAAAATTACGCATTAACAAAGTCGGCTAATGTAGTCGCGTCATCCAAAATTTGTAAATTTAAGCTTAATCATCCAGACTACAAAATAGTGTGTCATATTAAGAATGTGTCTGAAATAGCCAGCTTCATCTGTCTAAGGTAGGGCATTTTGTGTAATAAAGCGTATTTTTTAAAAATCATTTCACTACAAATAAAAATAAAACAAGCGACCTTACCGCTTTGAAAATGTTACATGTTGTTTTTTTGCAATTAAACATTTATGCTTGGTAAGGTGGGCAGCAACCTCATCAATCTCTTTCACGGAGTTGTCGTTTCTTACACTCACTTTACACCTCTGCGTAAGGCTCAATGTCAAGTTTTTTTTACCAAACTCGGCGGTCTTATTTTATACAGTCATAATTATGAATGTGAAAGCTTGAGGTAAAACAAATGGCAGAAATCTTCACTATCTTTCATAAAAACTGAAGATACCCAAGCTATTGCAAATGTTATTGGTGAAGTATTTCTTTGAGTTAAAGTAAAAGTAGTTGAAAGTAGTCTCAGCCTAACAGAGCCGATAGTGTAAGAGAGTGCGACCTCATACATGGCTAACGGTGTCTAGTTAAAAATGTTCTTACGACTAAATTATATAGGTGAATGTGAATAGAAAGTCTTCTTGCATTTATAAGCTGGACATTCACCTATTAACACCGGGTCGTAGGCCAGATTTCCAGAAAAGGGGTTCATTTGATGCATACTAAAAATGTAGTTGCATGATAACTGTCAACTTTCTGGCCACAATTCGAGAACCCTACTCACCAATATGAGAACAAATCTGAAATCGCAAATTAATATCTGGATTACCTTACCAGTAAACAGGGACAAGGTTATTACAGTCGCAAACTACATACAGGCTATAGGCTATAGACCACTAATTCAAATCACTTAGACTACCACTATAGCGTTCCATCAAATTCTGAATTAACTATTGGTTCAATGCTTTAAAATCGAACATTTCTAAAGGCATCGAAGTCAGAGATATACTACAATTCTACTTCCATCATATCACAACCGATACATGTTACCTAATTCGGCAATTTAGCCATAATTGTATCACCCAAATATCTACAGAACTGTACTTTGAAATGCGGAAAATTAAAAAAAAACAATTTCACAGTTATTTTCTTCGACTTAAGTAATTGCCTTTAACAATTTCATTTTTTTTTATTTTCACTAATCAGATGTGACTTCTTATCAACACAACATTTCATAACGAGCTTATGTTAAACACTTAAGAATGGTCATCATTATGCCACAGAGGGTATAGTTATTTCGCGAGATAGGATGTAAAACATATAGCACAATTCTATTGATTTCCCCTTTGACGTCCATTCATAGTGAAGCGAAAAGTAATTTAGCCGGATTTTGGAATTTGAAACAATCGGTTTTAGTTGTCATCGATGTCTAACAAAAATGCTCTATTCTTATTCTCTATGTCATATGTAGAAGAATTTCGCTGGTCTATATTCTTGGTGCGAGAATAATAGAATACAACAAGTCATGCGATGTTTAGATATAAGCTGTTTAGACCTGTCGGGTCTTACAATCCAATATATGTTTACGTTTTCTCAAACATTGAAATCTTCTCTCTATACCGCAATAAACAAGTTTTCAAATTGTATACCATGTAAGACTGTCTGAACGAATCATTCTTGTTTGCCAAAAATCATCCCAGTTTGTTAGAATCAATTGGGATCTGTATTTTGTTTCGAGAATTTCGTCTGAAATGTACAACTTATTGACCTCAAACGTCCGTCATTTGAGTTTATTCGATCTAATTTTGGTACTTTGGTTTGCATCGACTTGTGAAATTCTAATCTAGAGGAAGATGTAATTGGAAATGCATGTTGATGTACTTGTCAAAGATCAGATATATCTGTCAACGTGGAAGGCATTTAATATTTGACTGACTTATACATATAAATTGAAAATATATCTATAGCATACAGCGGCGTGGTAAAAAGTAAGGTTGTAGGTTTCAAGACGGAAATAGACAAAATGTCACCGAACATGAAAAATAAGGCATGATTTGGTTGAACCTGCTCATGTGTAGCTACAGAGACATGCAACACATGCACCACACTATTTACAGTCAACTGAACAAAACAAAATCAAGTTGTAAACTTTAAGTTAGGTCAGTCAATGCTCAGATTTCTTAACTTTGTATTTTAGTTTGCTTTCAGATTTTATAACAATAAACACATGCACAACACTATTTACACAGTCAACTAAACACAACGAATCAAGTTGTAAAGTTTGGTCAGTCAATGCTCAGTTCTGTCAACTTAATATTCTAGTTTGGTTCCAGATGTTATTACTATAAACACATGCAGTACACTATTTATACAGTCAACTGAACATAACAAAATCACGTTGTAAAGTTAGGACAGTTAATGCTCAGTTTTCTTAACTTTATATTCTAGTTTTGTTCTAGATGTTATTACTATAAACACATGCACTACACTATTTATACAGTAAACTGAACATAACAAAATCACGTTGTAAAGTTAGGTCAGCCAATGCTCAGTTTTCTGAAATTTATATTCTAGTTTGGTTCCAGATGTTCTTACTATAAACACATGCATTACACTATTTACACAGTCAACTGGTCACATCAAAATCAAGTTGTAAAGTTAGGCAAGTCAATGCTAAGATCTCCCAACTTTATATTCTAATTTGGTTCCAGCTTTTACTGAACTAACTTGCAGAACGTCCATGTTTTATTTAAAATGTAATAACATCATTGTCACAAACAAGATCTTCCTATAAGTTTTCTATTCGTGAAGTGTGTGAAAAATGTTCAATCTCAAAATTATTTTGTTATGTTACAACCAGGAACCAGGAATACTTTTGACATGTTTACGACAGAAAAAAGGTTCAAGGCAACTGATAACAGCCAGTTCATGAAAATTTGAGCAGCGGTGACGTTCTCCTTTTTATTAATTTGCCTTAAAAATTGAATCGAGACTTTTCAACTGGATTTTAAATTAATAATGCTGCTGCAGACAATTTATTAAATTAGTTTTAGTTTCGTTAAGTGTATTAAATTCTCTTTTTAATCTTCATTTAACATTTTAATCAACTTATTGTTGAAACATGCAGACGCCTCTTGCAAAGTGTGTTTACAAATTAATTTAGTTAAGATGTGATTCTTGTGTTGAAATTCTTCAAAACTTTATAGTTTGTAGTATGTTTGGTTGAAAAAATTCTACTAGTCCATGGCAATGAGTTCGTAATTAATTTGTTTATTTCTCTACAATGATACATGCAAATACATTTATGATTTTGCAATAATTTATTGTTTTAATAATGTTTCGTTTATGTTTGTGATGTCATTTTTAAAACTTGTTCTTTGATAAATATTTGATGTCTTTTCTTCTCTACCGTTAGCTGTTTGTTTAGGCTGTATTTGCTATATGTGACATAATATTATCCTGATGAACATATTTCACAGTTTTTAAATTGTATATGTTCATACCTTAAGTTTCGACAGTTGCGTTAAGCTTAGTGTTATATTCAGTCTAACAGTTCCCCCTTTGGTAAAGCTAAATTAAACAAGCCAGAAGATTACTGTTCGGAAAATATGTAGTAATAGGATCGCGAAATTTCTTTGACATAAGTCAATTAGTTTAGACACAGCTCATTTTGTCCTGTTAGCGCAGGAGCACAATAGACGGGTTAGCGTAGTTCATTCGCTCAAAGAAATTCCAAATGATCTCCGTAATACAATTTCACGTCTGAGCTTTCACATGGTTTGCGAAATGACGAGAAGATTGCATTTTTGAAATCAGCTTCTAGACGCAAATTGAAAAAGACAAACATGTCTTGTAACTTGGGCTTACAAATATACCTAACATAATGTCCTGCGGTCGTCGCGTTTTGTAGATTGATGAAAATTTTCTCGATAAACACAGAACGTTAAATAAAAATGTCAGGAAAAGCTGCAAACATAAAACGTAGACTACCCTACAGCTTAGAATAGGTTAAAGGTTAAATGAAAAACAATGAAAATGTAAAATAAATCCAAATTATGATAAGCTGGACAAGACTAATGCACAAAGCCAATGCTAAAGTCACAATCACTGTGGTGATTTCAACATTAGTCTAGCCGGTAGTCTGAAATTTAAATTCGATTAGTAACACGACATAAGGTCATACTCCACAATCCGCAGGACAGAAATAAATCAAAGATTTGTCAACTTTTTCAAAGAACACTTTTCAATTTAGCAAGTCTCACCGGTTGTATGGATATTTCAATGTCGTTTTATGGCTAATCTAACGTATCAAGTTCTTTCCATTATGGTCGAAACTGGGCCAAACGCCAAAAAAGGAAATCACGTTTTTTGAATTCGATTCCTGTTTCAATGTCATTATCACCTTGGTTTCTATCGTAAGTTAATAAAAAGGAATGGTTTCTACCCACGCTTTTCAATGTTTTTTTTTTTGAAAGCGGAATGTCACTAAATTACTGCTTACTTTCTTCCTTTTGTCCTCTATGCTATGTTTACTAGATCTCAAAGAAAACAATACCACACTACAAATTCGGGTCGATATTTATGACTATCAAACAACATTAATCGACCTCTTAATTTAATCAAGTTTGTTTTTATGCCCAAACTATCATTATTTTTGTCTAAAATGAGCATGCAAGCGTAAAACAGCCTTTTAAAAACTAGATTCGCTCTAATATTGACATCGTGATAGGTATTAATGTAAAGATTTTAAGAAATGCAACAAAATAGTTTGCTTTCGAAACTAAAGTAGAAATGAAGAAAACATTCCTCGAGTGTTTTAAAAAACAACAAAAAATCTACTATTTTGCCAAATCACCATAAGATATTATAGATTAGTATTACTTGGTATAGGTATCAGTGTTCAGTTAAAGCGTATATAAATTTCAATGCCCTGATGAAACCGACTGAATTTTTGTGTTGAGTTTAGTGAATGGTTGGTACGTTAAGCATTGCTTTCTCTGGACTGAACTTGCAAACTAAAAACAATCACAAATAAATAAATTTCTATGCTTAAGTCTGGCTTGCAATGAGTTTATTCCCTGAAATTCAGTTTTGAAATTGTTTATAATGTTTCGTCTTTTGCACTGTTTGTACGAAGACATTGCTGGATGTATTTATCAACGTTTGTTTTAATTAAAGTATCGTTATGGATTAGCGACCTGTTTTCTTTATACTTTTGATGGTTTGGGGCTGTGTGGGGATGATGTGTCTACTGGTTGTGGCAATTCCTGATATGCATAATTATCTTTTTTTTCTGACACAAACACAGAGGGGCATACACTTAGTATATATTTTCCTCTGTAAGGACCGATATTCGGAATAGAAAGTTCGCTGTACGAAGAGACAGTCTTGATAGAAGTCCTAAAGAGTCTTGTTTAAAATAAGGCTGTTATTTTGATCTTGTCAATGTGTTAACGTAATTAACAAGAGCTTTAAAGTGTTGATATTACCCATACCGGGTATCGAACCCATACCATATGGGCGATAGCGTTTAGAATTTAATGTAGAATCTGGGAAATCCGATGACTAAACTTGTCCGACAGCCTCACTTCTTTCACATCACCTTACGCAAGACTCCTTTTGCTTAACCCGATAAATAACAAAATTAATGTTATCAGCTTGAAGAAAACCAAATTTTTACCCGTATTTGTACTAACAAATTGCTACTAATGTTAACCTATATTAGATCGAATATTTCTTTTCTTTAATCATGGTCATCGGTCATTGCCATTTACAAGAAAAGGATACAATTTAATCAGAAAGAAACACCAGTGTCCAAGGTTATAAAACTGAGCATGGAAACCAGTCTCAAATCTCAAGCATCTCATTGGCTGAAATGGCGACCAGTCGCCATTTCAGCCAATCAGATGCTTGAGATTTGAGACTGGTTTCCAATCTCAGCTTTATAACCTTCAGCCCAGTTGTTTAAGGATAGACTGAAAGAAAACACCATAAAAGAAGTTTGAGAAAGCGCATGGAAAACAATAAATATTACATTATTGGAACTGTGCGATAACGAACTATTTGCTCAGTGCAGTTTTAGTTTTGTTTTTCACCATATTTTGAAACAAATATTTAGACAAATTGTCATGAAGACTTTTTGAATTTAATAAAAAAGATACTTTGAAAGCAATCCAACGAAACAAATATGAACATATTGCAGGCTCAATTTCAAATAAGACACACGAAAAAGAGAACATGAGAGGGTACCGCGTTATACTGTTCTAAGAGTTAGTCGAAAAACAATTTGACACTGGGAGTTTAAACCCGGTTATTATATGAACAACCAATTACAACAAATACATGTTAACCAGTAAAACAAAATAAGCTCCCCTGTCAAGTAACATAACCAAAAAGAAACATATATAACTCAGCAAGAACACAAACCAATTTAATTTCACTCTGGTGGCAGTTTCCTCTGTAGTTTTGTCTCAGCAGAGAAACTTATTTATTCTCAGTCTAAAATTTATGGTTTGATTTTAAACTCAGCCAGAATAATTGGTTCCCTATTGTTTGCGCTCCGATCTTTCGTGTTGATTTTCAAATATTGTAATAATCATTTTTTGGTCACAACTATTCATCATTCTCCCTAGAAGAAATGAAACAAATACGAGCAGACTTCTAATCATTGCGACATCCTGTTATTTATCTTTCGTAGAACGAAACGAAATACATTTCCTGGCAAAAGTGATTGATCCGACGCCTCGAGATAATAGAAAAACTGACTCGGATGTGATTGGGTAAATTATAGATTTGTTGATAGAGGAAGACACGTTATGTATGCTGTCAAAGCAACACATACATGATTAAATCGGGACCTGCTCTGTTATGTCTGAATTGCATAACATTTGAAAACAGTAAAAGATCCACAAAGTACTTGTATTGCTTTCACAATGTATAATCATTGTGATAGTTCTTTGTGCAGTAACAATATTATATTTGCGTTAAGGAGCCTATAGACTTTAGAGTTTAATATCTAAGAGCTTATAAAATGTTTTGGGGAAATCTTGAAATTTTGAAAAATAATGCAGATGTTAGATATGTTTCTTTTATTACCGTGTTCTTGCTGATTTAAACATCATGATTTCATTAAGGGCTTTAAGTACTCACATTATTCGCAGTTAAATGAGCCTTTATGTATATTATGTCTGTGTGCTTATCGAGTTCCTTGGTGAGTTAAAGCTAGTTCACCAAGACAACTTGTACTTGTTTTTTATGTGCGAACGTGTTGGTAGCAAATTGTAACGTTGGTTGATGTATCCTTGGTTTACCCGCCTCCCCCATCCCATCTACCCCTACCTACGAATGGCAAAATGTTTTAAATGTTAAAATTAAAAAGTTCACATTTCCGTTAATTGGCTTTTCTGCCTGCTCTGCTTTTTGGCTGTGTGTTGACGTTGGCTTTTCAAATATGCATATAATTTAGATTTCATTAAATAGACAATTTTTGAAAACTGATAGTGCTTTAATCATTAAACGGACTGGTTTAAAATTACTTTTAGGTAAAATATTTTAACCAGATGACATGTTAACATAACTTAATAAGTTTTCACCAATTAACTTCATGTTTCCACTGGTTGAGATTGATCAATTTTATTGTAAACTGTAAACTTGTGTTTATATATGTTACGCTTAACCCGGGCTAGGTGACATGGACAGTACTCGTAAAATTCATTATCACAATGATTTCTGTTCATGAACGAGTGCTATTAAACCATTTATATCATGATCGACGGCATTCGGCGTTATCTGTTATATCATTGTTTCGTCGTTTTGTAGTTTTAATGCGCATTAAGCATAACCTAAAGTACAAAATGTGGTGTTACAGCAATGTGAATATACTCGCATAGTGTTTTCGTTTAGAAGGATTTTATTCCATTATTCAAATTTAACCGCCAAATCGCATACATTAGAATCCCGCAGAAATAACCAACTATACAGTATTTTAAACCCAGTTTGATTTTAACGTAAAAAACTCATCGAATTGCAAAAGTAAAAGCTTTTTTTTATTTTCATTATCAAGAAGCAGTATAACAAACGTCACAATAAAACAAATCAGAAAAACCAAGAAGAGTGTTCAAATGAAGATTTAGAATTCAATTTTCCCGTAGACTTGTAAAAATTGTCACGCCGAGAGGAAGAATATGTCCCTTAGAGATTTAATTTCATGTTTAAGTCTGATTTTTGTAGAACTTTTGCAATATAAACGCACAGTTCATTTATTTCTTTTTAAAATTGCAAGTTTAATTTAAAATCTCTATTTCATTTCGAAATATTAAGGTTTTCCTAATCAATTCCTTGCCATTTTCTTCTGAATGTGTAATAAAACTGTTGAGCAAAACAACCTTCTGTCTTCATATTTCAAACCAAATGTGCTGACAAAGACATCAGAACGAATAACGCACTAAGAGATAATGCAAGATTCAATCAACTTTAATGGAAATGTTTACGTTATATTAAGAAAACACAAGTCACGCGTTATGGCCTAAGTCTTAAGGAAATATTCGTCTTCGCGATAGACGTAAACTCTTTAATACATTATCAAAGTCAAGTAAAGCAAGATTGATTGTGTATTTCGCTACTTTAACGTTATTAAGCTGAATAAAAATCGTTGGTTTTTGTCATTACTTAAGAAAAGTTAAGATGGAAATGGTCATTGGAAAACAAGATGAGGCGCCTTGAAACGTGATGAATTTTCGAAATGAAGACATTATTAATAAGAAGCCTGCCATGTGTACTTATTGTCCAGTGGCAGACGAAGGCTTCTTCAGAGGCGTTAATGAGAGTGAATAGGTCTCTTATGTCACAGAGGCACTAGCGCTATTCGAGGAACCGTCATCAATTAAGAAACGGGATTTAAGTCATTTTACTCGTGTACGAGACGGAGATAAAGGGAACTAGGAAAGTACCGAACGAAATCTATACATTGAATATGGGGCACGTCACGGGGTAAATGTGTCTCCGTTTATATTTTGTAGTTTTAATGATAAAAATTAATGTTACTTTATTTGACGAGAACTTTGAAATATTTATAACATTCTCAAAATTAATTGGGTTTTTAAGACATTTTGAGCGTCAATGTAATATTATTTTACCGCGAAATGCATAATCTACATTGTCGTCTGCTCAACTATGTGATTTTTTAGCGAATTATTTTTACTTTTTAGAAACACATTTTCTCGTGACGTGTCCCGAAAACGACATTATTGCAGGCCCGGTTTGATTCAGCCGGTTCATGGTTATGAATGGAAATGTTGATTATTTATTACACCTTAGGGAGAAATAGATTGAACGAAATATTTTAGCGCGCTACTTGATATTAACGGAAGTAAACAGTACAGGAGGTAATCCATCCTAAGAACGATATTGTGTTTGTGACATGTGAAAATGAAAATGGAATCTTTACTTTAGACTAATAGTAACTATATTTAACAAGCTGATTACGAAAAAGATAACCGACAATAGGAAATGATAATAATAACTGGAAAAAGGAAATGATGACCGAAGGTAAAGAGATACAACAGAAAATTACAGACAACAAAATATATTCCATATTCCTTTATTTCCATCCACCTTAAGGATTTTTTTCAAATACTTCTAAATGAGATGATAAAAGTGTCAAATTAGCATGATGATCAAAAGAGCATTCTTTATTCAAGCAAAGGAAACATTAAATCTGAACACCAATGCATAAATATGCATGTTTGGCTGTTAAGAAGATGCACACTCCTGGCGAAAATAATCGCCGCCACATTCCTATAAACAAGTCCTTTGCTGTAACGGCCTGTTTGGGGACTTATGTTTCCACTATTTCAAACTTGTTGGTATGTTCAAAATATGCTGATAATCAAGGGTAAAAACATGTCAGATGCGTATTGATCAGTTTTGCAAGCTTATAAGAGCTATTTTTTGTACATGAACTGTTTTTGGATATGCGTTTCTTAGATAAATATAGTTAGTATTCATTTTCAAGTTTAAATTTCAGAAAATTCAGTTTTGTAGCATTGGCAACTTAAACATACCATGATTACTCTCTTGTATAATGTATAATTCCATGCATCGTATTGTTAATTGTTGTTTATTTAAGGCGGACGGAATTATAGGAAGGGATTGGAATATAGCAAACGTAGGGTACTAGTATCCGACAGGAGAAAATATTTAACGACATTGAAATTTATAACCAACAAAAACAATTAATAACCGACTAAATAAAATAATAACATACAAGAAAAATAACACTAGTGGACACTAGAAGATATAAGGAATTATTATGAAATACAATGTAACAACTGACAATAGAAAATAAACGTTGATTATAGAAAATAATAGTCGACAACAATAATTAATTTATAGCCGCGTATAGAAAAAATAATGGCCAATATAAGAAAATAACCAATAGTAGAGAATAATAATAATAACAGAAAAAATATAAGTAAAGAATAGAAAACAACATAAATTTAATACCGACAGCATGGCAACGAAACCAACAAAACGCACATACATAATATTATTGATAAAACAATTACATATTTTCAATTGCACCATCATGCAACAAAAATAATAAATATCATGGCATGCTAGAGAATTAAAAATGATAAACAACCCCTAAAGAACACGACTTTCCTTAAATTTATGTTCAACTTCATGAACAATAGCAAATTATCCTTTCAGAATCTGAGCAAACTGTGTAATCAAGCTATCTCTAGAAGCTGTCATAGTAATGATGGATGAATACGTGATTGTCTGGTCGGTGGCCGGAAAATTGATTATACCAACCATTTACATATTTACTCCTACAATGTGTTTTGCTTAATCTGGGTCGAGAACGTTTATTGTTTTGAAATAAATATGGAAAAACAATATCCAGAAAATCAGCGTCTTCATATAGTCAGTACAGAAGTAAAATATATGAAATTATGCCAACCATTTACATATTTACTCCTACAATGAATATGTTTTGCAGGTCTGGGTCAAGAAAGTTCATTGTTTTTAAATAAATATGGAATACATATAATAATATCCAGAAAATCAGCGTCCTTATAAAGTCAATACAGAAGTAAAATATATAAAATGTTATACCAGGAATAGCAGCATCAAAATATAGGCAGCGCAGCAGTTGTGTATATGGAATATAAATTTCCGGAAAAAGCTTCCACACACTGCCAGTACAGAAGTAAGATTTATGAAATTAAAAATATTAGAAAAAGTCAGCGTCCGCATCTTGCCAATATTGAAGTACGATATATTAAATCCACTATCCTAAATGGAAAATCAGCGTCCAAATACACCCTATACAGAAGTAAGATACATTAAAATAGCAAAAACAAAGGTATTCCACACACACACTTCCAATACGAATGTGGGATATATGAAACTATAAATCAAATGAAAAGCTTCCTCCCAACACTCAATATCCCCATAGGTTCTCTTCTTCGTTAGTTGTTTGTGGCGTCCTATTTGAATTGATATACTTATAACAAACATTCTCTCTCTCTCTCTCTCTCTCCCTGCTGCGTGGGGAGGCTGTGTTTTGTGAGTGTGGCCTGATATGCATATATTAATTTTTCAATACAGTTCCAGAAGTAAGATATATGAAATAAGTATCAAACACACACCCAATACAGAAGTAAAACGAGAGGACATATTAAATAATATTAGCTTATTCAAAAACATCATATAACACTAAACAAAGAAAATAAGCTGTTGGGTGTAAGAGAGGACGAGAGGTGTTTAACAGTACCTTAGCAGAATAACATGTGTACCCGGCTATGGTTGAGACATGTAGTACCGCGCTTGTACTATCTCGCCGTAGAGCTAGCTTTAATGGCGAGATAGTTCAAACGCGGTACTAACTCAACCATAGCCGGGTTACACATGTTATGACTTATAGTTTATATTCATTCATTTGAAACATTTTTCGAGTCATATTAAAAACACAAACATATACACGTATTGAGTTGTTAGTTTAATTAATATCCCAATACCCTTTTCTTTTCTAGCAATGAACAGTCTGACTACAACAAATACTTAAGTACAAACTAGGTAATGTTAAAGAGCATATTTCAACGGCAACAAATACTTAAGTACAACCAAGGTAATGTTAAAGAGCATATTTCAACGGCAACAAATACTTAAGTACAACGTAGGTAATGTTAAAGAGCATATTTCAACGGCAACAAATACTTAAGTACAAACTAGGTAATGTTAAAGAGCATATTTCAACGGCAACAAATACTTAAGTACAACCTAGGTAATGTTAAAGAGCATATTTCAACGGCAACAAATACTTAAGTACAATCTAGGTAATGTTAAAGAGCATATTTCAACGGCAACAAATACTTAGCACTAACCGGTTGTCCCGGTTAGCTCAATTGGTTGCGTCGCAGGAATTGCAGGGCTAGGCGCTGTCGCCGTGACGGTGCGGGTTTGCATCCAGCTAGAGGAACTATCATTTGAAATTCACAGTAGCGCTATTTGTGCAGTGTGGCGGCCGTAAAAAGTCTCCCCGTACATATAGTCAGTACTGTTATCAGTAAAATAACCCGTTACCGATCTCATGCAGTGATTGTTACGTATATCAGGGCTAACCGATCGACCTTTTTGGGGTTGTCCCGGTTAGCTCAATTGGTTGCGTCGCAGGAATTGCAGGGCTAGGCGCTGTCGCCGTGACGGTGCGGGTTCGCATCCAGCTAGAGGCACTATCATTTTTAAGTACAACCTAGGTAATGTTAAAGAGCATATTTCAACGGCAACAAATACTTAAGTACAACCTAGGTAATGTTAAAGAGCATATTTCAACGGCAACATATACATCTTAGAATTGGATGAAAATAGCATTGCTCAACATTATTGCAGAATAGTTGCCAAAGAAGCATTATAATGAAAAACTGACAAGTCAGCAACATGTTTGCTGCAAGTCTCTCACATGTAATGAAACCAAAAGAGAATTGAATGGTCTAGACAACGAGATCTTGGGATTCTCACAGTAAAATTATTCTTATACAAAGTGAATGAAGGCGTAAATCTATCAAACAAACTGCCAGAAAGAAGAACATTTAAAATATGTACACATACATGTAATCAAGGTTTTGTGTATGTAGGTCACCAAGTACAAATGCACTTAATCTTTAATAAACGTAATTACAAATATCATCATGATGAACATCATCACTTTCTTCATAACCACCACCACCACCACCACCACCACCATCATCATCATCATCATCATCATCATCATCATCATCATCATCATCATCATATTTGATGAATGAAATGTATGATATTATGTATGTTTTTTTTCTAAATGGTGACACTGATAGTCACTGGCGCAGTTAGTGCACATGTTGTATTTATGTACTTGCTTCTTGCTGTTCGATTCCTAGTCGCAGCAATTGCCTAAGGTGCTAGTTAATTACATAACTTAGTGTTACATGTAGCAATAGAATATGTCTACTAGACTATATGCGTTGGAGATGTTAAACTTGGATTTATTTTCTATTTCAGATGGTGTGTTGGTATGAGAGTTTGTTGCTGTACATCGTCTCTCTTCTGGTACCAACACAAGCTGTAGATCCTTGTAAGTATTGCACACTTGTTAAACATTTATTTAAAACCGATGTCTTAAGCGAGCATGTACATTGGCTAATTTTTGTTCGATTTTAATCGCTATGCAACCACGTCTGAAATGTATAAGCAGAGTTCGATTAGAAGTTTCCAATCTGTTGCCATGTCACCGAACATAACATTAATTTTTGACATGGTGCTTGCGATTGACAGTAATGTTACATTATTAAAATAGATGAAAAGGGAAGTTTGAAAGCCAACGAACACGACAAATATCAAAATATTGCTGGCTCGGTTTGATTGAGCCTGTTCATGGGCAGTTACTGTAATGGAAATGCATATTACTGCCCACGCCGCCTAGCCCCAGGTTGAGCGCAACTCAATATTTATACCAATAAACAGTACAATTTTGATCCATCCCAAACGATGGTATGCATATGGCGGTGAACATGGAACCTTCAATGCGGTATTTTCAGATTAAGGGCCCACTACACTCCTTCCTCGCACGCTCGTATCGAGCAACATATACAATGGATAATAAATCGAAATTATACTCAATAACTTATTTGATTTGATCACTCATCATGATAAATAAAAACGGGTATTGTTTATAACACTTAAATAGGCCAAAACCCAACATAGACTGCTTAAGCAAAAAAAGTTAAATCGTCATAGTTTCAATATACGGTTCGTCACGAACGCAGCTCTTATCGGTGTGTCAACCAACCTTACATAATGTTAGTTAATGTATGGAAAATGTGAACAAATTCAAAGTTTAACTATGATCTGAATAATAGCATTATCCCAAAAAGGCCTATTGTAATTAATAGACAGTTCTTGTACCATAGTACTGACGATCCCAATTACTTTTAACCTGGTCGTAAATAAGTTACTCTAGTTATATGTACCCTTATTTTTATAAAAAGCTGTTAAGTATGCGATAATTAAAAAGCGTGTGATTTTAAGTAGTTTGCATAAGTATAATGTGAAAATGGGAAAACCTGTCATCGAGGGTGAACTGTTTTGTGGGAACAAGGGCATGGCGAGTTATCACAAAACAGTAAACCTGACTTATCAAATGTTTCAATTTTAACCAAATGTCAAATGCAAGATAGTTTTTCTTGCATACCTTATAAACTGTGTGTAAACCGTCTAAGTTTTGTTTTGGTAGAATGTCGACGTTAACAGACATATTTTTGATGACGTCACCAAATTACTCGATTACATATTATAAACCTCAATTAATAAATATAATTTTCTGTGGAATAAGCTAGGATATTTCTTCACGAAACACTTATCCAGTATGCAAGATTATTTTAGTAATCAACTCGACTGTTCATTACCGTGTTCGTCATTAGATACAGTGTATGTCATGAGGATTGAGTCCCAATATACGTATTTCAATCATTTAAGTGTAATTAGTTACATGTTCATTTGATTTATGTTAAAAGTTAACTATCTAGTATTTTTATGACAAATGTATATATTTATCATGTTCATATTAACTATAAACTTTAATTTATAATGAATATTTTTGCAGCTGCGGAGGCTTGTTTAGCCTTCGAAAACGATTACGTCACAAAGAAAGGTAACAGTATGCGACCTTGAAAAAATGAAATTTCTAAAATCTGCTTTAAATACACAACTCTCCTCTGAAAATTAAATCATTTATCATCGATTTATGCTGTCAGAAACTATTAGTTTGATTTTACATCTTTTCAAAATCTAAGAATATGTTCCCTCTGTCTTTTGCTTTGATTCAAAATTAATTGATGATTTGCTTGAATACATCTCTTTTTTACCTTAGAAATGAAAAGATGCAGTAATTTACAAATAAGATAAAGAAATGATATTTTGTCAGCGGTTCCATGTTACCCATGGACTAACCTGTTAAAATTACCAAACAGAATTTTGACCCCTATGAATTTGGTTAAAGGGTCATTTTTAAATGAAAAGTATTTTGCCAGTTAATTGGTAGAATCTCATCAAAATGACCCTTAACATTCAGCAACTAATGAAACGCCTGTAATTTTATTAGCTATATTTCTAATACAAAGCATGTGAAAATTGAAACTAGCTATACAATTTCCTTATAATCAGCAACACTGGCATTTGGCTGTCAATATGGATATATTAGGAACCATGTTGTCTATATTTTAATAGCTTTTTGGTGTGATATGTATTGCATGTTGTTAACACGATATGGTTTCTAATATATCTTTTTCAAATAAATGATAAACAAGAGAATCATTTGTTCATTGAATTACAGGATTGTTACAGGTCTCTAGACCAGTAGGTGTACAAGTGAGAGTAAGACGGACTCCACTGTAGACGAGAATGTTGACGACCTTTTTAGCGTTGAAATTTTCAAAACCAGTGCAAAAATGAAACTAATTTAACTGTTTTATGAACTTTTTTGAGACTTTTATTTAAGACCAGACCCAGTTCACTACCCTAAAGCACATTGGCATCGAACATATTTGCCCATAAAAGATTCCATGTAATCAACAACGGGGAAACTCAATTTAACGCTAAAGCAAAATTTGACACATTCATTGATTTTTTAGAAGGAACAATAGATATAATAGATATAAATTCTTTGAAAACAGACCGCAAGATACGAATTTTGTCTTCTAACTGTATTTTGCGTGATTGGCCCATTTTAGAAATCATATTGCATTAAGGCAATGTTTACATCAGAATGTTACAAATTTAAGGGAATAAATACATGAAAATAGTGTGATTGCTGTGGCTAGACTGTTAAATGAATGTTATTACCACACACTTTGGGTATAAGCAATCCGAAGCTATTCACATTAGACAATATTTACAACTGTGCCATACCCTATATCCTATACATTAAGAGCTTAAAGTACAAGTTTTACAAAATACTTCACTTTACAATTCTATTCTAGTCAGTCTAGGAATGTAAACATTAAGATCTATAAAAATGGCTGTGAGTAGGCACATACACAAAAATTGAATATGACTACTCGCCATTTATTGATTTATTTTGTACATATACTCCGTTTTCAAGACCTAGATCTCTCACCTAAGAATCTATCTTCTGTCAGTAACAGTTAACACCGCTGCTAAATCTCTCCATTTTTTGGAACCACAGACCAAGGACAGTGAATATATTTAAAATATCGAAAGGGAACATTAAGAGCTGCAGAATACAACTGATATGATGATAGCCTTATACTTCAGGCTCGGTTTGATTGAGCCTGATCATTTGCAGTAATGGAAGTGCACGCCGTTTGGTCACAGGTTAAACGAAACTCCAGATTTACAGTTGGAAACAATACAATTACAATCTATCCAAAACGACAGTCTGTTTTGGCGATGAACATGGAAACTTTAATGTGGTGTTTCAAATTAATATTTTTCAAATTTCCCGTTGTACGGTCTCCAGATTAACGTATGAGTTGGCCATAAAAGCAAAAAACAATTGGTGGGACTAAATAGCACACAATATGATATTGTTAATGACTTCAGTTTTTGACCTTGTTACCGTTACAAAAATGTAACACAAAACATATAATTATTCTATAGTCATGGTCAAATAAGGCTGTAGTTAAAACCGATATAGGGTATCGGCCGGATCTTATAGCATCAAACCGACCGATATGTTGATCTTGGGGTAAATCATCTTTACAGTCTGTTCTTACGATATTTTAGTGATTTTTTTAATTTGTCCTCCGGACATCATTCATGTATGATCCGTTTGTATTTTTCAGCTTGCGAGTGTGTGGTCTTTCAAAGTTACGGTCTTTCTGAAGGTCGTTTTAATTCTCCTATGTATCCAAGCCCATACAAGCCAGGCATTAATTGTATTCTGTACACATTTATTGGAGACGTGAATGAAATTGTGAGGATCAAGTTCCTGGATATGGATCTCAAAGCTCCGATGTATATTACACCTACAGAAACCGAGTAAGCGCGAATTTACTCATTTACTGAATACTGTACAATCAGAAATATTCGTAGCATACTACTTTTCGTGGGCTTTGTGGGTAGACAGGTCCACGAATTTTAGACAACCATGAACAAGAATATATTATTTAACATTAACGCAATTCCACGAAATTTTCAAAAAGCACGAAATCTGTGTCAAAACGAAAATCATGAAATTTGTTTGCTCACGAATATCATTGCTTCTACAGTAATACCATTTAAATTGAACTAGTCTTACCGCGTACATAAACATCTGCAATTTCAGATGTCTGTGGAATACAACTTGAAATCCGATGCATTTAAAAACCGCTGAAACAACATACTTTAATGGCACATTGTCGCTAACTGTATGATGTTCAAACAAAGTTCTTAAACTTTAAATTGACATAATAACTTTTGGATTGTATATTAGATTGATTTAGACTTTCAGTATGTTGACATCACTCAGCATTTGTTTTCCATAGGCGTATTCACTTCTGAAATATAAAGTAGTCAATTATTCGTATCAATGACTTTAACAAACAGAAAACAAAGCCTGCACACACAACCAAATATTATATAGCCTCAAAATCAACGAGATCTAAACAAATAAATATGCACATTTGTAAAACAAATGAAAAGGCAAATTGCATAATTGTGGCTAAAATTATGCCTAGGATTTATTTAGATCAATATCTGCTAGAACACAATTTTATTTGTATGATAAATTTCTTGGCTACCATTTTATGACTTCTGATCTAAACTACAGTTTAACATTTTCGACCTTATAACCGTCGTTTATTATAAATTCTAGAAGCAAAAATCAGTTAAATTCTAAAATCTATAGACAACATTAAAACTTATTAAATATATTTAATATCACGGGATATGCTTGTATCTGTTTCATGTGCTGAAGTTGTTAATCCTAGTCCTAAGACTTAACTGAGAATCAGACCGATATACGAGAAAAGGAGCCACCTTTGCATAAAGCTAACTTAACAACCTTGAGTTTCGAGACTGATAAAGGCCAGTCTATTTATACCCTCTTTAACTTGCAAAAACAAAGATTTATGTAGTTCAACACATAAATACAACGTTAAGAAACAGCTTTTTAATACTATATCCAGATGAATGTGGGCAACAAAATGTTATAGAAATACGAATGAAATCTTGCTGGAACCATAAATAAGGGAATGATTTAGGTTTTAGTGGTCACCCGAGGTGGATCTTCAGACAGGAACGCCATAAAGCTCTTGTAAAATTGAATACTGATGACGAAAAACCTTTTAATGGTGCAATTTGGGATCTCGGAGGCCTCGCTGCCATGGCTTTTTAATTTGCATTCAGACAAATGCAGACAAAAAGTTTGCCAACGTTATTTGCAGATCTTGTTAAGGTTATGCATTTAAAGTTACGAATATTGTTAGTTATTTCATTGACTTAAGTTAATGAATACTTTGAGATTTATTTAACGATGAATTGGTAATTTCTTTTCTTCATCAAGATATACCCAATAAGAAGGCCTATAATGTTTACAACAGGTCTTAGAGTGAACTCTTACGTTTTACTCTTTACAGTTTTATTTCCAAACAAACCTTTTTGCAAAAATGGAAATACGTATATTACGTATAGCCATATATTAACGAAAACACAACTTTCATTATCGCAAAATAAACTTATTCTCAATAAATAAATACATTTCAGCGAAGAGCAAGTGAAATATTTATACACTGATTATTTTTTAAAAATGTTTAAAACAAGAAACTCATCTTTTTTCTTGATATGAATATGTTTTAAAACTGGCTTTACTTACATTGAAAAAAGTCGATGTTATAGATGGAAGCAGATTTCTAGAAAATGAATATACATGTATTACATGTGTTTACATGCCTTTAGATGAACCAGTAATTTTTAAAAATGAAGATCAATACGAAAACATAGTGGCTTAGGCTGAGAAACAAAGTAATCGTTTAGGGGTAGCAAAGAGTTTCTGCAAATGTATATCAACATACACAATATAACAGAAGAAAATTTGAAATGAATGTCATAACTGTAGTCATTATATCAATAGTATGTCATTATTATAGTGTATTATGTCGGACAAATTGATACACGTTACATATAATTGAGGAGGGTCTTTCTGAATCTCACAAAATCTCGTGGCCAATGCGTTTTGCAGATATTTTGTGGAAAACGGTTGATATAATTAAATAACATTCCACCATATCGCTCAATAAATGTCAGCTGTAATTTTGGTTAATATATGTTCAATAAACTTTTCCCTGGAGTTTTATATTGGTAATGCAATCAATAAACAAACTTGACGCTGCATTGTCATTATTAAGCATACAAAAATAATATTTTCTCGTGGAAAGTAATCGTGCATTTATGGAACCTGATTTTGCACATGATTTGTTTTGATATCGTGTGTACCAATCCTCCGGGATTTTTCCTACAGTATTAAGGTTTCTTCTTATGTACACGATTTGAGACGATTCAAAATTTTAACTTTTAATATTACATTGTAAGATGATTTGAAAGTCGTATATAACTTTAATAATATAATTCATTTTGCGTAAAGGTAAATGGCATACCTTACTTGTGATTTTGTGTTTTAATGTGATTGTGTGCTCTGGTATGAATAATTGTCGATAAGTGAATGGATTGTAGTTTATTAACCAAGGCAACTTGTTCGTAAACCTAATGAGGCATGTGCGACGTAGTTGTACCGTAGATACGGGTCTTAACCCTATATCTAAGGTGGTAGCTTCTAAGGTTAATTGTTAATTGTCTGAGGTGTAGTTTTTACCAAATGATGATCCCATTATAAGCGCATTCTCTCTTTTACTGTCAAAATGTTTTATGGGCATATGTTCTGAATCTGGCTTCTCCTCATTTTCATAATTGCCGTCTTGTGCAATTTATAAAATGTATATGTAATATATTGTAGATGCAGAGACCGATTACGAATATTTAAAAACCTGGACAGACCGGAAGTCAACGAAGATGTAAAGCACCAAACGGAATTATGCGGAAATTTGTCAAATTTAGAAAAACTAGAATACTTTTCCAGTGGACGTGCTTTGATCATGGAATTCCATACCGATGCTGATTCTAGAGAAAGCCACAGTGGGTTTAAAGGCGTTTACACATTTCTAGAAAAAAGTAAGTAGCCTATCGTATCAAAGATAAATCACCGGGTCGGTTTTATGAGATAAAATTGCCAAATATAGACGAATCTATCAAACGTAGCTAATCACTAACATCCTGATAGGGATTGATTTCCGCGATTTGGGAGAAAACGTCAGTGTAGGTTTTTACTTGCGGATAGGAAATGCGTTTCTATGGGACTAATTAAGCTGCTGGAGAAGACATCTGTTACCCGTCAAGGGCATGGCTACAACTTCAGTTTGTTTTTTTGTTAACATAGGCCATCAATTATCGAAATAGAATTACTTGACTTACACGACAGTAGGAAAACAGTAATTCTATTTGTGTGTTTTTCTTCAGTTCATTTGATTCGATTAAATAAAAAATATCAATCTTGAAAGCATATTAATCAAATATAGTTCACGGTTCCTGTCAAGGTCTTTTTTTAATCATGTGATAACAACAAATTTCGTCATATATATGCGAAACTGTTGTTTAACCGACTTTATGTATAAAAAGTTACAATAGTTTCGAATATAAGTGACACTTTATATGGATAAAACAATGAAACATGAAATATATAATTTTCCTGTGAGTGTTTGAATAAACACTCCTTTATTCAGAACAATGATCGTATGATTATTTTTATTTGGGGTATTCCGAATAATATAACTGTATTTTGAGATGTGTGCTGAAGGTAAAATAGGGACCGAAAGAGTTCGTGTTAAAATAGGGCAAGTCACAGTAAAAGGTTTCTTCAGATAAATGACGTAAATTCTTGACAAATGTGTAACAAAATCGCCTATAAGTCATAAGAACAAAATAAATTATTGTAAGATATTTTCAACTAGATAAATGGGCAACACAATCGAATATGAGTTAAAAACAACAAACAACATTGCAAGTTATTTCGAAAAAAACAAACAAATGTCGAAACATATAAATTGATAAACGTTTTACCTCGACGTGCCCGAAAATCTTTCTGCTATATGATGAGCCCATAACGATACTAAGAAATGTGGTAAGTTACGGGTCTAATTTCGATATTACACCTGTATGTGAGGTGCTATAAAGTAATGGGGTATATATGGTACCCCGTAATTTTCAATGCCATTTCTATGCATAATCGGACTTCTTAAGTACGATAAACTTTATTCCCGTAACACGGTTTATTATCGAAATTTATTTTCGGTCTATAAAAAAAAACCCGAAATTTTTTTTTATCATAAACCAAATTTCCATATTACAGCTTATAGTACTTACAAGGTCAGATAGTGCATAGAAGTGACATTTAATTAGCGGGGTACCATATATACCCCGTAACCTTTATAGAACCTCACATATAGGTATAATATCGAAGTAAGACCCGTAACTTACCACATTTCTTAGTATATATATACAACCCCTGATTAAGGTTTATTACAGAGACCCCATATCTGATCGTGAATATATTTGAAAAACAAACCTTAATATGTCTGTCTATTATTTTCTCATAATCAAAGGTAATTTTGTTACACATTCTGACAATAAATGTTTATTTTATCCCGAAATGCATATTAATTACAGCCGTCTGCTCAGTTTTTTGGCGTCATTTCAAGGATTGGAGTCAGTTTTTCGAAGGCACTTTTTCCATGACGAGCTAAACATTGTTTTGTATCTTTTTGAGTTTTATCAAACTTCAAACCAATATAACCTTTTCAAATTGTATCAAGGATTGACTTAGTTTGTGTTTCCCATTAGCTAGGTGTGGTTCCCCATTCGATCACCATATACCCGGTAGATGTAACACAGGCAAGAAACCATACATCACTCATTTCTTTCACGTTTATATTTTATATTTGAATTTTGATTTTAATAAGTGTATGTATTTTAATATAAAGCTTTTGCCTCCTTCTGCAGTGATCTTCACTTGTTCAAGTGTGTTAACTTAGTGCAACAACACGGGCAGACAGCCCGTCGAAAAAATATGGACAAAGTCCGTGTTTTTGCACTAAGGTGACAATTTCTACTATTTCTGCACGAATGACAGAAACTTCATTCTTTAAATTGCTTCTGAACAAAAATGTCTTTTTATTGTTGTTGACCTTCATTCTGTGAATGGTTCCTGAACAGACATGTAAATTTACGTCTCTTTATTGTTGTTGACAGTTTTCTTATCTCTAAACAACTAATTTCTTTGTAATTAATTGCAGATTGCAGTAACAACAGATTAATTGTTGTTTGTTAAAGATCTAAAATGTACTTCAGAATCTAATGAGCATCTGTATTGTGTATGTTTTATTGCAATTTACTACTTTGCCATAAAATAGCACGAAGCGCTCACAGTGGGCAGTGAACTTTGCGTGTGTCCAGGACTTCTACTTATAAATAGTTAAAACCAGTAATGCGCAAGTTTAATATCCTACCAGATAGAATGTTCACTCTTACGAAAACCAATGAATAAATAAACTAAGTTCAATGTTCAAACTTCAATTAGACATAAGCATTAAAATGTATGTTTCTTGCAATGAATAATCAATATGGTAGATAAGCAAACATTTATATGTATACATGGTCACCTTACAGGACACAAGGCACAATTAAAGTTTTGTATTAGAATACTATCGAAAAACATCAAATAATATAAGTTCATATTCGAGCAAATAATTTCATGACTTGTATCTATAGATAGGTTAAAAATATAAATTTCAACAAATTATTGTGTCTATATAAGCTGTATGCCGAAGATAACATAACAGTGAACGGAACTAGAGAGCTGAAATTCGACTTTATAACATGGCAAAAATGAAATTGTAATCCGTTCATTCTAAGAAAACAATAAGCCTGTACATGTTTTAACGTACGTTAATGTTTGGCGTGAACATGAACATTTTATGTTTTCGATTTTTGAATGAAATGTCTGACACTTAACGCGGAGAAATTACTTTATTCTTTATGTTACATAACAGTTAGTCTAACAGTTGTTTATCCAGACAAATCTAATGAAAGCCCCATTTTTTGCCTTTTTAAATTTAGTTGCAATTTGAAGGTAATTTAAATATTTTTTTCAGTTTTTAAAATCCTTTTTCAGTTTCAGTGCCCTTTTTAGGGTAACCACTTTCATTAAGTAAACTATATTTATTAACAATTTGTATTAAGAATTATTAAACATATATCAATAGTCTACGAGATAAGATTTGCTTTGCATACTTTAAAACTATATGTTATAGGTGTACATGGTAAGGAAATCAAGGGCTGAAGTAAAGGTTTTTTTTATAAGACTAAACTTTTTTTCATACATGTATTCTGGCCCCAAGTTCACAATGGTTCGTTGGCATATATTGCCATCGTAGATTGACACTGAATGTCAATATTGAGCTCATTATACTTTTTTTTAATTTATGTATTTTGGCCCCGAATTCACAAAGCTATTTTCACATTGATATCAATCGTCAGTTGACACCGAAGGCAAATTTTGAGTTTAGTTTGAACTTTTTGTAAATGTATTCTTGCCCCGAGTTTACAAAATTGCGTCGACATTTGAATTTTCATCTTTAATTGAAACTGAATGAAATATTCAGTTTAGTTTTTATATTCAATTTATAAGTAAACATGTATATTCTGCAGATATCTGTGACATTTAAGAACAGTTTTCGGATTTTATTATTATCAATTGAAAATGACAATACATGCGAAATGGTTTTGTGAACACAGGGCCGCATGTAAAAGTATTATATTTGCTTTGCATTTTCTTCGGCGAAAAAAATCATGCATTTCATCACAATGTCTTCTAAAAATGTGCACATACATATACTTTTTATTCATGCTTTTATTTAAAAAAGAATATTATTTCTTTGGGGAATTTTATTTTGTTATCACAAACAGTTTTTTTACTTTCGAGCTTCGGTTATAATTTTAGTTTTCAAGAAACTCAGTGTTAAATAATTATTTTATTGATGTATTTCATTTCATTTGTTTTAAAAGCAACGAATCTAATATAAACAGGAATCGTCTAGTGAATATCAATGTACAATATTGTGTACCTTTATTTTATTCAAAAAACAAATAGACCCTAGTTTTAAAAGTAGCAACATGTTATATTGAAACCCAATCTTCAAGTGTGAATACCTGTTCCTAAAGTATGCAAAGGGATACAACCCAAGATGT
Organism: Corbicula japonica; assembly: GCA_038501625.1. Lineage (NCBI taxonomy): Eukaryota > Metazoa > Mollusca > Bivalvia > Venerida > Cyrenidae > Corbicula > Corbicula japonica. The sequence goes on along the minus strand of JAZAYU010000058.1, from coordinate 3,134,543 downwards.
AACAAATTAAACGACCAGCACTGTTGATCTCCCTTTTGTTAGATACTAAAGATGGACTCATTGAAATTATTTTATCTCATTTCAGGTGCTTTTAAAACTGACGGAATCCTGCAATACGGAACACAGTGTTCCTACGATATTCAAAGTGGAGATAACCGCACTAAGGGGAAGTTTTTCTCTCCGAGATATCCACAGGAATATTCTAAATCTGCAAGCTGCAGATTCAATTTTATGGGACATGAAAATGAGATAGTTAAAGTGCTTTTCAAACTTATACGGCTCCCCAAACATAGTTCTAGGTCAGGGTATGTATTATTTTATATCAATAGTTCTGATTACTTAAATTACTTAAAAAAAAACTATAATCACATAACTCATTTAAAATTTGAAATTTATGTGAACGCGATGATTTTATAAGTATCAGTGTTAGTAAGCGACAACCCATCCCGTTCTCATTTGCCTACGGTTATAATTATTATTATTGAATTGCGCTCAACCTAGGACTAGTCGACACTTCAATTCCTGGAATAAACATGCCAATTTAAAACGAGCCTGCAAAGATGTGATACCTTTATCATGTTCGATTGTTTTCTATGTTCTTTTTTCCATCTATTTCTTTATATTGTTGCAATATAGATGCTATAAAAGTGTTAAATAAGTAATATACTACTTGCACAATCTGAAATCTTGTTTATTATGTTGCAGTTGTGACGACAGTGGGGATGTTATAAAAGTGTTTGATGGAAGAGATAGTACTTCCAAACTTCTGAAATCATTTTGTGATACTTACAACCAAATAGAAATGTATTCTACTGGTCCATATATGTACATAGAATTTCATTCTGACCGTCATCATGAAAAACAAGGATTTGCTGCTGACTACGAATTTATGGATGTACGATGGCCACACGGAACTCCAGTTCCAGGTGATAGTACGTACTTTTCTCATTGCTTGAATAAGCAATGTTCCTCCCTTGATGCTGCTTGAAAAAGCAATGTTCCTCCCTTGATCTTGCTTGAATAAGAAATGTTCCTCCCTTGATGCTGCTTGAATAAGCAATGTTCAACAGTCTCATTGTAGTTATCGGTTTGATTTTCCTCCCTTGATGATAATATGCTATAATAGTAGTTACCAGTATCTGATTCAGTTACATCCCTTGATGGAAATATGATATTGTAGATATCAGTTTCAATTACCTCCCTTGATGGTAATATGCTATTAAAGTTATTAGTTTCACTAACCTCCCTATGATGGTAACATGCTGTTACAGATATAAGTTTCAATAACCTCCCTTGATGGTAATATGCTATTACAGTTATTAGTTTCACTAACCTCCCTATGATGGTAACATGCTATTACCGTTATTAGTTTCACTTACCTCCCTTGATGGTTATATGCTATTGTAAATATCAGTTTCAATTAACTCCCTTGATTATAATATGCTAATTTCAAGTCATGCAGAATGTCAATCATTGTGGGTGGCATTATATAAGCATACTTGAAATATCATTTTTGTGGTATAAGATTGTATAAACCGTATCTGTCCCATACCTAATAAGACTCTGCCGCTAATTTCGTATGGCCTTGAGGATGTATATACATACATTTAAATGCATACAATATCAGCAGTGCTCTAGCTAGGATTGCAAAAGGGCAGGGAATACATTCTAAAAATAGGGCGCTTTTGTGCGCGGTAAGCTCATGCATGGGCACCTCTTTTGACAATCTTGGAGAAGAGGTAGTGCATTTGAATAAATAATTTATAACGTTAATTATTCTGTCTTTCTAAAATCATGTAAACAACTTTTAAATAAATATCAGCAATAATCTATGAAGACTTTATACAAATTAATTCGGAATTTTCGAACACTTGTCCCTTATTAAGAAAAGTACGAAAGCTCTCAAAACTTTATGTTAATATATGCTTTGTAATTTTATGTATTTCCAAATATAAAACAATATGAAAAGATATTAAGATGTATGTATATAAGTTGGAAAAATCTGCATTTTTCTTGATAAAGAACAAGTGTTCGAAAACTTGAAAATATACATTGCTTGAGTATAAATTTTACAAAGGTTATAACTGAATTCCCTTTTGGGAAAAAGTGAAATATGCACTTCAGGAATCGCCACACTCACAAAACACAGCCACCCCACGCAGCGAAAAAAATAGAAAAGAGAGCATGTTGTTAAAAGTATGTCCTTTCAAATAAAACGCCACAACCAATTAACGAAAAAGAGAACCCTTGGGGGTACGCCTTGGAACGGTCAGTGGCAAAACAAATTGCCACTGGGGGTTTAAACCAGGCTCTAGGGTGCACCAAACTCACACTTGCCCCCAACAGGTTCTCATATTTCAAAGAGTGTATGTAACAGAGAGTAAAGCCACGGATAAAGATTTAAACAGCTTGTAGACTGAATTTGGCAAGTATGATCCTATTGGTAATCAATAACACAGAAAGTACAAAGTAATCAATTACAAAGAAAAGTACAAATTGTACATATGTTAAGTTCGAAAATTTTCAGAATTTATTTCTGAATGCATCTCGTTTATGTCTCGTTATCTTTATTTCAACAAGAACAGAAAGTGATATTTTAAACTTGTCTGATATTGAACTTGTTGCAAAGTGATTATAATTATCAACATAAATGTATCCCAAATATAGATTGTGTTACAGTCATAAAGTTCATATCGAAAAGAGATAGATGCTTGTATCTGACGACATCACGATCGAAACTATGATATAATATTATTATAATAATAATAATTGATAATAATAATAATAATAATAATAATAATAATAATAATAATAATAATAATAATAATAATAATAATAATAATAATAATTATTATTATGATGAAAATAATAATAATTATAATAATTTATACTTAATATCATTTACCATTCCTAAGGACTAAGGACTGAATTGATTTTTAATCAGGGGAACGGAAAAATATAATCATGGTGTTAAATAACGTGTGTGAAGTCCGAAAAGACTTCATGCTAACTCTATTTATTCCAAAGGATTATAACATCCCGATGAACTCGATGGCATATCATTCGTTATTCGTTTATAAACTGCGAGATATTCTCTGTTCTTATCAAAATATTAAAGAAAATATGTGATTTCTCTGCGTTGTGTATGGCTGTTGGACCAGCCATTGACGACATAGTGAATTACGGCACCTTTTTTGCAATCTGACATTATCATAAATAATTTATACTACATGTAAGTGTTTTTCCTACGTACATTGTTTTAATACAATTTGTATTATTTTCAGAGGATGGCACAATCATTAGTGACCCTAGTGGTAAGTTTCTTTTAGTTCTTTGTGAGCCTCGATATGGGGGAAATGTGTCTTATGTGGTTTTCTTCTTTGTTTGTTACGGTGGTGTTTTTACATGAAACAACGGCAGGTTTTGACGTATGTTAGAAATTGTACACGTTATTCTTTCATTTTATACAACATTATAAACTTTACTTTAAAGTTAGACATATTTCTATTTTTATTCCTGAAAATGCATGGTAATTAATCTCGTCTGCTACACTTTTGACGTCATTTCCCGGGGAAAAGACAACTTCCTGTAGACGCATTATCGCATGGAGCGGCTTATTTATTACTCATTTTACATTGTTCGTTCTATAAATTTTAAACCAGCTTCTTTAACTTTATAATTATATTGTTGCTGGGGATCTAAAACAATGAAGCGCAATATACTAGTATTTCTGTATAGCGTTTATAATACAATAACTATTTTTGTTTGAAATTTAAGAGGGAAATATCTTTTTTTTCGTATGGTGAGAAATGGGCATGTTACTCGTGCGATCGTTATTTCTAGATTAGTTGAGTATATTCCCTTGCAAGAAAAGATACGCATTCTAGGTTCTTGTTCAATTTTAAACCCTCATAAATATTCATGAATAAATGCGAACATCAATTTCGACTGTGCTCTTATTTTCTGACAAATCTAAATGATGTCACAAGGATAATGATACTCCAGACAGAAATTATTGAATCGTAATTGTAAACTGAAATCAATTTGGTAATGTATTGTGACGAAATTTCCAATGATATAACTTTGTTTTCTTGTATTTTGTTTGTATGAAATGTTCCGTCGCGAATGTTTGCAATTTCGTAAATATTTTACGTCATGAGTGAGTTAGTATGTAAGGAAGTTTTCGCTGTGAAGAAAAGTAATTAATTACAGTTTAATTGAAGGCAGCGGTTTCCAGCCTTATTTAACGATGGAACATATAAAACAGAATTCTCAGTGGGCGATATCGGCTATTACCCTTAACATTAATGGCAGTTTTGGAGAAAATAGATTCAACAACAAATTGGTATTAGGGGATATGTTTAGACATTCTGCGATAAAATGTTGTACTAGTTTCAAGAGGGCGATAACCCATTTCTGTGTACATATTCGACAAATTTTAGGTTAATGCAAGGATACGTAATAATTGTACGAAATAAGTTTAGTTCTACGTCTGTTTGATTCCTTTGGTGGTTTACTTAAACCAACTTCAAGTTTTATGCAGAGCATTTGCTGTTTTTGCAATAATCATTGATACTTAAATGTTCACAGAATCTTGAGAACTTGCAGAATATAGGATTATAAAAAAGTGATTGTGATACATGTACCATGTAATTCCATTTTGGTGATACTTTGTAATGCCTGTTTTGGTTATACCATTTTATGCCTGTTTAGGAACTTGCAGAATATAGGATTGAAAGAAAGTGTTGGTAATACATGTACCGTGTAAGACCATTTTGGTCATACCTTTGAATGCCTGTTTCGGTGATACCCTTTAATGCTTTTTAGGAAATCTAGTAATGCCCGTTTTGGTGATATCCAGTATATTATGGGTAAAACAGCAGTAATTCCAGAATAGTTGAATTGTCAAGTGTTTATAATTAAAATGAACATTATAAAGACTAGCTACCTGCAATTTTACGCACACAAGCACGCAAACACATATCTTCTAAATTAGACTAGCGGTGAAAAATGTAAAATGTTCTCTGGCTATGGCTCGTGTATTCTATGAACCCAATCGTTGCTTAACCTACACAAAATTTAATTGGGTTAACTAAATTGACTTAACTGACTTCAGTGAATTACCGTAACAAAAAAGAAAACAACTTACCATCACACAGCTTAATTGGAAACCAAACGGCAAGACAACAAGTACAAACAATCAACACTGCTTATAAGATTGAGTAAATTTCAGTATGTGCTCTAGTACTTAGGAGTGTTAAGCGTCCCTTATTACCAGATTACCAAATGTAATACAGTAATGATTTACATGTATCCCAGGTTATAAGAGGTAAAACATTATTAACTTATAGCAGATTATCAGATATAATAGAATTATAATGAATAATCCCAGATTACCATATTTAATACAAATAATTTATCAAAAATTATTTCCATATGTAATAAATACACGAAAAGGAAACTTAAACAGCCAACGAACACGACAAATATGAAATTATTGCATGCTCGGTTTGATTGAGCCTGTATATGCCTTGGGCACTAATGGAAAGGCATATTAATGCCCACGCACAGCCATGTGTTGAGAGCAACTCAGTATTTAAAATTATCAGATGTAATTGTAATACAAAAATGAATTATTCCTGATTTCTATAAGTTGTGGTTACAAACGGAATACCAGGTGTATTTACTAGATGTAAAACAATAATAAATTTCCCACATTCCATTATTATGTTAACCAACAATTAATTATCCTACATTAATAGATTTAATAATGTCATGAATAATCCAATTTATGTTTAAATTTCATTCTCAAAAGAAAATCAATTTATGGGATAAATTTAAGTTGCAATACTTAAAATTAAAAGAAAACTCAAACAAAATCATTTCATGTTTTTTTATCAAAAGAAATGATGAATTGTGTTCTCATCGGAAAATATTTATGTATTGTTTTTAAATATAACTTCTTTTTCAATATCTAAATAAAAATCATTTGTCTTCGTTTTTAGATCCTCTAAGTATGCAACAGTTGTATACATGTATATGATCCGTAATTTCATATGAAAGAAATATTTATTAAACAAAAAATGTACAATATTGGCCAATATCAGAATACATATCCGTTGTTCAAACAACAAGTCAATTATTTTCGTGAGCAATGAAATATCACTTCATCACAACCATGGAAACTTCGGTCTATCTTTACAACGCCTAAATATCCCCCAAATATTTCGCTATTGATTCTTAGGAAGACTGCTAAATCCACGACCAGTAAATCAAGCTGATATTTGGAAGCATTATTAGACGTGCAAAGTCAATAGAATTATCTAGAGAAAGAATTAAGTCGATATTTTGTTCAACATAGAGAGAGTCGTATTTCGTTCATGAACAATTACCGAATTGGCGAAACAAAATCAAATCAGAAGCAGTGTGTTTGAATATACAGTGAACCCCCTTTAACGGACACCTAAGGGACTGATGGAAAGTGTCCTTAATAACGGGTTGTCCTTAATTGTGGTTTAAATTAAGAGGAATAGTCTGTTCTTTAAATAAATTGCCCATATTACTGGGGTGCCCGTAATATCGAGTGTCCTTAATAAGGGGTTTTACTGTACCTGTTGTAATGTTTTAAAAAAGTGAAATGTGCATATCAGGAATGGCAACTTCAAGAAAACAGGCCTCCCCACACAGCAAACCAGCAGAGAGAAAAAAGTATGAAAAATGAACATTTAAAATGGACACCACAAACTATGAACGAAAACCCAAATTAGTTATCGCCTTAGAACGGCCAGTGGCAAAACAACAAGGTTCTCAGGTACACAAAACTCACACTTGTCCCAACATGTTCTCATAAGAACAAACAAGGGCCCAAGATCATAAAACTAAATTTTGAGTTCAGTCTCAAATCTCAAGGATCTGATTGGCTGAAATGGCGACTTGTCGCCATTTCAGCCAATCAGATGCTTGAGATTTGAGACTGATCTCCAGATTTAGTTTTATGATCTTGGGCATAGTACAAGTTGTCTTGTTGAAACAGCTCCAACTCACCCATCAACTTGACATGTTTGCATGCAAAAGCACACAAACAAAATACCAATTTTAAAGCATAATAAGTATTGTCAAGCAAAACGCCTGTTGAAGAAGTAAACTAAATATGTGTTTAGCCACATCGAAGACATGTGGCACTTCTATCATGTTTTAATTGTTGCTTATTTTTGAAAAAAAAAATTAACACTTATCTATATTTTGTATTATTATCCAAAGACATTTGTTTGAAAGTTTATCGTGTCTTTTTCGAAAGTGTTCGTTTTATAAACCATACGCTCTCTTCATCTCTACTGTTTAGTTGTGCGGGAAGGCTGTGTTGTCCGGATGTTGCATCTCCTGATATACAGGTTTTGCTTTCTTATGCCCCTATTTGGAGGCGTATAGAGTTGCACTCGTTCGTACGTCTATACGTAAGTCCGTAAACCCCCCCCCCCCCCCCCCCCCCCCCCCCCCCAAAAAAAAAATATTGTGGCATCAAATCCTCCTAAACTTTCAGGCGGGTTTCTTTTCCTGCGACAATTTTTACCAGAGTCATGGCCCTTTGATATTACAGTGCACATTTAACGAGATTTTATAAACCTATTCTTGACGTAAAAACTCTTTATGTTTAATCCGCTGATAAAGTTTCGGCCAACGACCTCAACTGATTTTGTTACACATTTGAACAGTTTTACATTTTCCAGAAAAATATAGAGTTATTTGGTTTCCTGACAGGGTATGTGAGGATATACAGTACTGTGAACGTTTAATGTTACAAAATTTGCGTCTATCGTGCGTCCGTATATCATGTATCGGGCATCAAGCGGTTTTAATTTTATCATTCAACGTGAATAAGTTGCTTGCATATGCAAATTTATGTGATTTAATTTCAACCATTCATTTTATAATTTGATAGCATTTTCAAATTTTTAGAAATCTCGTACACAAATTATACGAATCGGCAGTATCGTGTATCGTGCGTCTAGCGTGTATAGTGTGAGCGTCTATCGCGTATCGTACGTCCGTCTATCGTGTATCCATCGTCCGTATATCGTGTATCGTACGTTTCGTTTGTAACCTTAAATGTTCACAGTACTGTATCGCCGGGATGGTGTTATATTACCCGAGCCGCAGGCGAGGGATAATATGACAACCAGATCGGCAATATATCCTCCCATACCCTTTCAAGGAACCAAATAATTGTTTTATTATACTGCAAAACATTTTTAGACAAAAAATGTGTAGAAAATTCGATTTTGTTCTTTTTTTTTCGCTTATAAAATGCCGAACGGCTTAATTCCCCTCTGAGAACCTCAATGATAACGTCTAACGTCATTAATTTACCTGCATGACGTCACTACTATTGTACTTGAATGGACTATTGATTTGATATTTATTTTGAAAAATTTAGAATAATCTGATCATTTTCAACGTTAGAAAAACATAACTCAAATATTTTATGAACATTTTAAATAATTCCTATAGTAAGTTACCGCTTTATAATTAACGAGATTGGATTAAAATTTTGAATTATTAACGAAATCCATAACAAAATGGCGGACGACAACAAAAGGTACGAAGCCAGAGAGAGGGAAATTAAGGCACGTGCATTCATATCTACGGCCGATCCGTAATACGAATATACATCAATGGCAAATTTTCCAATCAAATTCAAGGAAATTTCTTTCCAGTATAATTTATAAAGATATTCTTTTACTTAATAATTATCATGGTGATGTCATTTTCAGAATGATAAATTTTTTCTTAAAGTGTGTTATCTGCGAGGCTAGAATAACATTTATTTAATACACATCGTTTTTTTATGGCCCCGAAGGGAGGCATATAGTAATCGGACCGTCCGTCCGTCCGTCCTTCCGTCCGAAATAATCTTGTCCTCGCTTCTTCTCCAAAACCGCTTGAGGGATTTCTTCGAAACTTCACAGGAGTGTTTGTCATCAAGCCTAGTTGTGCATATCGTCAGGAATTTCTGCTCGGATTATTTTTGGCTGAGTTATGGCCCTTTTAAACAAAATCTTGTCCTCGCTTCTTCTCCGAAACCGCTTGAGGGATTTCATTGAAACTTCACAGGAGTGTTTATCACCAAGCCTAGTTGTGTATATCCTAAGGAATTTCTGATCGGATTATTTTTGCAGAGTTATGGGCCTTTTTACCTAACCCTAACTCTAAACCCTAACCCTAACCCTAAGGTAAACCACTTGAGACATTTCATTGAAACTTCACAGGAGTGTTTGTCACCAAACCTAGTTGTGCATATCTTAAGGAATTTCCAATCGGATTATTTTTGGCAGAGTTATGGGCCTTTTTAACTAACCCTAACCCTAAAACCTAACCCTAACCCTAAGGTAAATTTTGTTAAAGCAATAGAGGTTACATTTTTTGTCCGATTGTCATGAAATTTGGTATGAATATTGATATTGATGATTTCTACACAAATTATTAAAATCATGTTGTTAAATTGACCAGGGGCCCTGCCCTGGGGATTTTATTTTTTTTTAAATTCTGTTTTTAACCTCTGATTTACTACAGTTATCAACCAGATTTTGACACAACCTTTATACCATCTGAAAATTCAATCTTTCCTGAACAATTCATTCACTGGTTGTTCAGTGATAAAATTTGAAACAAAAATTTTAGTAGTAGGGTGAAAATTTCAAGTGTCAAAATCTAATATTTCTACCTGTCTTCAGCTATATTTGTGTTTACCAGTTTATTGCTCCAGCTGCTGGACAATGACCTGATGAACTTTGCTGCTTAGATCTGTGTTATGCAATATAAAGAACTTTGCTCTGGAAGATTTTATAGGGTAAATTTTGTCAATTATGGATAGTGCTAAATAAACTTTCTTACTCTATAGCACTTTGAAAATCAGGCTTTTCTGAATATGTTATTCAGATCAGTGTACACTAAATAAAAGCTGCTTCCCGGTTGGTTAAAAAAAGTTTGGGGAAACCCGTAAGACTCTATGGAAACATTAGCTGATTGGCCAATATAGCTAAAGAAAAAATAAAACTCCTTCTAAAAAACAGAAATCGTGTATTTCTGCAGCTGTTGGAACCAAAAATCATTATCCAAAACATTTTGGATAAGAAAAAAATTACTTTTAAAATAATGCCTATAAACAGGTTGGCCACAAGTAAATTTAGTCAATAGGCAAGGGTGGTAGTCTTCAAAGTGAAATTTGAGGTGGAAACCTACGGTCATGGTGGTATTTCATCTATGTTTTTATGTAGATTTGTATTCAAACTTCATCAGAAGACCATGCCTGATATTGTCTAAGAATAAATAAATCAAGGAGACTCCCAAGACTCTATATAGAACATATAGGGAAACGCAATAGTGTACGCTGACCTAAATTCACTGTTTGTAAGTAAAACAACAAAAGAACAACAACAACAACTAATTTGTAGCACATTCTCAAAATGTTAAGACTAAATTTAAGAGAGTCTTAGATGTATACAGTGTATGTACATTAACTGGCAATTTAAGGCCACACTTATCTAGCTCATCTGAGACGTAGGCTCAGCGTGAGTTATTAGGATCGATCAGTGTCCGTCGTCCGTCCACACTTAGTTAGTTAACACTCTAGCGGTCACATTTTTGCCTCGATTGTTTTGAAACTTGGTCAGGATGTTTGTCCTAATGATTTCTCGAACGAGTTCGAATATGGGTCATCTGGGTCCAAAAACTAGGTCACTGTTACTAAAATAGAATTATCTTGTTAACACTCTAGCAGTCACATTTTTGCCTCGATTGTTTTGAAACTTAGTCAGGATGTTTGTCCCAATGATTTCTCGGACGAGTTCGAATATTGGTCATCTGGGTCCAAAAACTAGGTCACTGTTACTAAAAATAGAATTATATTGTTAACACTCTAGCGGTCAAATTTATGCTCTGATTGTCATGAAACTTGGTCAGGACATATGTCCCAGTTATTAATTGGACGAGTATGGGTCACCTGGGGTTAAAAACTAGGTCACTGTTACTAAAAATAGAAAAATCTTGTCCAGGCTGTAAATTTGTTATATCTGATTGGATTTCAAAATAACTTGGCACAATTGTTCACCATGACAAGACAGTGTGTCAACTACAATACCCATGTGGGTTGGTCCAAGGTCAAGGTCACTGTTACTAAAAATAGAATTTTCTTGTTAACACTACAGCGGCCACATTTTTGCTATGATTGTCATGAAACTTGGTCAGGATATCTGTCTTAGTAATTTCCCGGATGATTTGGAATATGGGTCATCTGGGTCTACAAACTAGGTCACTGTTACTAAGAATAGAATTATCTTGTCTTGGCTGTAAATTTGTCATTTCTACTTGGATTTCAAAATAACTTGGCACAAATGTTCACCATGACAAGGCGGTGTGTCAAGTACAATACCCATGCCGGTTGGTCCAAGGTCAAGGTCACTGTTACTAAAAATAGAATTATCTTCTTAACACTCTAGTGGTCACATTTTTGCTCCGATTGTCACGAAACATGGTCTGGACGTATGTCCCAGTAATTACTTGGACAAGTTCAAATATGGGTCATCTGGGGTCAAAAACTATATCACAGTTACTAAAAATAGAAAAATCTTGTCCAAGCTGTAAATTTGTTATTTCTCATTGGATTTTAAAATAACTTCGCTCAAATATTTACCATGACAAGGTGTTGTTTCGCGTACAATACCCATGCCTGTTGGTCCAAGGTCAAGGTCACTGTTACTAAAAATAAAATTTTCTTGTCTGGGCTGTAACTTCCTAATGAATGGAGTGATTTCAAAATAACTTAACATAAATGTTCACCATGACAAGGGGGTGTGTTGCTTACAATACCCATGCCGGTAGGTCAAAGGTCAAGGTCACTGTTACTAAAAATAGCATTTTCTTTTCCAAGCTGTAGATTTCTTGTTTCTTATTGGATTTTAAAATCACTTGGTGTAAATGTTCACCATATCGAGACGTTGGGTCACGTACAACACAACTTCGTTGTACTCAGGTGAGCGATAAAGGGCCATCATGGCCCTCTTGTTCATATTACCCACATCATATGTAGTAAGGTCCATAACTCTAATAATCATTTTCCAGGATAATCTCCCCATTAATCTTAGAATTTTCTTAAAAAATGTAATATTTAACTTTATTTCACTATTTATTTACTACAGACTTGAAACATATGATCCTTTCATCTTTCACAATATATGCATGCAGTATGCTTTGTCTTTCACAAGCATATTTTTCATTACATATGTTTATTTATTACATATGTATACCTATTCGATTTCAAAGCTGCATTTCGGGGGCATATGTCAATTTCAAGTGACAGCTCTTGTTTCTACACCTATAATTATATTTAATTGCGTATGACTTGTATGAACAGATATTTATAAGTAGCAAATTATTCGAATAGTTTGCTTATTCGTTGGAATTGTTATAAAAAAGATGGTTCGTTATCATTTTAAACACATTTACGACATATAGTTTTGTAACAATCATCAAAACAGCCCTGTGTTAGGCACATTTAACCGTAATTGAGAATTTCGTGACAAATAAAGTAAAACTGAATATGTATATATAAAGTAGCATTTAGCTTGATGCCAAACAAGAACATTTTGCTTTAACAACGTCTTTCGAGCCTGTCCAGTGGATTTTTTTGCATATTTTGAAATATATCCGAGGTATTGGTACTGCCGGAAAACTAAATTCCATTGTATCAATATAGACAATAATATAAACGTTATAAAAGCAAAATACAATAGAGACCTTAGTAGCAAAGTATTCAGGATAAAAATGCTCTAGTTAATTAATCTTCCGTGCTAACCTTTCCTATCGTTTTCCTCACATGTATGAAGACCTTCACGTTTGAATCAATCTGAAGAGGTCATATTGCAATTTATTCACATATTAATGAGAAGACAATGGCTTATGGGGGCGGGGAGATATGTCAAAAATTTAAGACTAAAATACTGTAATAGACTCGTGTTATTTATATTTTAATTCAACATTTAACTACTCTTCGTACAATAGCAGACATTGACCGATTTGTTATGGTCAATCGATAGCCCATTTTTAAATTGAATTAGACGTTCCTTCACACCACTTTCAGACACTAGAAACACAACCTAGTCATTATTGTAATTTATTGCGGTGGGCAAACCGAAAAGACTAATAGACTTAAGAAACCATATATCCAGACATTTTTGGCCTTCTGCCGAGTTTTTATCTTCGCCGAGTGAAAATCAAGACGAGCCAAGGACAATACGCATGCGCATTATCAAAATGTCAAGTCTTTAATCCCTGTCATCGTGTTCTTGCTGATTTTCTCCAGGAGCTCTGGTCTCGGTAAGATCATTGAGTACCCGCCCTTTCGGCTTTGCATTGCTCTTAGCTTCTTATGTTTTATATGTTTGTGTGCTTTTGCATGCAACATTGTTAAGCCGATAAGTGGGTTGGAGTCTTTTTGTACTTGTTTTGTGATATGAGAACCTGTTGGGGCAAGAGCGAGGTTGGTGCACCCTAGAACCTGGTTTAAACCCCCAGTGGCAATTTGATTTGCCACTGACCGTTCCAAGGCGGTAACCCCTCGGGTTCTCATTTTTGTTTATTGTTAGTGGTGTCTTTTTTTAAACTGATCATTTTATTAACCATGCTCTCTCCCCCTCTCTTCTTCTTGAATGAGCGGGGAGGCTTTTTTTTCTGAATGTGGCGATTCCTGATATGCATATTTCACCTTTTTTTAAGTACTTAAAATTCTCACGAATAACATACAAACTAAATCATACGTGTCCCATTACCATTACGTAAAATGTACATTTATGGATACGTTTTTCATCATTGCAGTTTTGCTTTGATTGGCACAAATCTAACACATTAAAGACTTCATTGTCCATTTTGTAAAAAAGGCTCTTGCAGTCAGTTTTAAAGTGCATTTATATTACATTATATTATACATTATGGCAATATATTAGAAGAAAATATTTTTTTAATTAACTCTTTAATCTGGATAATGTATTGACCTCTTTCGTGTTTCCAATACCGCATGAAAGAGAAGAAGATGCAAAATAAACAGGTTTCCTTTGCCTTACTTCTAATATGAAGTTCGCTGACCATAACATAAGCCCAGGGAAAGTTTTTCAGAACGATTAATAATTTTTTTAAAGATGATTTCAGAATACAGCGTAACCTTAACATTTATTTGTTTCAACTATAAAACCAAAACTTATATTGACTGTAATTTGAATATTATTGCAGTCTCTTTAAGTATGACTGTCGTCTGGTTTAAAACGTACGTAATACGTAATACGCATGAAAGTCCCAACCTTACGTTAAACGTCGGTGGTACTATTTGTACGTATTTCGTACTTAAGCTGACGTTCATTTTACACGCTGGGATATTTTTGTTGTTTATAAAAACAGAAACAATATTAAATATTTTAACCGCTGGGCACAAGTGGGCGAGGTGGTTGTTCGTTAGCCATTTGTAATTTGTTACTTAATTAATTTTTATATGTCACGATTTTACCGGTTTGTGTTTTTAAAATAGCTGTGATGTTATACTTTAAAAAAACTATATAAATAATTAAACAAAGTTGTGCTCCATTTACTTTACTTTCTGATCATCTGTGGGTCTTGGGAGCGGAGCAGCTGCTCTAGTGCCCCTCCCCATCCATCCACGCCTGGAAAATCAGATCACTCATTCTCCAAAATTTCATTGTTATTCAATTCATCATCAGACTGTATTCGATACATAACATGATAAACAATATTTGATTAAATACGTGTTCGAGTTTATACTTTTGACACAATTGTTATCATGGGACCTGACATGTTTACCAGAGCATTGTAGACTTAATGACATCGACCTTGGGAATTGCTTAGACAGCAATTCTCAAAACAGGCTCTGGAAACAAAACAAAAACTGAAAAACACATACTTAGACAAATCATGTTAAGAAAACAGCCTCCACTAATTGAAAAGCAAGAAAGGAAAACAAAACATTAATGTAAATAATACGAACATGGGAACAACGTAACAAAACACAAACATTTTAAAAGAACAAATGAGGTTTAAGAGCGCCATGGGCATATAAAAGAAAATATCTTAAATTTAAACCATCAGACACATTAAAATGTGCATAATAATTGATTCTTGTATTTAAAACGTTTATATATCGAACAAAATTAATTTCTGACTGCTTCTTATTAACTATGAACGTAAAGCTGAATGAGGCTTCCCTTGTCTAAAGCCTACTCAGAGCCTCAAAGACTTGATTAAAGTTTATAAATCAACGTAGAACACCCATGTTAATCATTTATGCAGTTGCATTGGAATGTAAAGGATAGCTTGTAATTACCAGCACATTTCATCATGTTGGCTTATAATTCTCTTGCCGTTATTTAGATTTACTGATACTTTTTCCGACAATTAAGGGTGACAAACTACCATGGCAACACAAATATGCTCTAATTGCAGCCTCATTAACGCTTAAAGCAGTTTCCTCAAATCGGATTTTCCCATCCGATCCTCGGGCACGTGAATAATACTAAAAGCATGTTTGCTTTTGGCGATAAATCACAGGCATTGATCGCTGACCGAGATCTAGCACTGAACACGTACCGTTAAATGGACATCTTTTTTGCAATATGATATAGTAAAAACATTCTTAAATAAATACGTTTATCCTATGTTTCATGTTTTCCATGTTTTACTTTTATGTTTTGATACTTTATAATATGTTCAACTTTGTAATTGAAAAATATGGTATGTATGTTTGAAATATTTTCATCGCATTACCACCAACTTCTTCACAGACATTTCCGTTATGAGCAGACAACAGTGCCGCAAATGCAAATAATTTACTTGATCTTCAAATTTATGCATATTCTTATAATTACTCGCACATCATGTCTTTGAAATTCTATTATTCCCATCAGTGCACTTCAGTGTCTGATAAAAATGCAAAGCGGGGGCATCCATGACGACCAGAGGCAAAAAAAAAACATCAGTGACAAAACTTTTTTCCAAGTGTGCAGCTTCTAGGGGAGCACTTCATACTTACTCGAACAGGTTCTCATGTAGACTAGCAAGAACAATAAGAGTAAATACACATTAGCAAGAACGTTATTTACGATTTATGACATATTATCTTTAGATGTCTATGTTTGGCGTATGTTATCAATAAGATATTGGAAATGTCATATTCCCTTACAATTACACAATATATGTTAAAGTATTGCCCCTTATCAAGACAACTCTTTCTCTTTAATTTGATTTCACACCATGAACACTTTTATCGGTTTTTTTAACGAATATTCAAATTAAATAAAGGTTCTTGATATTTATTTTCACCTTAAGAAACAGAAAATACTAACACCAGATGCTGCCATTAAAATTTTATCTTCAGACAGTAGAAATCAATACTATATCATTAAACGAGATATTTGTCTTATATTTTACTGCAACGTAGCTACGTGTCTAAGCTTGTTTTGTACAGAATCTGATGATATCATATTATTCAGAAATATTATAACCAGTATAATCAGATCTGTATTATGCTTTGAGTTAAAATTTGCAGTATTTGGGTTTAACTAACTTGTACCTGTGCTTCTTCATAAGATAGATGAAAAGGGAAAATTGAAAGGGACCGAACACGACAAATATGAAAATATTGCAGGCTCAATTTGAGAGAGCCCATTCGATGGCCAGTAATAGAAATGCATATTACTGCCAACGCCGCCTAGCCCCGGGCTGAACCTGTTAGGGCAAGTGTAAGGTTGGTGCACCCTAGAACCAAGTTTAAACCCCCAGTGGCAAATAGTAACCCTCTCTTTCTTTAATTGTTAAAGGTGTCTTATTTGAAACTGAAATTCATATAAACCCATGCTCTCTTTCCCCTCTTCTTTTTGGCCGCGTGGAGAGTGTGTTTTCTAGGTGTAGTGATTCCTGATATGCATATTTCACTTTTTGATATTATGTTCGCTCAAATAGTTTTCTTTACGTTATTTTACAATTTGAAGCAAGTATATATAATTCATTTGAACTGTACTCTATAAATCACTAAAATGTTTGTCGAGCAAATACTGAAATAGGCATTTTCGATTCGTCGTAGAGCCTCTCGACATAGACAAATAGTTGAAATGTAAAACAAGCGTAAGTGCGTAAGTTTATAAATATAATTAATTTTAAAAAGATCTCTGAAACAATAAACGTCGATGAAATTTGATCTGACAAGAAAAAAAGTGCCAGCTGATCTGGATCAACACTGTTGGCCGATGGGATAACAGTGATATCCCATAGAGTAAACGGTTTACAAATGCATAATTGCAATTAATTTCATAAAGAAACAGAGCAGAACTTATCCCATAGAGTAAACGGTTAAAAAATGCATAATTGCAATAAATTTCATAAAGAAACAGAACAGAACTATCAGGGTTTTTGGTTGTTATGTTAAATTGTTTTGCTCTATTTGCTGAAGGAATAAAAGTAAATATAAAATAAAACACTGAATAGAACAGATCCTTGGAGCAGTTATTGAGACTGAGGTTTCAAACAAGGGTCGCGTGTGCAGCAACCTCACACTTGTCTCGTCAAGATCTCGGAAATGAAACGTTAACGCTTTGGGAAATATATCCGAGTTAATATTTGGTTAAGAAATACAAGTACATGAAAAACGTTTAAAGTTAGAAGTTTAGTTGGCAAACAAGTAGACCAGATGACAATTATTACATTGGTGATAACATTTTTAAGTGTTTAACTGCTTCCCATAAATATAAGGATAGTCAGTTATAAACTAATTATCAAATCAGCATAATTATTCTGCAAAGCTTTTATTTTCCCTTCAAAGCAATAATGTTTTTATTGTTTATTGCTCATACTAAAAGCTTATGCTTTTTTTTCTTCTATCTTGATATGCATATTCACTTTGTTATTCGTTCTGAGAATCTGTTTTGTGTTTATAAAGACAATCCAAGAAGGAACAGTGATAAAATACAAATGTAATCAAACTTTGTAGTTCAATTAATAAATTCCAATGTTGTTGTTTGTGACGATATCATTGCATTTCTTTTGTGCGCTTTTTCCGCGTGGGTTACTTCAATGTCTCGTTTTATTTATTCATATTTTATGTAGGGGTATATGCTACTTCAATTTGTATTGATACCATATACCAGTGGTACACCATGCAGACATTAAATATAATCAAAGAGAAACTATATTGAATCACATGAAGATGCCATAGCATCAAAAGATAATAAGTCTGAAAACTAAATATAGATTTCAAAATGGAATCCATGGTAGTGGGATTGCCTCCAATTGATATTACTCATCTGTTTGCAAAAGCTCTTTATTGCATTCAAAATTAGATTTTGCATTATTTGCTCTTTAATTGGACTTTTGGGAAAATATTTCTTTTTTTTTTAAGTTCATAAAACCATTTCGGTATTCTCAAAGGATGCTTTGTTATCTATGAACTGTCATAATCACTTACTGGAACTGATATTTAGTTTCAACGAAGCAATTGCCATTACTGTAGGCTTTACAGTGCAGAATGACTCTAACTCTTACAAGGTCTCTAATCAATGCATGGTTTTAAGAGAAATGGCATTTTGCAACAATATTTATTAAATGAGAGACATAGGGAGATATTGAGAGAGAGAGAGAGAGAGAGAGAGAGAGGTGAGTGAGTGAGAGAGAGAGTGAGAGAGAGAGAGAGTGAGAGAGAGGGAGAGAGAGAGAGAGAGAGAGATAGAGAGAGAGAGAGAGAGACGGAGAGCCTAAATGTATTATACGGTTAATTCCAAAAAAATTGTACTCAAAACAATTGAATGGCATTTTAAACCATTCAAAATCATGTCAATCGTTGTAGGGTGGCAGTATATGGGTAGATTTAAACTATCCTTTATTTGGGATTTAGACGGTATGTACTGTGTCTCTTGCCTTCTTGGCTAGGCACGCCGGCGTACTTTTTCGCTTTGTAGATTTAGTAAAGAACATTTTAAAGAACATCTGCTGGGAAAGTGATATTTGAGCATCCTAGAGTCTGTTTAGATTTCCAGTGATAAAATTGTTTTGGCACTGACTTTATCAGGACGAAAACCCCTCAGTTTCTCTTTTCATCAGTTGTTGTGATGTTTAACATGTTCGTGACTTTAATGGAGACGGTTGAGATTACGATGTCAACTTGCAGGAAATTAAGATTACACAGGATCATGTAATGTTTAGCCGATCTGAAACGTTGGGTTATAAATGTTGATGGGAAATTGAAATATGATAATTCATGTCAACGTCAAACATTTAGTCATTGTAGTGTTAAAGAGGAAATCCCAACATGATCAGTATTACATGTAGTTGTTATCGTTTGTTTGTCGACAAGGTTTAAAAACCTTATGTGACGGCGCGGTTTGTCGTCTTGCCGCCATCATTTATCCCACTGATCATTCAAAACAGATATAGTATCTTTACAAAAATACCAGGAAAAGTCACATTCAGACACCTTAGCAAACCCATCCAGCCAATTAAGTTTCCATAAAATGAGATAAACTGCTTATAATTTGAATAACTTTGGAAACAACAGAACAAAAAAAAGAGTTTTAGGTAGCGATATGGAACAGTTAGTGGCTACACATACTTAGCATTGTTTCTACCGGGATTGAGATAGACGGAAAGTCACTGTGCAGCACGACAAATTTGGCTTTATTGGTTCAGTTTACTGGGTAGTTTTGGTAATTTAAATTGAAAAAAAACCCTGTTGCACAATATCAGTCGATTGGTCCCATAAAATAATTATGTGTAATAAAGAAAATGGTAGATAATTAGCAAATTATTTCGGAGGTTATGTATCTTTGATCCATTAATGCGGACTAAAATCAGCAGCATAGTGTACATTCCAATTCAATGAAGTGTTCCAAGGTCAACAGCGGCAATCTGTATAAATAAAACCCTTTGTTTTTATTGCCGTATGATACGCTCTTGAGATTGTGATTATTAAGTAATCGACTACCGTCCGTTTTTGTTTGCTTTGGAAGATTGGAAACTTTTACGACACAATTCTCGTAAAGGAATAATGCCAATAATATTATGCTATTTGATCTTGCTTTTCCTCACTAAATACACGATGAATAATAATTAATATAATGTGTTTAGACGCAATTTTTGTTTTAGATATTTCACCTAGCATCACCACACAGAGTAAGACGTAAATTTGGTCTGATTAGAATGTCCCACGCAACCAAACTATAAAAAGAAAAAAGAGATAGGTTTATAAGAAAATCAACAGAAACATCGAACGAAAAAAGAGAACTTTGACGTTTTGTAAAACAAAAAGTCCATCGGCGGAGAATGTTTTTTTCTATTTCTCAACAGGAAAATCTTAACAAACTAGCTGTTTAAGAGATGTGGTTGCTGAATGCAGATGACTGCTGATGCAGGTTCAATCATATATTATGCAGGCTTATATCGTTTAGGTTTCTTTGGTGTCAAAATTATTAATGATTACTAAGTTTATGTAGTAGACATCTCTCTTCACTTTCGCATAATTTTCTTCAGAAAAGGTAATTGCTCTGACAAATTGATATACGAAGTGCCACGTTAACAAAGAGGTGTATCGGGATTCTTAACAGTATGTTAAAGCAGCGCTGTGAATTATTGCAGGCGCTGGAAATACAAAAAGTTAATATTGAGCTTTATACTGTTGGCTTGTCGAGTCACGTTTGCTTGTAGGAGGTTTTATACAGCGTTGGAAGTAAGGCGCTATTACTGGATATTTTCATGCATATTTGAAGTGACTTGAGAATACGAACGTTGATGAAAAAAGAAGTATGAACAAATGGATTGATTAGAATGGTGTTCAGTTATAAAATAAATCATTTTACAAAATTAAGTATTATTTCATCGAATGAGTAGACATTAACGGTAATAAATAGTGCAGTGACAAGAATTTTTTGCAATTAACGTGATAATTAAAGCAAAGTACAAATGATAAATTTCAAACCAGAAATATAAAATAAGGATCAAATTTTACATTTGAAAGTGAAACAGGCATTGTTTCATTTTAGTTTATTTTTCAGACAGGCTTGTTAATTTCAAAATTATCCAAAGCAAAGGAAAATGAATCGATTCGAACGCTTTTCAGCACTGTTGTTTCAGTTGATTTTGATCGAAGGAGCTCATATGAAAGCAAGGGAAAACAATGATGGTATGTAACGTTAACATTATTTTTATTGCCTGTACAAAAATCAAATAAGACTCAAAGAAATTTTAGCATGTATATGTACAATATCGAAACAGTCACATAGAAACTTGTTTTCTAAACAGTCTCAGAGAAACCTGTTTCTCAGTGATTATTCCTATTAAAATTCTATTGCCCCATGGTGCGATAAATACAAAAATTTCGAATCTCTCTAATAAGGCAGTAGTGGCAAAAGTATAAAACGGTTACGGGTGTCATTCAATGACAGTTAGGCTTATCAGCGTTTTGAGGAGTTTTCCCTGCTAGCGTAGTTGGGAGCGTGCTGGGAGATATGTTGCTAGGCGCTGTCACCGTAGTGGTTCGATTCCCGGTCTAAGTTTGTTTTGTATAAATCTGGATCATTAAAACAAGTGCCTTTCCGGTTAGTGTTTAAGATTTGATTAGGTTTGACATAAAATGTTATGTGTAGGACTTTAAGCATAGTTGTCCTCTACTATATGGAAATTAAAAGGAGATTTAGGACAAAGTTATTGACATGTTAATCACACCAAAATAGTTATATAATTGTGGAACAATGTATTTAAACACACCAAAGAGAGGATTGTGAATTTGTCTTGAATGAATCTCATCTCGTAATGTGCAAAACTGAACATATAGTTTAACGTTTCAAAAATTATGTTGAATGGAAGCCAAACTTTGTTGACCTTATTTTACATGAAAATAATAATATTTTGAACCTATCCCAAAATTAAATTGTAGGCGTTTCATCGCAAATTATTAAATTTGACTTTTTTCTTGATAAGGTGCTTTTTTTAAAGCTTTTGTCTGACTTTGCGAAATAAATTGCAGTTAATTATTTTGCATGAAGTAGAATGATTTAAATTATCTGTTCCGTATCTTTGAAAAAGCGCGTTACTTTTGTTCTCGTCAGCATTGCAAAGTATGTTTTCATTTGTTTCGGAAGTTTAGGTCATTTTCATTTATTTTAAACACACTGTATTTGAGACATAAAGTGTTAAGTTTTTAGAGGCAAATGATGATGCTTTTTTATCACTTGTCTATTCTCTCTTTAATAGCCATAAACCCATAATTTAGCAATATGTTTTACATGTTTTAAGCTGAATATGTTTTGAGCAAAATGACTGGTCGCCATGTCAGTCAATCAGATGCTTGAGATTTGAGACTGGTTTCCATGCTCAGCTTTATAACATTCAGCCTTTGTCTTTCGTTAATTGTTTTGGTGTCTATTTGAAACTGGTTGTTGTATAACCATGCTCCCTTCTCCTCTCTAGTTTTTGGCTATGTGTGGAGGCTGTTCCTGTTGGATGTGGGTGTTCCTGATATGCACATTGGACTTTTATTATATATATTTAAGGACATAAGACATCAACCCTATAAGCTTTTGTTTCACTAACAAGCATTCTATTAAAGCAAAACTGTTGTTCGCGAGAAAGAAGTGACAGAATGGCTGATAAGAAGATTATTACATCGGCATGGCACATGAACATTTCACACCATTTTTATCAATCACTGTCTTGGTGAAAAGGTAATTACAAAAATAACTAGTGTATGTTCCCTCGGGTTCTTTCTATACTGTCAGTTGCCTATGATGTTATTTTGAAATTTATGGAATTGTATGTCTTTTTTCTCTCTGCTGTATGGATGTGATGGAAGGCTGTGTTTTTTATCGTTACTTTGATTTTTTTTTCAATTTTCATTATACAAATTTCAAACCGTATAAAAAGGATGAGGAATTTGAGCAAAAGTATGAAAATCAATAAGATTAGTGTAAGCAAAAGTACGAAAATCAAGAACAGGAAATTGAGTTAAAGTAGAAAAATCAATAGAAGGAATATTAGCAAATATAATAAAATCAAAAGGAGGAATTTGAGCTTAAGCAAGATAATTTATGAGGAATTGGAGCAAAAGTTAGAAAATCAATACAAGGGATTAGAGCAAAAATATGGTAAGATAAATGAAATAAATTAAACGTTGAACCAGTTAAAAGCATAACGCTGCCAAATGTATACATGTAATACTCAAAATTTGATAGTAATCGCTTTTCGTTTTATCATGATTCATTGCTCCTATCAAGTTTCAACCGCTGTTCGGCTTCAACAGTTTGTGGACTCATTCCTTTCTTGGCACAAAGCTGATGTCAAATAAACAAATTTTCAGAATCACAGCAAATATTTTATAGTTTCAACCTTATTTAAAGAATTAACACATTCTTTTAACGAATCTTTATCAAATTTTAAGTAGGATATTTGTTAGAACCGTTCCTCGGAATAGCAATATCATGCAAACAATAAAAATAATGAAATGTTCTCTAAAAACAAATTTAAGTACATGAATAAATGTATCCAGAAATCGTCATTTATATGGCATCGGTTATTTCTCCAGAAAATGAAAACAATGTTGTTGTTTTTTCTTAAATAGACTATGTTGACATTCCTCGAAAATATCTTTGTCTTAATCTGAGATGGTTAACGTTCTTACGTGGTTAAACACGACAACATGTCACTTATATGCGAAATTATTGTTCAAGAAGGTTATACAATGTTTCGCATATATTGAGATTATATATTTTTTCTGCATTTTTAATCTTACATGTATGCTAAGAATTTATCGTTTCTGATGTTCACAAAACATGAAAATTAATAACAGTGCATAGTAGAGAACGTTTCTTTCCATCTTAAAATGTGGCCAAAGGGTTTACTGGATATCGCCAAGTTTAATTTGAGCTAGTGATGCTGTCATCGTTCCAGCTTCAATTTGATATTTCGTGACAAAGACGCTTAATCTTAAAATCATACAATCTGAAAGTTTTTAATTGTCAATAATATATGTGAACTAAGTTTTTTTCTGAATATTTAATCCATACTTCTTTAGTCTTAATCGATGAAGAATATGCGTACCTAAGTATTTACGCTCTCATTGGTTATTCATTAGATACAGTTTTATTCCAAAAACATGTTTCAAATTGTCATAATGTAAAAAAGTGTTCCTCGAAAAAACGAAACAAAAGTTTACACACTATCCTTTGCAAATACGAATGATATTAATTTGTACTTGTAACGAATAAATTTATTATGTTTAAAAAAGTATATGTTAGCATGTATGTCTTATTTTGGCATTGTATATTCATTTTATTCTTCCTGAAGAAGTTTTGCTTTATCGGTAATGATAATCATTATGTTTGATCCTATAATCCCAGTATAAATATCTTCCTCTAGACCCAGATGTGTTCCATAGGGGTCAAGGGAATTTTAGTTTAGTACAAGAAGAGTTAAGATCAGTTTGTGTAAACAACCGCTAATACTGCATCTAATATCTTACGAGTTTGAATTTAATCACATCACACCTTTACGAAAATTGGTGACATTATATTTGTCAGTAATCTTTACATTAGTATTTAAAAGTGTAACACATCGAGCTGTTTCAACAATCGTAATTTTGAGGATTCATTTTTCCTTATTCATTAAAGACTATCCTATACTATCCTTTAGATGAAAAGGGAACTTTGAAGATCCTCGACCACGACAAATATGAATATATTACAGGCTCGGTTTGATTGAGCCTGTTTATGGGCAGTAATGGGAATGCTTATTACTGCCCACGCCGCCTAGCCCCGGGTTCAGCAACTCAATATTTACACCAATAAACAGTGCAATTTTGATCCATCCCAAACGCTGGTATGCATATGACGGTGAACGTGGAATCTTCAATGCGGTATTTTCAGATTAATACCATTCCATGTTCAGCGGCGTATGGTCACCATATGAAAGAATGGGTTTGCCCTAAACGAGAAAACAATGAGTGGAATTAAACAGAATTGAATTTTGAGAATATAAATCCTTAAATATCCTTCAAGCAAATGTTAAATAACGTCGTCTTATATTTCTATGACCAGAGAGTAACAACTGGTGTAATAAAATCACATTATCACATTGATGAGTTAGATTGAATCAAGTAAACGAATTGAAGGTCCTTTCTGATACGATTATCTTGAAGACTTGATCGATAGATGATTTACACAATGAGACTGCTACGTAGAATGCTGCGAATCATTGTGAAAACATCATACATTTGTAAAAATCAAATACTCACTTTAATTTACGATTTTAAATCTGTGCATGCTGAACTATCATTGTAAAATGTTAGAAACATGAAGTGTTAATGATTTAATAAAACAATCAAGAAAGTGAACGCTCAATGGCAAAACAATTAATTTAGTTTATAAACTAAACCTCGCTATAAAAATGCCAAATGTTATATTTTAACTTTTTTACTTGTGCTGCTAAAACAGATAATATTCATAATGACTTTTGCTTTACTTTTACAACTCACGATAGATAAAACGAAACAGTTAGTCTGCTACTGCTATTAATCTATACAAGATACAAACTTTTATTTGGAACTCGTCACCGGAAATGTGCTTTAGAGAAATTGACGTTATTGAAATTCTTTGTACATAATGACATCAAAATGTTGAGTTGACGTCATTGGGTATAAAGTATTTCGCGACAGAAATAAAACATTTATAGCCCAATTATATAATGTCCGCCTGTACTTTTCAAGAAAATAATAAGATACTTGAAGTGTTCTAAATAAAGGTCACACTTAATTGTCAAAAATATTACCTACTTCGCAATATCCAATGACATCTCGTCTGTATTATAGGTAAGGGTCAACATTAGCTATGCATACATGTACATACTGACAGACATATAAATAAGATATTATAACAACAAAACAACCACTTTGTTTGACAGTACAATGCACATAAGAAAGTGCCACAATAATGGCATATAAGGCGTTCTACAATATGAATAATCATTTATACTAAATAAAAAAAGATATGTCAGTTTTAAAACATAATCTAACAATTATGTTGTCTTTTAATAATTAGGACTAAAGGTAAGCATACTCCATTACACATAGTTAAAACACAAATACGATATACATATCATTAAAAGATTTAATAGACAACTAAAGCATTTACAGTAACAACAACCAATTATATATAATGCTGATTAAGCTTATGTTAGGAAAGTGAAGACACTTGATTCATATACACATTGGTCATGAAATTATTAGTCTAGACAGCAATCAACACGAGAGGAAATATCACACAGACACCAAGGAAGAAATAAAAGAAATGAAAAACAGTAACTTAGGGAATTAGTTCTAAACAAGCACAAATTCGATATTCAAAAGCATTTATTTGCTGCTCATTGAGAAGCTTTGTTGATGACACGAGCAACCTGCTCGAATATGCACATTTGTATGAGTATTTCTATATTTATTATAAATAATATAATAATTATTGAATTTAATTTAAGATAATCGACTCAAAGTTTAGGATTACAGCTTTGGTTTACTGACCATTCTGTCGTACTTTACACCTTTATTGAGGATAGATAATATTTTCTAAAACAAGCTCTTTAATTTCACATTGAGAGCGTGTATCATTTATAACGTACGCAAGCACCTGTACGTAAACATTTGCTACATGTGGTAGAAGCACAGTTGTCAGTATGCTTTAGTTTGGGCGGTAATATGCATTTCCATTACTGCCAATGAACAGGCTCAATCAAACCGAGTCTGCAATATTTTTTATATCTGTCGTGCTCGGTTGCTTTCAAAGTTTCTTTTACATCTATTGTGAAGCTATGCATTGTGGTCATGATGATGATGGTTCTGTTCCGGATATAAGCTTATAATTTTCTTAACTGGTTAAAAGAAGAATCTTTTGACAGGGAACCTAAAGAGATGGTTATCTTTACAATGATTTGTCAGGAAACTTGTAACATTTTGTTAGTGACATGGGTATGACGGGTAAACCGAAATTTATATTATTTTTTGTTGTTTACAAAATGTGCCTTTCAGAAATATGACAAACAAATAACGCAATTTGTTTTATTTTATTCTTCAGAAAAATTGGAAAAGCTGCAGAAGTTTAAATATCAAAGTAAAGCGTTGTTCACAGCTGCTTATGTTTGAAATAGTTGTAGTAGTTTAGTTTTCTTAAATAGATGATGTATACTTGGCCGCTCAAAACATTTATTTTGTAAAGATAACTTGAGTTCTTCGTTATTTGCTACCATAAATTAGTTTGCAATAAGATCGTTTATGTTTGTTTTATATGAGGTTAATTATTGCTTAAGCCAGTAGATTCTATAAATAACTTACTTTGTCGTAGAATCTGTATTTTCAATCTGCTCTTTCTTTAATTCGAATATTCTTTTATTTGCAAACTAGAATGTGTTTCTAAAGTTTGACAGGCCGTCCAATGTTCGCTGTCGTAAACGCTTTGTATACAACTGTAGAACGTCTGTTTGTATAAAGTACAAAAACCAAATTGTTTTTTAAGTTTAATATAAGGAATTATTTTATATATTACGTAATTTTTGCACGCAGATGCGTTGAATTTAATTGTATTTATATTAACTTTAAAACTGCCACAAATTTATGAAAACAAAAAAGGAAAAACATTTGATGTGTCACTGAAATATTTTTTCGAATCATGTTAATACGCCAGTGCCACTTTACCGCTCATATTCGGACTGCATTTTTCATTCCAAACGTTTAACATTTAAACGTTACTTATATTGTTTAGTTGTTGGCTGATGTTAAATGAAGCGCACTTTGAATTTTTTTAACTTTAGCTATTAGTTTTCGAAACATTCGATTGTAACCCTGCAGGCTTAGCCATCCAGGCAGAGACAGGCACAGCCTTCCTGAAAGATTTCCCAACATTAATTGCAAAATAATTAGGTTTTAATTAAAATTTAATTCGTTCTACGTAAAAAGCCTATTAACATTGTATGATAGAGTGTAGAGCTTTGTTAACATTGTCCTGACCTATAGGTTTTTAACCTACTTTCAGAGAAGTAAGAATACAAACCTATAAGATTTCACGATAACTCTTTACTGACGTCAGTGTTATGTAAAAAACATGCATATAGACTTTTCTTCTTATCGTGCTTGCATATATATCTAACGAAGATTTAATGCTTCTTCTTTGATAAAATTAAGATTAAGTGAATATTTATTGTTTTTTATTTATCAAATATTGAAGACAAACTAAAATCTTAATGCTGAAAATCATTACAGAATATCGTAAAAACTATATCGGAACAATAATTTTTGTTAGTTCTAACTACTAAAATGTCAAAAGGATCATCGAAAACACCCTTTCCAGTGACGTGCACAGACTGTAATATTTTCATTTTTGTTTAGAAACTAAAGTATATATATTGATATTTACAAATTGTTATGACATTGACGTGGGAGTGAATCATCAATATTCTCTTTATCTAGCTGACCTTATATTTATGCAGTTACATGTACAGTAATTTGTGCGGTGGCCGTAAAAAGTCTTCTCGTGTATCAATCAATGCTGTTGTTGTTTATTACCACATATAAAGTCAGTTGAGCACGATACATATTTACGTGTAAATATTGAGGTGTGCTCAACCCAGGGCTAGGCGGCGCGGCGTGCATTATGCATTTCCTTTACTGCTCATGAAAAAGGATCAATCAAACCGAGCCTGCAATATTTTAATATTGTTTCGTGTTCGAATATGTTCATTGTTCATAGTTTACAGTATACAAAGAGACCCTTGATAGATGACTTTTTATTTTATTCTTCAAAGATCTCTTTCATTAGTTTATCTCTCGTTTTATTTTCTTGGTTTCAAAGAGCCAATATTGATTACCCCAACATCATAAATTCTACAGTGTCAAAATGTCAAAACCATGAAAAGAGGCTGTCTTTGTAAAAAGAAAAGCAATAACTATGATATAGATATACATTTTTATTATATATGATAAATTGCTTCTTCTAAAAATCGTTGTTGAAATTCAGAATTGTACGGGTCTGAGAGTAAAAATTGTTCACGAAAAGCAATATATTCATTAGTGATATTATTTAATGAATTGTCCTGAGAAATAATGTATTTACTGTAATATCTTCATGTTTATTATATGTGTAAAAATAATAACAATTGTAATAAAAGTATACTACCCTTATGTAGATTGTTTTTACACAACTAGAACAGTCATATTTGTTGAATGTGTAAAAATATTAGCACTTCTTATAAGAGTTTATTAATACCGTTTTGCAGATTGTTTCTACTCAACTAGAACAGTCATAATTATCTATTATGTGACATATTCAAAATTTTATAAGAATAAATTATCATTTTTGTACATTGTTTTTTTTCCGTTCGAAAACAGTAATTTATTGTATGTGTAAAATATTAGCAATTTTTATAAGAGTATATTACCCTTTTAGATTGTTTCTAAGCAACAAGAACAGTCATGTTTATAATATAAGTATAAAACATTTATTAAACAATTCTTTTAAAAACGCATTACCATTTCTGTAGATAGTTTCTAAGCAACAATATCAAAAGCTATATCATGTATATATTGATCGGTTTTAATATGATATTAAATACAATTGCAGACGTTGCTTATGTAATATCGAGAAATTTATTGGCCTCATCTGTCCTATAAAATAATTCGCAGTGTCTAGATTACGTAATAGGTAGCGCTTGAGACAAGGATTTCTACAATTACCGTCAGACTTGTTAATGCTTTTATAAATAATTGATTCGTTTTTTCAGAAACATAGAATCCATCTTTCGGTGAACCAAGTTTAGAGAATTGATGGGCGTGGTAGATTTTTTTTCGAGAGAACACTATGGAACAAGACATTTAATTTCAAATGATATTGCCATTACCTGGGAGCGAACCCTCACGGCGACAAAGCTCTTTTTAATGTGTTCGTTATTCTTAGGCAACTGACAGAAATAAAATACGATCAAGATTGGTCCCATCTGTTGGCCCCATGTGGCAATATCAGGTTAGGCAAAAATTTTAATGTTTTGCAAAATAGAAGACATTAATATATTGATTCGCCTTCTTTTGTGTTGGTTCACGAATTCCATTTCTATTTAAAGTATAAGCAAGAACACTGATTTAAAAAAAAAATCAGCTGCAAAAGTAACAGTATCTTTCATAAAATGTGGTATTAAGCATACCGATTTCACATCTCTCATGTTTCTTATTATTTTTTATAAATAAATTATTAAACAATTTTGTCCTTTACACTTAAATTCTGAAGTTGGATAAAATCACTGTAAATATACGATCAAACTAATCGCGAAAACTATATACTTATCAATTTAAAACAAAGGGTCTTCCAAGGAAATTTAGGATGTTACAACACTTGAATGTAAAGTCAGTTATATATCGGAAACAATTATCATATTTTGATAAATAAATTATTAAACAATTTTGTCCTTTGCACTTAAATTTTGACGTTCGATGAAATCATTGTAAATATACGATAATTAACTATTGCGAAAACTATACACTTTTCAATTTAAAATAAAGTGTCTTCTAAGGAAATTTAGGATGTTACAATACTTGAATGTAAAGTAAGTTATAAATCGGAAAAAACTACATTGGCAAGTCCCAGACGTTGCAGTTAGTTTTCTGTTTGCCAGTCTTCATCAAAATAAAATAAAAAGCGTGTGCTGTTGATTTTAAATTCAGTTATTCTCCGATAACTTTTCCATGTTTAAAATGAATCATCTCCATTTTTTGTAGTTGCATTTATCATTGAAGAGAAATAACTAGGTTAGATCAGTGATTTTGGGGACCTTTCAAGCGACAACAAAGATCATTTTAATCTTCTTGAAGCACATTTCTATGAATGAATAATGTTCGAGTGCATGACATAGGCATCAATTATTTTAAGATTTGGTGTGAAGTGTCTTTTGAATAATTCATTGTTCAGTCTAGAAAATATTAGAATTTTCACTTTATGCCATCTACACAATTTATTAAAGAAGTCAGACGCTTAAATTCCCAAAGATGATTCCCAAAATGACTTTTGTGTTCGTTTTTTTGTTAGCGTTTTTAGATCAATTCTGAAATACCGAGATGATGGTACCATGATGGTACAAATTGCAGAACAAACGCCAAAAGCATTCCATCAGCATTCTATGAGTTTTAACTCACATGATTATACAAATAGACAGTCTGAGCTGGTTTTTTATGCAGCCTAATACATTTCACAATTTACTAGACACATAAGTTTAGATAACCTCCCATGAGTGTACAAATTCAATAAAATTGTTGACGTTTGATCTTCATTCGGAATGTAATGAATCTAAACCTGGACAAAATTAACTGTCGTTTTGCAAATATATTATACTTATAAGTATGTGCATTATTTTAAAGTAAAAATGTCAAGTTATCATAGGAATAGCCAAGCTCCGAAAACTCAGCATCCCAAAATGGTCAAAAGGGAGAGCGGAAAAAAGATCATGAGATTTTATAAAAAGAAAAGTCCTTTATAAAATGTAAATTTACCCCCAACAAACGCAATTGATGCTAAGAACGACTTTTGTAAAGTATTAAAAACAATTTAAGATTTACGAATGAAATAAATTTTTATGTTCGCAAAACTTCGGCTTTCTGTTGATCTTCAGGATAAAATCGACATGTTAAAGTTTTCAAAAAACAAAATTAAGTTATAACATATTTGAAATCAATTAATTTATGTAAATAGGAATAATATATCAGTTGGTTCTCAGCGACATAAAACGTTTGGCAATACTTCAATGTAGGCGATCTTGGTTTCGGTTTTCTTGTCTATCATAAAAGTGAGCAGAATTTTATCAACGTGTTTTATTCTTTTAAGGTAGTCGGGTAGTATACTTGTACCATATTGAATTTCATTAAATTGCATAACTTCATGATCATTAAATAAACCCATGTTCTTTTTTCTCTCAACTTTTGGTTGCGTTTTCTGGAGAGTCTATGTTCTGGCTACTTTTTTGTGGGGGGGGGAGGTCTGGTTAAAGATATTCCTGATATGCATATGGCACTATTACACTTTTTTTCTCCATGTTCGTATCCACATTACACAAGTCAACAACCAACAATATGAATGCACACGTTTCACAATCTTAAAATTTCCCCGACTAAAACAACGGTTAAGGTTTATTTATTTAACTCTTAAAACATAGTATCAATTATCCTGAATCTCTAAAATGAGATCGTAAATATCTTTAGTTTCTTCCTAAAGAAATAAGCCCTTGTACGGAAATTGCATGGAATTACAGAAACGTTTTATCGCATTTTCCTCTAAGGTACGCCTACCAAAGTTCTGCTTAACATCAAGAAAGCATTTCTTTATTACAGTTCGTGTCATGGTAATGTGTCTCTATAGACAGGAAAATAAATAATTAAGTGCCGACCGTTTTGGACAAATTTGATTAGTTGGCTCTATTTACTTAACGTTTTAAACACAGCAGTAAATGTCGTTTCCACGGTGTACATGTAATCATGCAGCGGTAATGGTATTTAAGTTTACTAATTATTATGTTCTTAGATCCCTAGGCATGAAGTGTCAAATGTGACAAATTAAAGGGTTGTGCAATCAGCGATCCTATTTGGAAAAGAGAAAATCTGTACCTACATGTATCAGCTCATCAGTCTGCATAAACATTTTACCAAAATGTATATGCTTGTATTGATTGACTTCTAGTAAAAAGTGTTTAAAAAATTGAAAAAAAGACTTTAAAAGCCAACGAACACGACAAATATGGAAATATTTCAGGCTCGGTTTGATTAAGCCTATTTATGGGCAGTGAAAGAATGTTTGTCGTGTGCGGTGGCTTTCAACGTTCACTTTTTATTTATTTTTATATTATTGTAAATGTTGCAAGGTATTATGCAAGGTATTATGCGGATGTAAATATAATTACAACTTTCAACCTTCTATTTTTTCTAGAGTTGTGCATATCTGATTTGCTTAATGTGGCCATGTGGGCGCGTTTCATTTCTCCGTGAAGGCGCTCAGTAATCAGGCGGCGTTATTACCAATGCATAAATAAAATCAGTAAATAAGAGTTAAAGAAAAACACTGTCAAAGGATGTAATTTCAAGCGTTGAATATCGTTTCTTTGCTTTTCACCAACGTATTCAAACGGCTGTATCAGAAATATTAACAACTGGTGCCACGGTTATAAAACTGAGATTGGAGACCAGTCTCAAATCTCAAGCATCTGATTGGCTGAAATGGCGACTGGTCGCCATTTCAGCAAATCAGATGCTTGAGATTTGAGACTGGTTTCCATGCTCAGTTTTATAACCTTGGGCACTGATTTTAACATTATAAAGAAACCTTCGGTTATGCAAATTAGGTATTAAAATTATGACGTTTCATACATCGATGGAACACAGAAAAACGAAATTTGATTGTAAAGGCAATACTGACCTATTCGCTTTGGGAAAGACATTTTACACACCGATAAAAGAACTGTTAAAGTAGACGTCTCATTTCTGTACCAGATGCCCAATGGGCATCGTACGAGATAAAGCTATGGTATTGAAGAAGATATTGGGGTTAGTGAAGCAAATGATCGAATTTCGCTCCTCTTCCAGTGTTACTTAAATCAATACAGCCTCTGCAGAGATCATATTAGTGACACGGCATTTTACGGTTTGTCTTGCTTTTACGAAGTTTTAATTTCTGAGATTATCCTTCTTTTCTCATTTGTTAGGATGTTCTCTTTTAATGAATATCCTGTATCGAGAACAAAATCTTTGCATTTTCAATTCTTTAAATGCTTAAGAAAGAGTTTAATGATCAAAACATAAAGTTGCTGTGCAGTTATGAAATCTTCAATAACTACAAATGTTTTTTCAATAACTACACATGTTTTATTCTTATTTAAAAATTAAGTTATCTTATAACTTGGGTTAGGTGCGAAACAGTTGTAACTACCTTCTTTATTTATATACAGTGGCAACTGTTTGCACCCAGTCTAAAATATCTTATATCATTGCGAACTGCAAACGTTTTTTTTTTTGCAAATGTTTGGTTTACATGTTTACATGTAATATTTCATCGATGTAAACCGTTTTGAAGAACAACCATTTAAAAATGATATTTTTTTATAATTATTTTTATTCAGCGAAAGCATGTATATGTATACACAACTACAAGATACGGTTTGAATTCGTTCATTAAAAAAATGTGTAATTATCTTTTATCAGTCGAAATAGTTAAGATTCTTAAAATGTTTTTGGGATGAAACACAAAAGCTGCTTCCATTTTTTTCCAAATGAAGTTGATGTGAATAAGAATGCTGAACCTTTTTATTATTATTGTTTACATTCACATTGTAAAAATAATATTTTATAAAATCATCTTGTTCATGTTGTTAACTTCTGTATTGCAACACAATCCACTCCACAGAAATTGTATACAAGTTATTGTTCATATTTTCCCTGAGCCCCCTTTATCAGTTTAGATTTCTTGATTTAGTCTATTAGGATGATCGAGTTGTATTGATCAGTCTAATATATTACCATATTTTGTATTAACTCCATAACAGAAAAGTGAAAAGACGATGCCGTTCTTAGAAATATAACAATAAATTTGCAAGGAAATCAATAAAGTGTCGCGGCATCGGCTGATGTCTGTCATTATTCACAGAGAAGTGTAAGACCTTGACAGAAGAGGTGCAAATAGTTTATATGCACGAGATAAATTCAATATTTTTGTTATTTATGAGCCAAAATGTAATATTTCAAGCACCTTGACAGAGGTGGTACAAAACGTTTATATAAACGAGATCAATTCAGTGATTATTTAATTTATGAGCAAAATGTAATATATCAAGCACCTTGACAGAGGTGGTGCAAAAAGTTTATATTAACGTGATAAATTTACCGATTTTTATATTTTTGAGCAACATGTAATATTTAAAGGCATAATTAGAATTTAATGTTTCATAATTCTGCCTTTTCAACTGACTTGATTTGCAATGATTCTATCATCCGGTTTTTCAGAGATTGCTTTTAGGCAAATTACGCCATAAATTGGCAATGATTATCTGAACAAATATCCTATATTAAGTGCTCTGCATGCAAAGGCGTTTCAATTGTCTAGGTAAAGCTCCAAACTCCGGGCAAGATCAATATCTGACTTAAAAACTGTGCGTTGTCTGACGTTATCTTGCAATAAGACTTTATTTAGCCAATGATACATTAATTATGTATGTTACTTTATTATTAATTTAAGAGTATTTAAGATAATCGTTTGAACTTGAGAGTATATTCAAATTCATATAAGATTTTAAGTTTCTGTATCCAGTAAAACAGTTACACTGATGTTAGGGTAGGTTGGGTAGGTGTTATGTAACGTTACGTAACCTGTGTCATGAAGATATTCTACATCAACCGTGTTTATTTGCAAAAGATTGTTTTATTATTATGTTGTTTCATCATATATACATTTGTAATCAATAGTTTTTTACATGTAATAATGCATCTGTGTAAACGGGTATTAAAAACAACCATTTCAAAATAAATCTGGCAATTTTGTTAAATTATCTTATCTACAGATACTGTGTTCTACAAAATCCACTTTACAGCAACTGTTTACAATTTATTGTTCATATTTCATCTAAGCCCCCTTTATCAGTTTAGATTACTCGATTTCGACTAGTAAGATGATCGAGTTATATTGATGTTCAATGTTTTTGTTGTTTATGAGCCAAATGTAATATTTCAAGCACCTTGACAGAGGTGGTGTAAAAAGTTTATATTGACTAGATATATTCAGTGATTTTGTTATTTATGAGCCAAAATGTAATATAACAGGCATGCAACGAATTGCATCTTTCATTATTCATTATTCTACCCTTCCAATTGACTTGACTTGCAATTATTCTATCATTCGTTCATCCGGTTTTCAAAGATTACTTTTAGGCAAATTACGTCATACATTGGCAATGATTATCCGAACAAATATCCTATAAAAAGTGCTCTGCATGCAAAGGCGTTTCAATTGTCTAAGTAAAGCTCCAAACTCCAAACAGGATCAATATCTGACTGAAAAACCGTGTGGTGTCTGACGTTATCTTGCAATAAGAATTCAGGTAGCCAATGATACATTAATTATGTATGTTACTTTATTATTAATTTAACAGAATTTAAGATAGTCTTTTAACTTAGTACTCTATGTATGTTACTTAATTATTTATTAATTTAAGAATATTAAAGTAGTTGTTAGTACTCGGGATTTAATTAAGGTTCACAAAAGCTTAATCTTCCGTATCCGGTAATACAGTTGTATTTGGTGTTGGGGTAGGTGTAATGTAATGTTACGTTACCTGTGTCATGAAGATATTCTATATGTACCATGTTAATTTGCAAGAATTGGTTTAATTATCATGTCGTTCCTTCATGCATAATCACTAGTACAGTATAACTTTCCGGTCAGTTAAAAAGCTAGCGTAATTGGAGCTGCATGTTTAGGCGTTGTCTCCGTACGAGATCAGTCCCCGGAAGGAGCAATATCAATTTCTATAGCAAAAGTCAAGTTCGAAGCTTATTGATTGATTGTTGTGGTGAATTTTTAATTACTTGACTATATATCAGCTTTCTTGCCTTATGGCAGGCAAGCTCCGTGTTTAAAGTTTATCAAAGTACAGTCAAACCTGTATTCAGCAGCCAGCAAAGGGAGTGACAAAATGTGGTAGCTTCACACTGCTGCCTGTTAAAGACACTCGGTAAAAATTAGAACAAAATGTTATTTTATGACATATTTAAACAGTCTGTTTAACACAATTGGTTGCTGAATTCAGGAGGCTGCTAAGTCAGATTCAACTTTAGTGTATACATGTTTATACTTTTCATTTAACAGATAACACGGAGATAAGGATGAAAACAAGACAACGTAATTATTTTCGCTTAATGGCATACATTTACACCATGTGTTATTAATACTTAATAGCAGTGTGTATGTTACTTATTACCACAATCAATTCGATTAACAATAGAATGGCGAGTTTTGCACAACAAAATTATCGATTAATAACGTGCTTACTGCATAACTATAGAGTAAACGTTACTAATTGCCATATGGTAAAAACAGTATGCATGTAATAACCGTAGTAATATACACGTCATGTGTGCAATAACCAGGCTACCATTGTGATTTGTATTCATATATATCCGGTAATATCCGTACTATCAAAAAAAAAATAGTTTGAAACTGTGTATTGTCATCGACCTGTAATCTCTCAGCGCATTTGGTACTAATTTGTGAAAAAGTGTAACTGATTGGCATTAAATATTTAACGGCCAAATGATTTAAACCATCACTAATTAAATGTTTGGAATCGCGTTACCTTTTCCCAAAAGTGTAATAAAATATCGTCAAGAAAATGCAAAATTATCCCGCGAAGTATGATTATACCACTGCAGTTGCATTTAGAAACTCAGTATACCAGTTATCCAAAAATCTAAAATATCTGTCTTGTTAACTCTCACTGAATAGCTGTTTTCTCGGACAGTTTTTAATCAGTTTTCTTGCCCCATGGGTATTTCTACATTAACAAGTTTCTTGTGTCTGCCTTTACAACTATAATTGTTACTTAAATATTTGATGAAACTGGTACTGGAAAATTAGGTGATTTGACTGAATAATCGACATTTAAACGTCACAAAATTTTCACGTCTATGGTTCTGTGGTTAGATTAGCAACAGTTTAGATACAGTGTTGATATTTTAGGTACTGTTTGGGCTTTAGGGCAATCATTAGCGTCTTGTTTTCTTGGTTGTACTTGAATTCATATACTAGTTTGTCAAACATTCTGTATAATATGGTAGTCAGAAATATACAAAACAAATACGTTACCGATATATTTCAACAACTTATATTTTGAATTCAATTTTCTTCAGGAAATTAAATATTGTTTTCGGATATAAATTTAAAACAAGTAAAGATGCAATAGACAAAATAAGTTTTAAAAAAAATTAAACAAAATCGCACTGTTGTCCGCAGACAAAGCTCACATCTTAATAGCTAATAATAGCATATTGATACTGATGAAAAGACCGTTTTAATTAATGCAATGAATTCCTTTCAACCAGTTGAAACAGATGTTGTTTTAGAACTGCTTCAGACAGCAATATATGTTTTGGGGTTTACGAGTTTATTTGAAAAGTAAAACAACAACAAATATGGTCATCTATACCACCTATTATATAAAACTATTTATACTTTTTGTTCTCTTTTCAGCTTTTAAATGTAACCATAGTATAAGCAGTAATAGCAATATAAAGAACGGAACCATATACAGTCCATTATATCCGAATCCTTATCCATCCGGAATTATATGCCAGTTTGAGTTCCAAGCAGAGGGACAGGAACGCATTCAGCTGAAATTTACTACGATGGATCTCTATTACTCGGCCGGCGACCCGAGTGACCCTTTTGGGTATGTATCTCTCACATTTATCATAGTTTGTGTTTTCTTTTAATGTCTTCTGTAAAAAATCCTTTAACGGCTATTGAATGTGGCTCAAGTGTGTTATATAACATACCAATTCTCTGAACGTTTTCTATATCTAACTTTAAAAATTTTGCCGAAAGTTTTCCAAATATAACAATATACCGAGCGCTTTCATTAACGTCCAAAACACAGAATATTAAAAACTCTTCTTCTAGGTTTTAACTACGGTAAAACATTTTTTGCCCTATGCAACAGTTTTCCTTTTAAATTAAATGTAATTTGTCTATCGATACATGTACCTACAGTGTGTAAAGCACTTCTATAAAGTTATAAATTAGTGTTCTGATAGAATGGAAACCTCTGAATTCAATTTTAACACAAAATTAGAAGAACACCGCGGTATTCTTAAAATACCTGCAACTTTTATATGATTTTCATTGTTTAAACTGGTACTACAATTGCTACCAACATTCTAATCTAACTCATTTTGGTGTCAAAGCAAAGAAAGTATCAAATATTAGATATATATCTATAAAAGAGAAGTGTATAATTAGTTTGTTCGAAATGGTACTAAAATACCAACTAACCTTTTAATATAATTGATGCAGGTGTCCAAGCCAAGACAGTATCAAAGTGTTTGTATATATCGATAACAGAGAGGAAGAGTTAGGTGAATGGTGTGGTAAGAAGCACCCGCAGCAGCTGATGTCCAATGGACAAAAGATGAAAGTTGTTTTCAGAAGTGAGGCGTCTCAGAAAGACCATAACTCAGGATTTAGTATAGAATATAGTTTCAGAACAGGTATGTTATTTTGAAATGACCAATTATTGTGGTCGGGATTTTATCCTATGTAATATACTCGGCGAAAAAGGAAACCTGACACTCTATGACTTTGAATAACTC
Source organism: Corbicula japonica (assembly GCA_038501625.1). Taxonomy (NCBI): domain Eukaryota; kingdom Metazoa; phylum Mollusca; class Bivalvia; order Venerida; family Cyrenidae; genus Corbicula; species Corbicula japonica. The sequence goes on along the minus strand of JAZAYU010000058.1, from coordinate 3,095,089 downwards.
TGAGATACATGTACATAATTATGCAAAATCTATATTTCCGCTCCGTTCAAATTTGAAAATATCTTACTGCAAGCATATTTGATTCTTGCATTGAAAATATAGAAATGCATAGATATGTTCAAATTACGTTCACTTTTCGTCTTCAGCCAATATTCACAACCTGGCAATTTGATTCTTGAAAAATAGGTCTAATATGACGGTTCAGGTTACTTTTTGGTTGAGCATTTTTTCAGAACCGGTATGTTATTCTCTTTGTCCAGAATTGTCCTGTTTTACCAAGGATTAATGATAAAATTCTAGTTTCCGAATTGGTATGTTTTCTTGAAAGTGCATTTTTAATCCCCATTGAAGTGGGTGGGAGGAATTTGTAGTTAAACTTGTTCGTGCTTCCGTCCATCCATACGTGTCCCAAATTTTATGGCATCAACTCCTAAATTAAATTCATTTTCGGGCGGATTTCTTTCAAACTTGCACAGATGATCAAGCAGGATGTGCAGATGAACGTTAAGAAAATATTTTTTCCTGTGACCAGTTTTACCAGAGACATTCTAGTTTTGTTCGACTTATAAAATTTGTTCAGTTTTAGGACTGTTTTTGTTTTCGTTGCGAATATAAATCGTATATTTTATACAGTTGTCTTAACTGTCAGTAAAACACCGCATGCCATTGATGTACTTTACATATAAGTACTAAACATAAGAGTTTCATTATTTTCTCAAAAGTCAGTCTCACTTTTGTGCGATTGTATTAGGCTTTTTAATCGAAACATTGTCACTCCTGAATGTAATTTTCGCGTAGAACAGCATAGAATCATAACACCGTTTAGTATCATAACACCGTTTACATGTAGTATGTTAACACCGTTTAGTATCTTAACACCGTTGAGTATCACGGAATACTCGAAGTATTTTTGAAAGTTCTTACAAAATTTGTGTTTACTTGGCTCTTGAAAACAATTTATCGGATATAAATGTATGCTTTGGATTTGGTGATTTTCTTTTTCAAAATAAATTATTACTTTTATGAGTCTTAGAGGCTAAGGTATTGATAAAGATATCAACAGTCACCGCCTGCTTATAGTATATTTATTATTTTTATTTCTCACATGATAAAAACCACACTGCTATGCAGTCTATAACTTCAATTTTAAATATAAAAGTTTGGAACCATTTATATTTATCCGCAAATTATCGACAACCATCACTATTAGGATTTTTCTTAACAGCGGGGTTTTTACTGTTTTCTATGTCGATAATTACAGGGGTTCCAAAAGACCCGTTTTGTCTTAAAAATTCCAACAGACCTCATTTTAATCACTACAATTAAAGCTGGAGGACCATTCTTCCTAAATTTTGGGTATTTTGGGCTATTAATTGGCAGAAAATCCTTTAGATTTATGAAAATAGCCCTTCAAATTCCGCATCTTGGGTAAACCCTTAATAACAGTTACACTGCTTTTGCAAATAAAGTGATTTTATATAACAATATGCAGCTACCAACTTGTTCTTTTGCAGATTTTGGAGTTTTAGGCAATGGCGTGCAAGATGAACGCAAAGGTAATATTTATTGTTTGGATATAAGATAATTCCTATATCTCTTTTGCAAATTTTGGCTGTATTTACTTATTATTCAGATAAACATCACGCATGTACTAACCAATCGTGCATTCCCGGAAATCGTAACGCTAGATTCATATTTAATTTATACATTGTTGGCTTGCTTATTTATTGTTATATTGGGCCAGTAGTTTTATTAAACTGACAATATTAAACACTTGACTGGACCAAAGCTGTAAATTGTGTCCACTGTTAATAACCATCATTTGTTTATTTTAAACAAATATCAATTAACTAAATATATCGACAATTTAATATAAAATTTACTATTGGCCTATTATCATCTTATTTATATGTGTTGAGAAAAAAATAGCCATTAGACCGTTTTTTATAATATGTGTTATTTGCTCGCCAAATATATTTGCCAACTTAAAATAAGGTCGATTGAATTTATTGACCAATCCATTGATAAACAGGAGCACATTGGTAAATATTAACGATACTTTATATCGTTTACGAATATTTCAGTTAACTATAATAATTATCAGTTTCCTTGCAGAAAAGGTTGTGTAGTCGCGACATAACGAATGAAATATTTGCAGAAATATTCCATGTAATGTTGTCATTTATTTATTTTTTGTCAAACCATTAATATCATGCAATAAAGACATAAACTAATATACCTAAAATTACTCGCCCACTCTGCAATAATGTATTTCACACTCGGTTAAAGTCAGCTTTCACCGGTAAAAGCAAATAACGTTTTCTGCATCTTTAACTGTTAGCAGTAGCTTCCTCAACTATTAAAAAAGAACGATTTTTATAATTTTTTAAAGTTTTACGCTGTACATTTAACACTCCATGTTTAACCATTTTTTTTTATAAAACATTAATCATTATGTAATACTGTAATACTGTATCTTCAGCTTGCAAAAACATGCTTTTTACAACTGACTTTATTTCATTTCACTTATGTACTTATCTTTTTGCACTTTAGAAAACTCAATGTAATATAGTAAGATTTAAGATCAAACATTCGCTAACTATCATTTCTTGATAATTCTACTTACTAAATTAAACATACTTTTAAAAGCTAATATTCATTGCATAGTTATTATTGATTTATCTTTCCGATCAATTGTCCTAATCTCCCTGCAAAACCTGGAGTGTTTCTTACTTTATCTGATGTTGATATGACTGTCTTTGCATCAAGATGACAATATCTTACAAGAGTTTGAACCGACAAAATACGCTCACTGAATAGTAATTCTGTCTTATTTCCCGATTCACATACCGGATATTGCAATATCTGGAATGACGAAGCGTTGCAGCGTTAAACTTGAAAATGCCACACATGTATGGGGCACGCCACGGGAAAAGGTACCTTCGGTCATATTTTGTAACATTTTAGTTGCTACTTTATTTAGAATGAACTTACAATTATTTATTTTTTCATAAATAAAAAGTGATTTTGTTATACATTTTCACAATAAAATCATGGTAGTTTTCTCTCGAAATGCAAAATAACTAATGCCATCTTTACAATTTTATGACGTCATTTTAAGGATTGATGTCAACTGTCCTAAGGTACCTTTTCCCGCGACGCGCCCCAATTATTAATTATTGTATCGTCTGTCTTGTTTTCTTTTTAATTTTTAATGTTGGAGTTATCTCTTCATTGCCATTAAATTAAACTTGTACCAGCACTCATTCAGAAAAAAGTGACTATAAAATGTGTTTTTACAATATGAACTTAAATTTTCCTATGTTATGGTTTAATATTGGTGTCCAATTTGAATTTGATTATATTACATGTATAAACCCATGTTCTCTTTTACTCTCTACTTTTTGACTGCGTAGGGAGGCTGTTTTCTGGTTGTGGGAATTCCAGATCTGCATATTTCATTTTTTAATTGTTTCGATCTTTGGGTGATATCGGTCCTTTATTTTTTTATTATCTCTCTTTATGCCATCATTTCACATCAATCGGGCAATGACGAGGCAGATCCATATCAAACCTTTTATTATCATCTTGACCTGTTTTGGAAGGCGAATATACTTTAATTCTATACGCACAATCATACAGATCATCAAATTTAACATAATATCTTGTAAAGTAAGAACAATGTCATCCTTAGTCACTTTAACATGTAAGTTGTTTCTATGTTTTTTATTAGTTATTTATCTACTTCATTTTTGATGTAAAATAATTGTTTCCAGCATAATATCATAGTTCGTTAAAAAAAATTCATCGAATACAATCTATAAAGTAGCATAATTTTAAGTATCATCTTTTAGCAACCTGCTGCTTTTTAACCCTCCAGGTACTGTACTAATAGCATTATTTGATTTCGTATCCCCCTTTTTAGATTGCACGTTCAGATACCACTTTGCTCGAGCATCTTCAGGGGTGTTCACCTCCCCTAACTATCCCGATTTTTACCCACGGGATACAGAATGCCAATATATTTTCAATGGTTCACCAGAGAAGGAAAGAGTCGTCATTTCGTTTGAAACGTTTGATCTTAATGGGTATGTTACTCTGAGCTACTCTTAGTCAGGAATGATCTCCCTTGTATAATGTATGCACAATATATTTTCTCGTTTCTCATTGCGCTGTTAGCATTATATATTTCAGAGAATGCTCACTTTTGTTTTAGTTAACGTCATATGCACATTTGCCATGCATGCGTTTTGGTTTTACTTGCGTTTTTCATTATGAAGTAGTTATTTACCTAAGCTATGCAGAACAGTTTAAGACACCTCTGATCATATTTGGTCTTTTCATCCGCGAAATTTCATAACAATGGCATCTGCATGCGTTGTAACAATGTTACCCTTTTTGTGTGTAGTGCATGAAAGTTAAGTGATGCGTGTGTAAATATAACAAACATACAACAATTAATAAGGGAATTTAATTAGGTACTTCAAAAACCGTCGTATCTCGACCAAAATGAATCAACAATGTTAAAACAGAACATTAAACCAATGTAAACTCAACAAAACAAAAAATGCTATGTTTGTTATATTACCTCCAGTGAAGTGTTGTAACCTTTCCATACAAACAGTGAAGGAGGGCCTTTCGGTGATTGACATCAATGATCGAGGATACTTAACTACAAGGGATATCATCAAATCCTGGTCAAATGAAATAAGGCATCCACAAATTAACTTTCTATTTCAAAACGCTTTAAAACTTTCGTATTTTTCTTACAACATCGTTGTAACATGTATTCGAGAAGGCTTTTTATGGTTTTACTACTTTTCACCATGATCACTTTCAAAATTTGTGGATGGCTTTTTGCAAGGAGTAGCATAGTAACTTTTATTTTGCTTCTGTTTTTGTGTTACACGGTAAATTTCTTTCTTTTTACAGTATGCACATTCACGTTTCGCAGTACATTACAACCCCATGGGTATTTTACTTCCCCAAATTTCGGGGGTCAGTATCCTAGGAATACGGAGTGTGTTTATCTTTTCATCGGGCGAATAAACGAAGTGGTTGAAATCAGTTTTGCAGAGTTCGATGTAGACGGCATTATACCAAGGTAAATGTTGAGTGAACAAATTACCCGTCCATCAAATCTTCCGATTTAACAAACGCTATCACCATTCCTTTAGAGTACTTAAAAGAATTATCTGCACTAATGTTTGTTATTCTGCTTGTTAGTATTGGTTATAGCTGCATATCTAAAATTCGGGGCGCGTCACGGGAAAAGGAACCTTCGGACCGTTGACGTCAATTATTGAAATGACGTCATAAAGTAAAGCAGACGATAATACTTTTTATGGTTTCTGCTGTAAAATTGTGATTTTATTGTCAAAATGTGTAACAAAATTTCTTTTAAGTTGTAAGGAAATAATAGATACATTGTAGTTGTAAGTTCTTTCTAAATATAGTAACAACTAAAATGTGACAAAATATGACCGAATGTACCTTTTACCGTGGCGTGCCCCAAATATGATCGTCTCCATTTTAATATATTATGAAATGAAAAACTGATAAACTATGTGCAAGTTACTTAAAATTCTAAAATTCATTTATTTATTTTAAACAACAAATATTTAAACACTTATTAACATGGAATAAAACTTCCACTTTTCACGCTATTAGCAAATGTCGAGAAGAAATTAGAATTTAATTTTTTTTCATAGCTTCAAATATAATTAGTTTTTGGCAAACCCACGTTTTGCTGCTGAAAGCAAAAAAAATCTTTTATTCTTCGAAATTTATTTGGCGTGATTATCTTTCCAGTATTAACGCAAACTTAGTTTTGTGTAATTGGACCTCAAATTGATGTCTTTAAGTCAGATACTGAAACAGTGGAATCTAAATAATTGAAAGAATAGTAAAAAAATGCACAAATGCTTAAGGACATGTTGTTTGATATATACCCCGGTTTAATTAAGATCTCTCCAATTCTGAGACCACTTTTTAAACACTGAATATGGAGCCAAGGTTGTGAGCAGCATATTGATGGTAGAGAAAAAAACATAGATCACAAAGAATAAAAAGACAACCCCGGCCTATCAGTAATAAGCCGTAGGTTAACTGCAAAATAATCGAAATTCAAAGAATAAAAATACATAGCTCATAAATATAAAACTTGCATACATATTGTTTTCTAAAGCGGAATCTACAATCATTACCCCTACCTATCAGTATTAAGATAAACCGTAAAATAACAAAATTCAGAAAATAAAAAAGCATATCTTTAATTTTGGACACTACCACATGCTAAAGAAGGTAAAAAACTGAAATGCAGACTAAGGTTGGTTTAATTTTAAGTGTCGTGTAAAGAGTAATTTAACAACAGCATTAGAACAATAAATAGCATAGCACAATTTTCTTGTTTTATGCCTGTAATGTAAAATAACAAAATTCAGAAAATAAAAAAGCTTATCTTCAATATTTGAAACTACCATATGCTAAAGTAGATTAGAAACTGACTAAGGTTGGTTAATATTCAGTGCCATGTAAAGAGTATAATAACAGCATTAGAACAATAAATAGCATTGCACAGTTTTCTTGTTGTATGCGTGTACATATGTTGATATTGTGATATTTGGAGGAGTGCATGTTTCTGTAGAATATGTAGCTGAAATAAACGTTATTAACTTATGTATCACCAATTTAATTGTTAAATTTAAAATTTAAAATTGTAGTTGCATTTAATCTAACACTGCCAAAGCTAAAAAGAAAAGCATTCAAAAACATTTAGCAAAGTTGATACTATCAACCGGGTGCTCAGCTTTTGCTTTAAAAAGTTGAAGCATTAAGCGTGTTACTGACATTAAATTAATTATTGCATATTAATTAGCTTTTGTGTTTCATTAATTATTTATTGTTGTAATTATACGTAATTATTCATATTGTGTTATTAGTAATTTTTTATATAATCCATGTCTTCTATAATTTAACAATTAACATTTTATTGCGTGTCAAATTGGAGCAAATGAAGAATGTGGCAACTATGGTATTAACACGTAAAACACAATGTGTACTGATTGTACCTCCAAAGTAACTAAAACTGAAGGTTATAAAGTATGCTTTGGAGTGTTATTTAAACATATGTAAATGCAAGAAATAGAAGTTTTTAACTGCTTTTGTATTTTGCGTTTTGCGTTCCCCTAATGTCCCACTAATATCCAGTCTCGAATCTCGAATGTTTGTTTGGTTAGTTTGCCGACTCGGCTTAAGTTTATTTTACCTGCAGGTCTCTTTCTCATACGTATGGCCATAACGTCAGCTTGGTGCTTAAACGATCATATAACTTCCTCTGTGTTAATGGTTCGATATAATGCCGTTTTTGCATTAAGGTGACGAAGTAAGACCTTTTGACTCCAATCGGTGGCCCTTGATCCGATGTTCATTCTCACCGTCATGTTTTAATTCAGACTACATGTAAATTGTACCTTTGAGGAATAAGAAAAAATAATCCTTGTGAGTAAACTATTAGTTGCAAAAACGGAATTTTAAGGGTATATAATAAAAGGAACATTATGACAGTATGTTTTCTGTAGGTTCGTATGTTTTCTCGTTACGTATGTAAACCACATCACGCTCGACCTTCGGTCTCGCGTGATATTGTTTACAATGTCATACACAACTCGAATTATACGAACCTGCAGAATGCATATTGTTATATTATTTCATATAGAACAGAAAGATATATGTGTTAATTGTAATAATTGTAATTACCATAATTCATGTAATAAATCGCTATGAGTCATTGAAATCACTGTATTCATGTATAATGCTCACAGATGTGACTCACCTACGGATAGTGACTACGTTGCTTTCTCCAACTTTATCGCTACTGAAGACAGGAAACTACAGCGTTACTGCGGCAACCGACCAAGCTACGCCCCTGTAACATCAGATGCAGCTTTCTTCCGTGTGACCTTCAAATCAAACCAAAAGTATGATGCGAATGGTTTTAAAGGAATCTACAAATTCGAAAAGAGTACGTCATATTGACTTTGTTACTTAAGTTACCCCTTCGTGATTGATTGATTGATTCAATTGATTCGATTGATTGATTTGTTCAATTGATTGATTGAATGATTGTGTATTTGTTGAATTGATTGATTGTGATTGATTGATTGATTGATTGATTGATTGATTGATTGACAAACGTAATTAACTTTTGAATAACTAAACATTATCATTTTTAGTGTTATGTAAAGGTATTTGAACGTGAAAACATCTTTAATTTTTCAATATATTCTTATCATAATGGAGCTTTAAAATGTATATGACAAATATTTAATGTATAGCACGTTATTGATTACTTGGAAAGTCATGTGACTAACAAGATAATTTAAAAAAGGTTTATCAGCAAAATCTTCTTTTATATATATATTTGATATCCTCGAGTTTAGATGAGTTTTGATCACTAGAAAAAACATATTTTTTTATTTATTTAATGTGTTCATATTTGCCATACAAATCTTGCTGCGATATGAAAACAACAGACTTACGTTACAGTCTACATATCTATGATCAGAAATATGCCTGATATTAATATCTGAAATAGTCATACGTTTTTTTTTTATTTCTATATTTCGTTTAATTATTTAAATTCTATTGCAGTTAAGGATGATATTTACGAAGCAGTGTCAACTGGTCCGACTCCTAAACATGACGGTCTAAGTGGTGGGACAAGATCATCGATCCATATTGCCGTTGCCATGACAACAATCTTTCTGGTTTGCAATCCTGTGATAGACTTAATACTCAATGTGTACTAAATATGAAAAAACACGAAAAGAACACTTTATGGTTATTGAAATTGAATTTATTAAGTTTACGGAAATGCCAGAGTACTAGAGCGAAGAGATCGTGGGAAATATTAAAACACGTTAGTACAAGAAACACGAATTTCAGATACAGAAGAGCATGTGTATTACTCGGTTTTATGCAAAGCAGACAACGTTTAAGATAGAAGTAGGAAAGTTTAAAAGAAGGACAGAATCCAATGTGGGTTTGATGTTGATGTTGCAAAATGCACGTTGTAGGAGAAGGGTAGGGGTGTAATATCTGAAAAGCATCCAAAGGCAACATTCCTTTTTATTTGGTGGCTCATGGTAGAGGTTATCTAGTCACATTACTGATGTGTGTTACATTCACAACTTGTAGTGTGAGGAGGCTATGTGCCGACTAAACTCATGCGAATTAAAATTATAACACAGTATTTAGAAATAACCATCAAGTTCAAAATCATTTTCATTCAAGTTCATAACTGTATCTGTAAAATAAATCAATAACCTCAAATCAATACTCATTTTATTGACAAACTGATTTTTTTGATTGATTTATTTCAAATTGTTTTTTTTTCTTATCGAATTAAAATGCGCCGAAATGAGATGTGTTAACTGTTTCGATTGCAAGCATTTAATCAACGAAACATTACTGTTGTTTATTCCAACTGGTCTTTCTCTTTATATGTTTACAAACAACCTATCCGGTAAATCATCAGGTAATATAATCATTATTTTTCGTCTAAGAAAATTTCGTTCAGTCTTAGATCAATTACTGCGCTGGTCGGTAATTGAAATCTAATGTGAAGCTGCAAATCTTCAGTATGAGCAATTAATGTGTATTGTCGCCATGTCAGCCAATAAGATCCTTTAGATTTAAAGCTGGTTTCCATTTTCAGTTTTATAATCTTGGGGCCTGATGTTTTGCCTACATACATTTAAATAGAATTTTCATATTTTAAAGGAAACAAGAAGAATATGCATATAATATGATGATTGTTTTAATAACAGTAACTAAGTCTTAGTTGATTTGTGTTTTCAAATAATGAAAAAATTGTTTCTAGATAGACTTTGTAATGGACATCTGAAAGCATCATTATAGTGTATACATTTAGGTTCAAGTTATACATATCACCATGCTAAATTATTATAAACTCCTCACAGTATTTCAGTGTGTTCGGTTATTCATCAAACGTCTAATTATGAAGATCAATTTAGCTGTGTATCGTAGTTCTCAATGATGCACGTAAATAACGAAGAACTGTATTTTAGGTGTAGGCTGCTAATTGTAAAGCAGAAACAATTGCTATTTTAGGAAAATATGAAGAAACAAATGTTTGTTTAGGAAGTATGAAGAAAAAAATGTTACTTGAGGAAATATGAAGAAACCATTGCTATTTAAGAAAATATGATTAAACAATTGTTATTTAAGGAAATATGAAGAAACAATTGATATTTAAGAAATATGAGAAAACAATCGCTATTTAGGAACACTTGGTATATAAAAAACAATTGCTGTTTTAGGAAATATGAAGAAACGGATGCTATTTTATGGAAAAGAGTTTATATTTATTTAACTTATTAAGGGGCTGTATTTAAATGACATTATAAATCAAAGTTCTTGTTGAAGAATAAACAGACTCTTAATATAAAGATCTTTTAAAATAAATTACCATATTTCATTCAATCAAGCCGAATCGGCACTTTGTCTGGTCTATCTCATATAGAACGATATTCCAGTTGTGCGCCAAGCCCCTGATTTGTGTTTGAGTTAAATTTCAGATGCAATTGCATTCATAATGCATTGTTTGATACTTAAATAAGAAATCGGAAATGTTAAGTCTTAGGACAGTGGGACGAAACAGTGATATATTGGGAATAAGCATTGTTATATTGGGAATAAAGATTGCTATAATTGAGATAAAAATTGTTGTTTTGCTTGGGGTTTTTTTTTTGGGGGGAAGGGGGGGTGAACATTATTAACTTGGGACGAAACGCTGTTAACTAGGAATTTTACATGGATTACTGGGGACGCAAAATTGTTAATTGGAAATCATTGTAATTAATATACAAGTCTTAAAATGTACTGTTTTTATATGTTACAATTCTGTCAATATTGGCATGGAAGGAATACTTTTTATTGTAGTCGTCACGTTGAGTATTTTGCCTCACTGTTTGGTTTCAAAGATGCTCATTTTTGTATACGAGCATTGTTTTGTGCCTCTTATGTTTAATTGAGTACTAAATGAAATTTGTTACTAACCTCGTGTGAAAATCCTATTGACTGGATTTAACATCATTTTCTTTTTTAATACAGTCACACATGTCTTCAAAGACCACTTAGAAGAACTGGTCTTTGAAGACAGTTATTTTGTGTTCATCTGTCAGCGGGAAAAATAAAGTGTGGTTTTTGTTTAAAGGTCTTTAGCACAGGTTTGACTGTCTATCTTAAAAAAAATTTAACACGAAAAAAAAAGTTTTCCAAAGGGAACTCCGTGTGTGTGTGTGTGTGTGTGTTTTCTTGACCAAACTATCTGTTTGTCCCGATTATTGGCGGACAATGTTAACATGTTTGGAGGGATAATGCAGGGTTACAGAAAATTAGTATGGGCCATGAAAAACCAGTGTGGGAAGAATTGTGTTGTTTGTTGTGTTTTCTATAAAAAAAAAAGATGATTTTAGTTGATGAATTATTAGAACAAATTATGTTTTCTTAAGAGTTTTGCCTTATATATTGCATATATACTGAGTGCCAATGAAAACGCAACATTTTACTTTTTGGAATATGTTCGATGTGTGGAAACGTTTAATAAATTGGCAAGAATAGATGTGTTTAAAAATAAATAATAGATGAAAGGTGAACTTTGAAAGCCACGAAACACGAAAAATATGAAAATATTGCATGCTCGGTTTGATTGAGCCTGTTCATGGGCATAAATGGAATTGCATATTAATGCCCAGGCCGCCTAGTCCCGGGTTAAGCGCAACTCAATTTTTACACCAATAAACGGTATAATTTTGATCCATCCCAAACGATGGTATGCATATGGCGCTGAACATGGAACCTTCAATGCGGTCTTTTCATATTAACACCATTCTTTGTTCAGCGGGGTGTGGTCCCCAGATAAAAGAATGGGTTAGCCCTAAACGGGAAAACATTGGGCTCTAAACAAATAAGAATTTTGACAGGGGATGTCGTTGGGCCGGGCGAGTAATTGTCGATGGCGAACAATGCATTCGACAAGCGATTTCACGTCGAGAAATACTCCTTGGATCATGCCTAAAACCATATGTCGCTGGTTGTCTAAGTCTTGACATTTTCACATTTGCATAGAGTAAAACTTTAAAACTGAAGTTTGGATTTTGTAGCCGTTTGTAAAGGTTTACAAATGGTCTTGTTTTGAGGTTATTTATGCATGTCAACAAGCCAAAACGAAACTTTCGTGCTTTTGTCGGGGTTACTGTAAGAGAAAAAGTTTGAAAAATCAGTGAACAATAAATGTATCAATTTGTTACTTTTTGATTTTAAAACACATATACCTTTGCCAAATTATTTAACTTTTACACACATCAAAAATATTCAAAAAAAATAAAATGTTGCGTTTTTATTGGCACTCAGACGGGGTTGGTTTAATACAAACAGAACTTGGGCTTATGCAACCTCCACGCAGCAATTTGATAGCAACAAATCCCTGACATCACAAATGACGTAACAAATCACGTGATGAGATAAATATGTTACAATTCCAAAAAACTTAACGTTTCCTATGAATATTTATTTTTATTTCCTTTTAGATTTTATTATTTAAGATGAAATCTGAAGCTGGTAACACGTTATCATAAAAAAGTAATTTGTAAGATTACAAATAAAAAACAACACAATTCTGTTTAAAATGTCCGTGGTGGTAGTTGATACTGTAAGGGCAAATAACAGCTGCGAGGCGTTTGGAACTTATGCTCTAAGTAAGCCTTTCCAGTAATGTAACACCTGTGTATCTAATATTGAATGTATCCTCTTACGTGTCAGGTATTGTAGTTTCACAGAGTATACGGGTTTTGATTAGATGGAGGTGTTTAATTCGTGTGTGTTTTTTTAATATGAAACTGTTGCATTTATTCTTTTTGACATTACATTTCATTTAAACATTTTTCAGGTACGACTGTTTAGGCTATGTATTTGCTGTAGCAATTCTGAATTTAGGCGGAATTATTTCGCATATATTTCTCTATTAAGTTAAAATGTTTCATAAATAATGCGTTCTAATGTTGAAGTTTTACTGGTAATACTAGTTTAAGCTTACAGTGGTATGCATTCGGTGTCTGTTTTGAGATGAGTGTACTAACAATATGTCATTTTGTTATTTTAATGCATTCTTGACGAAACATGCAAAACATTAATGTCATACATGTATTGTAATATTTAAACTGATTTTATTAAAATATATAATTCAACTGTGTGTTGTTGTTTTTATACTCCCGCCTCAAAGAAGAGGGGATATACTGTTTTACCCTTGTCCTTACGTCCGAAACGAAATTTCCATCGGAGTTATGCAACTATAACATGCAGCAGTCTGATATTTTGCATAATTATTGCTTTATCATATAGTCCCATATGGCATTAAGCAAGTCTTTCCCCCACGCTTATCTACTTCCTGTAGATTTTTTGCTATATAGGTGTATTACATAAACAAAACGGCATCTTTATTTACTATAATTTCTATATATAAACCTTGTTTGAATATTGCTTTATCTTAAAGTCCCATATGGTGTAAAGCGATTTTATGCTCCTTGCTTATCTACTTTCTGTTATCGAATACTTAATAGATTTTTACACATAGTTGACATACATGCACAATTCCGTCGCAGTTTTTAAGCAACTATAACATGCAGCAGCCTGATCTTTTTATGCCCCCGCCATGAAATGGCGACGGGCATTAAGAGTTGCTCCTGTCCGTCCGTCCTTCCGTCCGTCCGTCCGTCCTTCCGTCCGTCCTTCCGTCCGTCCGTCCGTCCGTCTGTCCGTCCGTCCGTCCGATATTCTCGTGAACGCAACTCCTCCTAAACTACTGGTGGGAATTTAATGAAACTTTACCACAATGTTTGGCTTGATATGTAGTTGTGCATGAAGGTGGGGTTTCGCTCTTACATGTTCCGTTCAGAAGTTATGGCCCTTTGATACTTCCATTTACATTAGTTTTAATAGGAATATATCTCGTGAACGCAACTCCTCCTAAACTACTGGTGGGAATTTAATAAAACTTTACCACAATGCTTGGCCTGATATGTTGTTGTGCATAAAGGCGGGGTTTTGCTCTTACATGTTCTGTTCAAAAGTTATGACCCTTTGATAATTTCATTTACATTAGTTTTATTCTTATATTTTGTGTTAAGCAAAATATGCATTTTGCCCATAACTTTAAAACTACTTGAGATATTGCCTTGAAACTTGAAATATATTTTCACCATCAAAATCTACATCATAACCAACAAGATCCATAACCCTGCTTCCAAAATTTTTTTAAATTATGCCCCTTTTTCACTTACATTTGGTGTTAAGCAAAATATACACTTGGCCCTTAACTTTCTAATGAAAGGAGGGATTTCAAAATAACTTGGCACAAATGTTCATCATGACAAGGTGGTGTGTCGCATACAACACCCATGCCTGTAGGTCCAAGGTCAAGGTCACTGTTACTAAAAATAGAAATTTCTTGCAAAATTGTGTCGGCTCTGTAACTTTGTTATTTGTTATTGGATTTTTAAATAACTTGGTTTAATCGATCACCATATTAAGACTGTGTGTCACATACATTCCCAAGCCTGTAGGTCCAAGGTCAAGGTCACTGTTACTAAAAATAGAATTTTCTTCTCCAGGCTGTAACTTTGTTATGAATGGAGGGATTTCAAAATAACTTGGCACAAATGTTCACCATGACAAGGCGGTGTGTCCGCACAATACCCATGCCTGTAGATCCAAGGTCAAGGTCACTGTTACTAAAAATAAAATTTTCTTGTAATAGGAATATATCTCGTGAACACAACTTGTTCTACTACACTACTGCTGGGAGCTTTATGAAAAACCTTTAGCGGGGGCATCCGTGTCCTTTGGACACATTTCTAGTATAAATTTATATTTTATATATAAATATACTCAGAAAAAGTTGACATCCTTTATAAATCTGAAAAATGCAAATTACCATTTTGAAAGTCATATTTCTCAAAGCGGGGGTATCACTAGTGAGCATTAGCTCACATATTTACCTTGTTTTCTCTTTTACTTTTATAATCAGGTAAAAATAAATGTACGTGTACAATAATCTTGGAGCCATAAACACTATTATACAAAGCTGTCTGATAAAATAACCTATGGATTGTGTATTTGCGCTTAAAAATCCCGTAGTCTGTTAGTTGTTTTTATTGGTCGAAATGGAAAAGATTAATTATTGAGTTACACCATTTGTATTGTTTACTTGTGTCTTGAATGGTTGCTCTCAAAAAGGTACTAGGTGAGGTAGGAAGTATTTTTCTATTCTGGCCATACTTCTATTTTAATCCTGTAGTTTTAAAATTGTTATTATTTGCAAGAAAATGAACAAAACATTAAAATATGAAAAAAACTAGAAAGCAGAGTAATACATGTAGTATTTAAGAGTTATAGAAATTTAATTTATTTACTATTATATTTTATTTAGTTATATTTATCAAACTTTTCAATACTACATGTGTGATAGTATTTCATGCGTAATTCTTCAGATATAATGATGTGATAAGCAATTAAATCATAATTAATTGAGCATAGTAGTTTAAGTGATTCTCTTATTTCGTCCAAATGTTGCTTAAATCACAGAATATGTCCTTAAACGAACACATTATGTGTTTTAAATTACTTCACATGAGGTGAAATAACAACATATATGAAAGTGAAAAATGATCTTAACATTTGACGTATATTCACTTTTAGTAACTTTACAGTTGACGGCAACAAACTTAGTATTTCTTGAAGAAGAATAAAGTAAGTATAATTCAGGAAATCTAAATACTACCGGCAGAAACTATTAGTTTCCAAAAATGATAACTGGAAAAACATATGTTTTTTAATAATCATTTTCTAATACAGTCTACTACGTGTAAAAAGTGTCAAAAAAATCCCGAGTGTATTTTCCTCTGCGCAATATACAATCCTGGCTATATTATTCGGTTATGCGTCAGTTGGCATAATGTTCCACGTACATGTACTTGTTGTTTCGTTGCGGTTGATGCAAAGTATTACTTATAATTTACTTCAATACAAACACCCTACAGCTGAGAATTTCCATCGAGGTACATAACCAGAACAACCATACATATTTTAAAGCAGCGAATTCCACTAAGAAGTAGCTCAATATAAGCGATTTCGTGACAACTATATGCAAGGCTACCATAAATTAGGCCTACAACGTTCATCTAAAAGACTAACTTCTACTTGAAGTTAATGGATTCGACAGCCGATCCAGCAGCTAAAAACATTTTGCATTAAAATATATTTGTATCATGATTTGTTGTTGTTGTTTTTTGTGGTTTTTTTTTGTTTTTTTTTAATGTTATCAATTTGTTATTATTCATGTCACGACATAATCTAACTTATTCATTGTGAAGTTGATCATCTTATTTCGTGACAATTAAGAGTAGTTGAGCAAGGAGGAAAGTACCCGGAAACAATTATGTTCTTAAAAGTACAACGAATACTGGCTTTGCCAACGTAAAAAAGTAAAACGTGTATATCAGGAGTAGCCACACTCGGAAATCACAGCATCCCTTAGTTATATGGTTGAGCTTGAATGAGTGGGGTGGACAATGAAAGCTAACTGTGATTTTATAAGTTGTAAAACATGCACATCAAAAAAAAAGACACACTCAGAAATCACAGCATACCTTAGGTATATGGCTTGGTTTGAATAACTGAGGTGGGAATGAAAGCTACTGTGGTGATACAAAGTGAAACATGCTTTTCAGGAATAGCAACACTCAAAAATCACAGTATCCAAAAACAAAAATGACATTCATATTTTTATGTGATCACAAACGAGACCAAACACTGTAAATAACTTTATTTCGAAGAGAAACAACTCTTACAGTACAGCATTTTCATTATGTTTCGATAATTCTACTAAGACGAATTAATTAGTAAAATAAACAAAACAATATCATATTCTTACAGTCATTTTTCACGGTGGTTAAATAATGTCATAAAAAGTTCACCTCTTGTGTTGTCAATAGCATAAACTCATAACGCAAAGTAAGCAAATTCCAGTCACGATGATAGTGTCCTTAAACTAAACGAATGTGACATGAATATTGAACGAAAATGAAAACGTACCAGTTTTTAAATTCAAATATTTTGTTTAGTGATCAATCATTTTAGTTTTCATTTAATATGTGGTATTTTCAAACATCTGGACATTTGATAAGCGGGAAGCTATTTTTATATTTACAGAGATTAAGGTTGTCTCATCTTTACTAAATAATGATGAGATCGATAATTTTTAACATTAATGTCTCAAACAGATTATTTAACTGTCAACTTTAGAAGTTTATGGCAAGTAGAGAAGGAAAAACACAATCTTTAAAGCACATTGATGCAAAAAAATACGATACAATTCCTTGAATATCTGTTTTAGCAACTTACCTCACTTTTAATTGAAATTAGAACAAACTCCGACGCTTAATTTTCCACAACCACGTATTTTTCTTCATCCTTGTTTCTTTTTTTTAACCGATAGATAATGAGTCGACAACTTCCAAGATAAACATATTCATTTGGTGATCAAATTCCTCCAGATATTTATTATAATTCCAACGCAACAGTCTACGAAAAAACACATGGAAATTACATGTACCTTAGTTCCAAATGATTAAAAATATCTGCATTTCCACATATGTAATTTACGTTTTCAGCTTTGTTCTATGGAGACTTGCAGCAGCAAACCTCTATGCGACATCAACAATTATTATGGCAATAGTAAATTGGCAATAAAATACAGTTTGAAAAGTGTGTTAGATAAGACTGGTTAGCTATAATCAGATAAGATATTTCGACCCGCCTTTATTGTTGATATAAAAAGACAAATGGGTTTTGCGATTCTCACGATTAATCTGTGTACTGTTGAGTCATATTTCAAAATGTTTGAAAACTAATCTGAGCCATTCGTATCTGTGCTCCCAGACTGGATAGATCTTGAAACTCACTGCCATGAACTTACTACAGATTACGATATAAATTCAAATAGATACGTTAACAATGCGTTGGTGGATTTTCATGTTCGTAGAAAAGGTCCTTTGCGAGGAACCTCAGTGTTCCAAGTTTCACTATGAGGCTCAGACGCTGGAGAAGATGATTCGTACGGAGATTGTTCTGGAGTCACTTCGGACTCTAACACCGGAAAGGGAAGAACATATTGGATGAGGTAAAGGTAATAGAAGGTAAATGTTAGTCGGAACCAATTTCTACCGTCACTAAATGCATACCTTGTGTCACTATATACATGTTGTATTTGTTTATAAGTTAACTATAATTGTTCAAATGTAGTTATTAAAGGTTAATTTAAATCACGGAACATAATCATAAACACAATGTCTAAGCGTACAGTTAACCGAAACAGAAGTTGCTGATCTGTACGCCGACTATCAGTTAGTTGCCAACATAAAATTTGGTTTCTGGTCAACTCGTACCTTAGTCAACTCGTACCTGAGTCAACTCGTACCCTTTTTTGGTCAACTCGTACCGTAGTCAACTCGTACCTTAGTCAACTCGTACCCCTTTTTAGAATTAAATAAAGTTTACAGCGGCGATAATAAAGAGCAATGGTATTTTGTTAGTAATGTTAATGTTGACAGTTTTAAATAAAATACGGCCGTAAAATAAAATACGGTCATACACTGAACTTCTTCATTTCTTAAAATAATCTACCCCCTTTTTCCTTATTTCGCAAAATATAATTGAATTTTTTTTTTGGAATCTTAAGGGAAGATATCATGATTTTTTATGGAATCGTGAAGGGGGACTTTTAAATATGACCGTTTTCGGATCAAAATTCAGTCAGAAACTGAAAACTCCCCGGTTTTCTTTATTAAGATATCTGCAAAATGGTTTTTCCATGTTATAGGTCACCCTAAAATGCAAATTCGACCGTAACATTATCTTTTTATTTTACAAATCAGAATTTTAAGATTTGTAATTAAGCATGAGACAAACTTGATCAAAGTAACAATAACAATACAAATCCAGTGTTGAACCGAACAGTACTTTATTCTTCACACAGGTTCATGACATAGGTCTACGTATGTAATATGGGGTTTAAACATAATAAGTAAAATAAATACATAATTATTTCAGTTCCGGTAAACTACAAATTCATCTTTTCATGAAATCTGTGGATAGAAAAGAAAATATTTTAGTATATTATAACAAATCATAATTATAAAATAAACAAACTATGAAGTTTAAGGCTTTGAGGTGGGGGAACTAGAAGAATTCCATGTTTATAACTTATTTCATAAAACTGGTAGTAAATCACAATCTATTACTGGATGTAGAAGAAAAAAAAAACGAGAGTATAAACAACAATTAAGAACTGTGAATATTGTATAATAAAGTAGATTAGTGATAAACCAACTTTTATATAGGTGTTTGGTTAATCAAATGAAGATATTGACTATGACAGCACATTTGATTAAATTAGGACATTTTCAAAAAGCCTTACCGATAATTGATCGAATTATCACACATAAGCAACGGTGTTAATAGGGATACTCGTTGATTATTTGTATCAATTTTAAGAGATATATTCATTGAAGATTAAATTGAGTAGATAATCTTATCAGTTTATCATGTCAAGAGGTGTTATAATCCAATTATACCAGTGATGTGATTAGTCATAATTGAAGGTTTTAATAGCTTCTGAACAGATTTTTTTTTGTGTTCGTTGTTATTTGTTTCTAAATAATATTTTAGCCGCCGTATGTTTTAAGGGATTTAATATAAATATGAGAGTATAGTAATAAACAACTGATTTTGACTATGTCAGAAAATATATAGGAATTAATTAGTAGGACTGTTGTTTTTTTTTTCTATTTCTGGCTAACTTTTACCTTAAACATACAAACATTTCTTTGTTATCTTAAACGGACCATTAATTTTCTATGACATTTTAAAAATATCTGGTCTGAAGGTTATAAAACTGAGCTTGGAAACCAGTCTCAAATCTCAAGCATCTGATTGGCTGAAATGGCGACCAGTCGCCATTTCAGCCAATCAGATGCTTGAGATTTGAGACTGGTTTCCATGCTCAGCTTTATAACCTTGGGCACTGAACACATAAAATACTGAAAGGATATGGCTGTGTTTTATATTTCAGGCGAAATTTTGATCCCTCAACGGTCATATCTGAGAAGGAATTTATTAAACTTGTTATTAAATATTTTCTATTTAAAATTATATAAATATAGCTGGTTGGGTATCTTTAAACAAGGAGAATTAATTTTGCTGAAATCTTAAGAAATAAAGAAAGTATGGGGTAAGGCAAAAATTATTTTGATATAAAATTATTCAAATACAGCTAGTCACTTTACGATCGTCCGATGTGCATGCTGTAGCTGACGGACTGGATTTTTGTACTCAATACACAATTTAGTGGTTATGTCCCGAATAAAACACACCAACACAACACTTACGAATAATTAACACTATTTGTTAGTATAATAACTAGAAAAGTTAAAGAGTAACAAACTGTCTAATACAAAAAATATATTTCCAAAATTTATTTGACTTAAATTTACGTAAAGTCCCGGTATATCAAATAAGAATACTTTTGCAAAATGCTTACAAATCGCAATACATGTATAGTACATATTCGATTATCATTAGTTATGTTCATAATTTTAATTTGTAACAAATAATTAATGTGAGTATTAATGAGTTGACAAAATAGGGTACGAGTTGACTTGGGTAGGTACGAGTTCACCAAAGATCAGGTACGAGTTCACCAAAATAGGGTACGAGCTGAATAAGGTACGAGATAACCAGGTACGAGTTGACCAGATACCTAAAATTTAGCGATCTCGTTTCCTTATACATAAAAATCCAACGAATTAAATGCGCATTTGAAGGAATTATTTCTGGGGGAAGTAGTCTTTATTGATAGTCGTACTGTGGTAATATTTACTTGAATGAAAAAGGGTACAGTTGCAATCAGTCATCATTCGCAACTTGATCAGTCCCAAATGTGTCAAACGATCGAAGAAAATATGACTTCATGTCCATATATTTCATTGTGCACAAAGTATTTGCTCTAAGTTTGTGCTTCGTATAAGAATAAAATCAATGCCCGACCCCGTACATGTGTAAAATTACTTAATTGAAGCTTCATCGATACAGCTCCGAGAAATTTACACTTTCGTTCAACCAATGAAAGTTACAAGTCTTAGACTGTCTTAGACTGTACGGCTAGTTGAAACTGGACACAATCGTTAGTTGCACAAAGAGGACTTAACGTCAATACGCATGTGTGTCTTTTTTAATATTCAGATAAATCGAACTTTTACCCATTTAATGCTTTGTGATATAATTGACAAATTAAATAGAGAATTTATTGATTTTTTAAATCTTGTATAAGATTATTACGCATATGTTTATGACAATACGATTGCATATCAAGTATTTGACCCTTATGTTTCATTATGACGAACAGGTAATCGTCCGTAAATAATGTTTATAAACATCAGTTTATCTTTTTATTCCCAGATATCTAAAAAGATGTTCTATTGATTAATTTTTACGAGTACCTATTTGACATACTTCGAAAATGATGAATTCAGCATGATGATGACAATTCAAAATTCCAAACGCTGCTGAAATAGACAGGCTATTGAAATACGCTATGGAAAACCTCGCTACTATTCCAGCCAATATACCAGGATCGGTATCCTAAATTGAAAACGCCAATTAATAAAGAAATAATTAAAGAATTTACTGAAAATCCATTTGACTGACTCATCTCAATTGTTTCAAGCCCCTTTCCCATAAAAACAACAACAACAAGTTTTCAGCATCATAACAGGTAAATCTTTGAATCTATCATTGCAGCAAAATTGGTCTTGAAAACAAACGGACACATACATAAAGTTTGGTTAAATATATTCAGAGGGAAGAAATTTCAACTAAAACATAACATTTGTCACTTATTCAAAATAGTCTACTTTCGATTGTAATAAAAATGAGAAGTCCATTTTAAATGTCACGAAAATAAAAGTCGTCTGTCGATAAGTCAACCTATAAAGGAACTTACTGCAAATAAAACCCAGAGGGAGAACACGTTATAATAAAAGTGAAGAATATCCTGCGTGTTACATGAATTATATGGCACTCAGCTTTAAATGGCCATTGTTTAGATTTTTTTACTGTTCTAGTTTGTTCGTTTAACAACTACATACATAGATCAGCTTTCGTTACATACTATACAAATAATTATATTCGCCCAATTAACATAGCCCCACACATGTTGAAATCCAATTTACTTTTAAAATTAAAACTGATCATAAGAGGTAATTTAAATTAAAATAACTCATCTTTTTCGACTGATTAACAAAGTACGTGCACGTTTTTGTTAGGTAGATCAATATCTGGTGCACACATATGCGCAACTAATCGTACAGTCTTTCACTGAAATGTTGCAACTTTGCGTACAGTCTTCTCATGTTCAATGCTAGTCCTACCACGGACGTTGTAAAGATTTTTTTAATGTTTAGGATGAAAACCTATACTAACGTCGTACGAAACTGCCTTCGCAAAGCTTAAAATTGTCTACCTGCTCTCAGACTGGACGAGATTGCAATGCCGTTTAAAAGAGAAATGATTGAAAAAACATTTAAAAAACTGCAATGTATATTTATTTATTGAAATCAACTGAAAATAAACCTGGATAAAATAAAACGAAACGACAATAAAGCATGGTTTCACAAATTTGTTGTCAGTTATTTTTAAATCTCGGCGCTTGTCTCGTTGCTAGGTGCGCCGTAAAAATTAAAGGTCGTGATAATCGCCATCGTGTAAAGACTTGGCCGTGCAATTTACAATTGTTGTTGTTGGTACTCCATACTTCAGAAGACGAAATGGAACGTATTTGATGCAGTCATTTTGAAAAGTATTCGAAGGGCTATAAAAGACAATCTTTGAATAGTTTGTCTAAATCTTTTCCCGAATCAGGCGTATTTAGCTCCATTCTGGCTGATCAGGAGTTCAGGGCCCCACATAATTCAAAAGCTTTTCTGTGTTACGACTGTGTTTCACTGTTAAAAACCATCTTGTCATTCTTGACACTTCTTGAAAAATTTAAGGAGAGAAAAAATGCTTCAAAAACTGGTTCTCCACCCAGGAAGATGGCCAAGATCGTTGAGCCCGCCTCTCCCATTGTCATTTCATCCAATGTTTGTAATAAAGTTGGTTGTCAAATGGAAACCAGTTTATCATATCAGACAAATAAATGTGCCATTTTCAACAAGCTATGTTATAGAAAGTGCAAAATAAAATTGAGAAAAGTATACTGTACACAACAGATAATTATTTAATATTGAAGGCGTTAAAAAACTGGGCAATGTCAACAAATAATGGCGCCCAAGTGTAGATCTTAGTTGTCCGTTTTACGGCAAGTTCCCGAGTTGTTTATTAACATATTTCTAAGCACGTTTAAATACTTTTAGGATTTGATAACCATTTACTTAATAAACCAGCAAAGCCTCCAGGAAGACAACGAATTTGAGCTATTTAGCTCTTTAGGCTGCAAATTCTATGTTTTCAACCCAGTTTCTTGTCTGGTTGAAGAAGCCACATTTGTTTTATTAAATCAGGCTCTAGTTATGTCCAGAACAACATCCTGGCCAGGAGTCCAAAACTCCCATCGGAAGCTATTGGAATTTATTGATTTCAGATACTCACAAACATGAAATACATACACAAAACCTTTAATTTTCAGAAGGAATTAAGTTGATATACTAGAAGTTGCATTTACATTGCCTACTATCAATACTATTTTAGTAATAGAAAAACGGTGTTCATGTTAAATTTGTTATGAAGAAGAATAGTATCATGTTTATAGTGTACATTATTATGTTTCTTCCAGTTTATAAAATATAATTTACTTGGTTTGCAAATCACAATGAAAAAAGCCAGCCTTTGAAAGGAATTCATTTTTCTGGGCTATGTCCAATGTCATTCCTTCTGTGAGAGAAAAATCGCAACAAAGCCATTTTAATTTTCCTTAAAATCGAAACTGGAATGGCATAGATGCAGACATTCACATTGAGTCATGCAATATCATCTGTCTGCAACAAATATTGACCCAAGAACTGTATAATATTCATCTTTCAACTTTTAAATCAAGAAATTGAAAGAGGTATTAAACCCTGCACCCCTTTCACCTTTCCCTCCATATTTACTCATTTGACACATGTGTGACCAGTGTTGATCCAGATTAGCCAAGTTTCATGTTGAAGTTGCATTTGAAAGGGGCATAGCTCAAAAATAGTCAAACTGAACTGTGGTCAACAGATGTAATGTTTGTAACTGTAGAGGTGTAAATAACAATTGCGTGAAATTTCAAAGCACAGATCAGATCGATTAAAATACAATAATGTAATTAATTTTGAACATGCAAATACAGGGAGTATATTTTAGTACAAATAGCCAACCTGATTAAGTATGCAAGTGAATTTTTAAAATTTGAAAAACATGAAATATGTTTATCAGGAATATCCATACAAAACATAATGCAAGGATACTGCAAAAAGATTGCTGTCTTTGTGAAAATTTTGAAGCACTGTAATTACTGCCACCAATGCTATTCAGTTATGATTACAATACAAAAATATTCACATACATGTATTACATTATAGCAATGTCACAAGCAAGCTTTCACGTAAGCAAGAAGTGCAAACACATGGCACAGATTAAGCTATAGTATGCAGGGGATTCAGCCACTCGTTCCAAGAGTAATCTAGGGCCCAAGATCAAAACACTAACATTTGAGACCAGTTTTAAATCTCAAGCATCTGATTGCATTGAGCCAGATTTATTTTTATGCTCTTGGGCATAGAGCTATCAAGGAAGGTATGTTCACTGCTTTGTCAGAAATTCCATAAAAGTTCCGTCTTAATCATCTTCACAAGAAAAATATGTCATACACAAGTATACTTCATGCAGAAAATACATTTTGAAGTTACAGGCTGTAAATTGACAGAAGAAGTAATTTGTAGCTTTTTAGCACAATCCTGCTCATGTCCAAAATTATGGACTTAACCCTTTTCTTTATATACACATTTTATTGCATGTGCAAACAGTGTATATGCAGTTCAGTCGACACATCTTTACCATCTGATCAGGATCTGCACTGTTTGCTTTTTGGTCAGAAAAAAAACTAATAAATCATGTTATGAAATGGCCTTATAAATAAAAAACGAACAGTGCATATCCTGATCAGATGGCACAGATAAGCCAGCTGATCTGGATATACACTGTTCCCTCTGGCAATAATGGCACATTTATGGGAGAAAGGGTTAATATGAAATAGATATGTGTACAGTTTCAAGTAAGTATCTTCCAAACAAAGAATTTTTTGTTAAACAAGATTTTGTGAAATCCTATTTTCCTCTAAAAATACTTGACTTGTCATGAAAAATATGTCACACACTTATACTCTTCATGCTTAACAGTTGTGTATAATTTTAAACTGAAAAAAAACAAACAAGCTTAAAGACTGATTTGGTAAAACTCATCAAAACAAAAGAAGGATTAACAGGTTTCTGACTGGCAGTTGAAGGACAATCCAAAGAAGAAATACACAATGCCAAATTAACACATATAATATGAATTAAATTCATTAACACTAAAACACATTATTAAGTTAATTATAATAAAATTACATATTCAGTTTCTCCAAAATCCAGCCGCTAGACTTTTTTACATTTGATTAAACATGATTTTCTGTGCGAGTTTAATGTTTAGTCCCTATTTCTGGGGACCAGTGTCAGAGAAACCCACACTGCAAGTTCTTGAAGATTTCTCTTGGAAACAGGTGCTTGAATACATGCAGTTGTCTTGTCCTGTGCTTTACCATGCTGTAGTTGGTTCTCTGTATCAGAGGTACTGAAATTATTTTAAATTGTTCATTCATCATGCATAAATTTGTAATACATGGGCATTAATAAAATAAAAAAATTAGAAAATCTTTATTTAATCAACACTTAAGTAACTTATATGACATCAGTAACAGGTTGTATGATAATCCTGGCCACTGGTTATATTACATTAATAATCATCATTATCATAATTTATAATAATAACTTTAAATATTACATACAGCTTATAAATAACATTAAATATAATAAACAGTTACAAAGATAACATCTTTCATATCTTCACAGATATTCTCCAAGTGAAGAAAGTAAGAAACAAACTGCAGTTGGCTTCATATTGTCAGCTATGCGTATTTTGGTTGAAGTGATCACGTGACAATCCCCAAAACCACTGCGGCTTTACGCGGGAAATACAAAAATAGCTAACCTAATCCTATGCGCGTCGCATAGGATAGGAAACACCATTTATATAT
This sequence comes from Corbicula japonica, assembly GCA_038501625.1. Lineage (NCBI taxonomy): Eukaryota > Metazoa > Mollusca > Bivalvia > Venerida > Cyrenidae > Corbicula > Corbicula japonica. The sequence goes on along the minus strand of JAZAYU010000058.1, from coordinate 3,068,634 downwards.
CTTTTTAAAAAATATTAGTTTTAAATATTTCGGGTGTAAATCAATATTTCAGCTTCAAATAATGATATTCAACTGATTAATAACCCTTTTCGCAAATCTGTTCCATTCATCAATCTTGCACATCTCCCTTTAACCACCATGTACACTGTGCAATTAGTGTTTTACCTTAGACTGAAGAACTGATCTCCAAGAGCTGCTCAATAGAATTTCCTTACTGGCAAACACATGACTATATTCACTGTGTTTTAAACCTGTCAAAGTTAATCAATTTTGCATCAAACACATTTTCATTATTACACATGACAATAACTTGTTAATAAAAGAAACTAATGAATTTAATAAAAAAATATGAATATTTACAAAATTCATAAATAATTTAATTTACGGATTACAAGTCCAGATGATTGCATTTGTGTCCATGAAGTAATCAGTAACTTATGTAAACAAGAACATTCTTAACAATTTAAGTAAATAAAAATCAAATTGGTATAACTTGACAGAAAATACTGATTACTACCTTGTCCCAACACCCCATTATTACAGTGATAAAACAAAGGATTGTAAAATTACATTATGATGAAACTAGACTGTGTCCTCAGGACACTGATGCCCCCACTGCTGCAACAACATTTGTTACAAAATTTTGTACCAGGTATTAACAACATGTGGTGATCATGATTAGTAAATGAGGAGTAAGTGCCACAAAATGTAATTGCTAACATAAACGAAGGGCCATAACTCTGGTGAAAATTGTTGCAAGACAATGTCCTTTACAATAATCTTCACATCATGTCTAATCATCTGTGCAAGTTTGAAAGAAATCAGCTAAATAGAAAATGTGGAGTTGATGCCACAAAATTTTGTCACAAAATTTTGTAAGTGAAATAAACAAAGGGCCATAACTGTGGTAAAAATGGCAGCAGGAAAAAATCTTTTCTTTATGATCATCTACCCATCCATTTTGTTAATGTGTGCAAGTTATAAAGAAATCTGTCCAAAAGTAAATGTGGAGTTAATGCCACAAGATATTATTACTGAAAAAAACAATGGGCCATAACTCTGGTAAAAATGGTCGCACAAAAAAATCCTTTCTTCACACATCTTGCTTCATCATCTGTGCAAGTTTGCAAGAAATCCCCCTTGTAGTTTAGGAGAAAATGACGCCACAAGATTTAATAACTGAAATTAACAAAGGGCCATAACTCAAGTAATAATGGTCGCAGGGAAAAATCCTTTCTTCACAATCATCTACACATCCTGCTTGATCATCTGTGCAAGTTTGCAACAAATCCCCCTAGTAGTTTAGGAGGAGTTGACGCCACAAGATTTAATTACTGAAATTAACAAAGGGCCATAACTCTGGATAAAATGGTCGCAGGAAAAAACCCTTTCTTCACGATCATCTACACATCCTGCTTGATTATCTGTGCAAGTTTGAAAGAAATCCGCCTTATAGTTTAGGAGGAGTTGACGCCACAAGATTTAACTACTGAAATTAACAAAGGGCCATAACTCTGGTAAAAATAGTCGGAGGAAAAAATCCATTCTTTACGATCATTTACACATCCTGCTTGATCATCTGTGCAAGTTTGAAAGAAATCCGCCTTATAGTTTAGGAGGAGTGGACGCCACAATATTTAACTACTGAAATTAGCAAAGGGCCATAACTCTGGTAAAAATAGTCGGAGGAAAAAATCCTTTCTTCACGATCATCTACACATCCTGCTTGATCATCTGTGCAAGTTTGAAAGAAATCCGCCTCAAAGTTTAGGAGGAGTTGATGCCACAAGATTAGGGGACGTACGGACGTACGGACGGACGGACGGACGAGTGCAACTCTATATGCCTCCCACTTTGTGGGGGCATAAAAAACCCACACATTTAAATACACTTAGCAAAGAAATCTGTATGCAGCAATTCTTGACAACAGAAATGAGCTAACATTAATACTGTAATGTAACTACCCTGCTCGGTCTCAATCTTATGTGTCTGATGAAAATAAACTGGCTGCTCTTATCCCATGGGCCTAAAGTTTGGTCGTCATGTCAAACATGAGACTTTAAAGTGGAGATTGGACCACACACATTTGTTTCCTGCCAAGCATCTGTAAATAAATTATGAATCATAGATAAATATTACAATTAAATAATACCATTAAATTTCCACTATAAATGGATCCACACAAGGAAAAAAATTTGGTATTTCGATTGGTACATGTATTGTGATGATAAAATGAATGGTCAAATATTGTGAAATAAAGAGATTATTTTACCATTTATTTTGTCAGTTTCATTTAACGAATAACTATGTATTATCCACATATACTGTGTATAGACATGGACTATGTAAAATGGATAATAATGACCTCATTTAATGGCAATACACTTGGATTTCAAAAGATTTTACAATTCAATACAATACAAATTTTATTTACTGTCAGTATAAGTAAAATATAATAACATAAGCTTAAAAGCTTTGGACCGACATTTTGGGGTCATTGGACAAGTGTTGTGAATTTTCCCCGAGTCATAACTTTATTTTGCTACTTTTGATATTGCTTTAACGTTATTTTGATTTATTTCTAGGAGTCAAACAAGTATTTACTTCATATCTAAAATGCAACAGACATGATATTGATTTTATGGAACAAATCTAGTTTCGCTCAATAGAGCATTGCCTGTGAGAAAATTCATAGGTATCCTAGGCGTCTGTAAAACAAATTTCAATTATATAGAGTTTAAATGGGGGCTACTGCCCCCTACCCACCACCCCGCCCTGCTTTTCTCGCTCAAACGCCACTGGGCTTTGTGCTTTGAATATCTGGGGTCCCCTAATTAGGTTTTACTTTTTTCCTGCGAAATTTGACCACTTTTCCTAAATCTCCTGCATCAAATTGTCCCCAAGCCCAGAATCAGGTGGGTCAAAAGTGGAACAATTCCAATTTTCTTCACAGGTACTTGAAACAAACTATTTTTAATGTTCTATATGGGCTATATACTATAATAAGACTAAAGGTAAACAATGGCTGCTATGCATGTCCATACAATTTGCTGAGCACAATTTTAATTCCACACAATGTGACGTCAAAACCAAAGTTTTTCACATAGATCATGTATATTTCTTATAGGAAATATCATCCAAAGTCTTCCTATATATCACAATGATCCGAAAAATCCAAAAGTTTCCTCAAAATAACCACAAACTTGAACTTGTCAAAATCGACGTCCAGCAATCTCACTATGAAAATCGCTAACCCCTCGTGTTTCTGGGTAAATGAACACATTTCGCGCTGATTTTTTATGATTGGCAATTGCTTAACACAAATAAGTTTCGGATAAAAGACATCTGACAAACATATATGATAATGTACCTTCAATACACTAGTTTTATACGCAATATCATTCACAAATTCAGTCTCGCTGTCATTTTGAAAGTTCAACTTCTCGGACACTCCGGTTTGGCGTAAACAACTAAGATAATCCGAACGTACACTTACAGCCAATCAGTACCTTACCCTGCATCATGACAGCCAATCAGTACCTTACCTGTTATTCGCCCCGAAACAGTCTCTAGCGTAATGTCATGGCCGACCTCAGAAACTTTTGACATAATTCGCAGGAAAAAACCTAGTGTATTGAAGGTACATTATCATATATGTTTGTCAGATGTCTTTTATCTGAAACTTATTTGTGTAAAGCAATTGTTAATCATAAAAAATCAGCGTGAAATGTGTTCATTTACCCAGAAACACGAGGGGTTAGCGATTTTCATAGTGAGATTGTTGGACGTCGATTTTGACAAGTTGAATGTTTGTGGCTATTTTGGGGAAACTTTTGGATTTTTCGGACCATTGTGATATAAAAGAAGACTTTGGATGATATTTCCTATAAGAAATATACATGATCTATGTGAAAAACTTTGGTTTTGACGTCACATTGTGTGGAATTAAAATTGTGCTCAGCAAATTGTATGGACATGCATAGCAGCCATTGTTTAACTTTAGTCTTATTATAGTATATAGCCCATATAGAACATTAAAAATAGTTTGTTTCAAGTACCTGTGATTTGCTTGCATCAATATGCAAGAATCTGTATCTATTGAAATCGCAGAACACATATAATTTTGATTTCTGATCGAGCCGGCCATTTCAAATTTGAAAATTTGGAATTACTGTATCGTGGTTTGCCCAGTTTCGGTTACCATAAGATTTCATTGAAAATAAGAAACAAGTCTATACTGCTACCTCTTCTTTCACCAGTGTCGGAACGATAACACGGTCCGATTTTCCATATCCAGTTGGCAGAACAGAGATAACCGATTTACCCTTTAAAATACATGGGATAACATCAATCTGTTCTGGTTTAAGCTTGTAACTATTGCCGAACCTTTCGCGCACATGTTCAATAATGCCGATGTCACCCATTTTGCAGCGGCGTACGTTTACACCGGTCTCGTAAAACACCGTAACTAATCACTTGATATTTTACACGAAATGGAAAGTAATGAATTTTATTTTCGAAGTGGGTTGAAACCAAAGCTATGAACACAGGTTCCAGACGCCTGATACTCATAAATTAGGTATAAAAAGGTAGAAAGAAGATTGTTACAGTTTTATTTACCGAAAAATCTCTCAATAACGTGCAAATTCACAACTCAATTCTTGCCCACAGAATTTTGTGGGCAAATTTTCAGTTTTTTAAACGGCCTTTCGCGTGACTCAGACACAGGGTATTGGTCCCATAGGACCCCCTTGTTTGAGTCACGCAGCGGGACTAGTTCAATGCCTGAACAAAATTGTCGATTTCTCGGTGCTAATACATGTAAACTAGTTTCAAAGAAGTTTACGAGTTAGGAAAATGATTTCCTCGTTCATGTAAACTCAAAAATGTAAAAACACTATTAACACAATGAAATGTGCGGCCACAAAGTTACATTAATTTTGATTATTTGCCAAATTAACAGTGATCGAATTTGTAACGATGAAAGATTGTGGCTTTCCCTGACAGTCTTACGAGTAAATATTTAAACTGTAAGACTGTCGATAAACGATAGAACCACTTTCATATCAAATATGCATTTAGTGTTTGATTGTTTTACAAAAATAAAAACCTAGATCACTTCTTTTTATGTTAGCAGCTATGTGATTGTTGGCGTACAGATTAGCAACTTCCGTTTCGGTAAACTGTTCGCTTAGACACCGTGAAAACGGTTACATCGTACTTATTACACTTGGACATTACGGACCCAGACATAAGGGAAACAATAGGGATATAACAGACCATTTATCGGAACATATTTACAAATGTAGCTACATTGAAACAGCTCAGAGTGATGTGTCTGCAGAATGTTTTATTTTTCGACCATAATGTACATGTTTAATTTAACGCAATGTATTGTATTGACAGTTTAGAAATTAAGATTAAATTGATGGAATTCTTCTATCATAATCAGTCTAAATAAAGTTTTGATACATACAGGCTAGCAAACAACCCATTATTAAAACGCAGATGCATGTTTCAAACGATCATAATTGTCTGTTAATTTCTGAATATTCTTAAGGTAATGATGTCGTATATGATAGAATAGCTGTAAGGTGTGCAGATCACTGCGTTACATATATTAAGTGTATATTAAGTGAGGTTTAAATAATTAAGAGATCACGGTCACTTCGCTACGCTCCGTTCTCGAAGCGTTTCTTAATTGGTAAAACTTCACTAATATACCTTTACTATAGCTTTAAATTATCATTACATGAAAGTAGGCTTGGTTTAGATATTGCATGCTATGACAGTATAACCCGAAATAGTGATTACATTTCTTATCACTTTTTTGTTATTGTAGACACTCTGCTGACACCATTGGTGGCGTTTAAAGCCCGGGGACCGGCAGATCTGAGCCTAGAGACCTGACAAACAGTGGTATTCCCCACTACCAATTTGAACGAGGGCGGAGCCTACGATAATACCACCGGTATCTTCACTGTTCCTGTGGCTGGGACCTACCTGTTTACAATTCATATCTGTATGGAACCCGGATTATATTTTATTTTAACTACGGACTTCTTTACGATAATACCGTTTACACCAGTGGATCATTCGCAGATAAGGATTACGTCATTTGTCACACAGCTGACCCGATTCTCGTCCTAAAACATGGCCAGAAAGTCTGGCCTAAATGTCTTCATGGGTCAACATCGATTCAGTTGTTCGAGTATACAGGGTCAAGCAACTACTGGAGTATAAGTATCATGCATGAGTGTGAGGTGAAGATGGAAAAATCTGTCACCGAGGGTTAACTGTTTTGCGGGAACGAGGCTCTGCCGAGTTCCCGCCAAAACAGTTCATCCGAGGTGACAGATTTTTCTATCTTTACCGAATGTCTCATGCAAGATACTTTTTCTTGCATACCTTTTATTACCTATAACATTTCTATGTATGTATACAAACTTTTTTATTTTCCTTATGCTGAAATATTGACATTAACGCTAACCTTTTTTATAAATGACGTCAATAAATTGAATATATGACGTCACTCACGTGACTCATTCTACACGGGGGGGGGGGTGTAGGATCGAAATTTCCTACACGGGTGAAATCACCGGATGACCTGATCTGGTATGCAAGAATACTATTTCCGCAGTGTTAATTCACAAATGATAGAAATATCACATACAATTTTTATATTTGCAGTCAAAAAGAGAGAATTTCATATTTTATAACAATTATATTGTAAACCTTTTTCATTTTATTGATATTAGCCCTAAATATCATAGTTTGCTGCAATGTTGTAATTTCTAAAATAATAAATTGTTTAACATAAGTGTTAAGTCCATTTACTGCTGAGGTTTGAAATCGCGAATTCCCCGGGTTCAACATACAACATGCGCGAAATTAAGTGATTCAGCAGGAATTACTTTGGTTTTGGAAATTTGCAAAACAAAGTGGGCAGTTTATGTTTGATTCGCTGATATTTATATCAAATTTCGCATCGGCTTAGAATCTGTGTCGCGAATTTCGGGTAAACCACACACTCGTTCTGATGTGGAACATGAAGATTTTATACGAACGAAATGTACATGTATTTGTTTAACAAAGGTGAGAAAAAAGCGAAACAACATACCGTCATGCTGGACGCAGACATTTGTGCCTGATACCGAAACAATAAAAAAAAGTGATCAACTCATCTGATAAGGTTTTAGCGTCGTACTCTTAACAAGAAAAGTATACCATGAATGCATGTTACACATAGACGACATTTGGTGGAAAAAAAAGAAATGTACATGTATGTATATCCTATTGTTTGTTCTTATTTTACTTTCATGCCGTTCTATCAAACACGAATACATACGAATATGTATAAACAATAGTTTTGGTTCGGTTCGCTATTGATTTTAATATAGAAAATAATCAAACTCATTTGAATATGACTATAAAGTTTTAAAGGATTGAGCCAGATGATAAATCACTGTTTTACTCCATCTGTGTCATAACGCACATTATCTTTGCGATGACGGTCACTTTGTATCTCCAAGGCTGTCGGAAATGCGTAAAGATAAAGGGAGAACACTGTGAGAGGTTTGTGGTGGGGGAATTTGTGGTGGGGGAACTGCATTGTAGTTCACGCTCAAAATATGTAGAATGTAGAACAGGTATATTTAAAGACACATATTGAAATATCAATTATAATACGAAAAACATTTGATACTTGTTGATTACCTTGAACAAACTATTACATTTATGTATAATTTATTTATAGCAATAAACTATAAACAGATATCAACCACCGTTATCCTGCTTTCTTCAAATCGAAAAACACAGAACGAAGACTAGTGAGATAGGTCCGCTTTCTGCAGAAAAAAAAACAAACGATAAAAAAGTTCATTTATTGCCTTGCTATAACTCAAATATATTTTCATGAAACAAAATGATTTTCATTAATATGTATTTCTGTTGCTGAGAAAAAATCTCGAAAATTACTGCACAAAAAGGTATATTTTCACAAAAAAGAATAATTTAAATTACTTTCTAATGAACTCTCTAATCTGCCTTGGACCGGAATAAATATACATATAAATAATTATCCGGATTTTTATATAAATGTAATGCATGACCCATAATTCGTCCAGAAAATAAATCACAGTTGCACACGCTTAGCCTTAAAAAATATTCCATGCAAAAGGTACTGATTTTGTCATTATTATTAATATTATAATTAATACATGTACATATAATCTAATTTATGTACCGGAATAAAAGAAAAGTTAATTATTAATAAATAGGCTTCTGTTACATGTATGAAAGAGGGCATATCGTGGCCGGATAAGTAGGGTCATTTTCCGGAAGCAGTTGTTGAACAAACAGGATATGTACGCACCTTTCATGCATTTATCGTTCCGGCTAATTAAAGTACTAAATTATCACAGATATATCAAAAGTTTGTTAATAACTGAATCAAATGTCCGCAGGATCTCGCGCTGAAATGTGACTGGTCATCTGGAAAGCAATAGACATGACGTTATTGGTCATTATTGGTCATTAAGTGTACATGCATGATATCTATAAAATGTAGGTGGATTAATATATATTGTTATTCTTACCTTATTTCCTTACGGCACAGGTTTAAATGAGGTTTAAATGATTGTAAAAACCTTTCAAAGGTCAAAAATGATGACGGAAACTGTTGAGTAGTAAGGTTATATTGGTTGTTTGGCAATAGTGTATTTGATACATGTATATCTAGGCCTTACATTCTAACTCGAGTTATTCAATTCAACGTTTTGTTGACGGCCATTATTCCCTTTTTTCTTGAAACCTGTATTATTACCGCAAACATATTGCATTTAAAATACAGATAGCAACCCTTGATATCATTTAAATTTTTAGATATATTATTGTTTAATATCATCGGAAAGTTGTTTTACGATATGCAACGGGTGACTATAAAGTCACCCATTCCATTTTATCTATTTATCGTTTATCCATTTGATTAAAATTATTTATTGTATTTAACTTCTCATGGAGGAAAATTTATATATTATTAAGCGTTTTCGCTTGTTTTTAAATCAATAGGATAAACTTTTTCTCATTGTATTCTTTCATTTTATATGCATCTGTTAATGAATAAATATTGTTTAAACCCATCCGGTAGATCAAATACCTGAACAAATTAAATAAAACGCCGCATTGCGACAAAACTATGTCTTTTTATTTTGTTAAGTGAAAAAGGGGCATAACTATGGCTTTGACAAAATATAGTGAAGAGTTACGAAACTTGCCCTGATAATTGCTATGGCAATGTAAGACAACATTGTAAAATTTCAAAGTTTTATCTTGAATAGTTGATGAGTAAACAAATGACGTTAAACCGAAAAAAAAGATTTTTTTACGCACGCCCGCCAGTCCAACGTTATAACTCAATTTAATAACAAGGTTTTTTCAAGGAACCTGGTTAATTGCATTCACCCAAAGTTCTTTTTGGTCACTTTTTGTTTGTATCTTTTTATTAAAAAGACATCGAATTAAACCTTCATTCGTGATCATTTGTCAACAACAGTCTTCAATTTCAGCTTTTAATTCGAAATAATTAACACTGGAACAGTTTTGCTAGAGTCATCCAAAATTTTCATGAAAGTGCGTTTTGTGCAAAATTTATGAAGGTCAGGCAACTAAAAATGTCTCTAAATTACTTATTTTGTTTTAATAGGACACCGTGCTAGAATGAAAAACATAAAAACTTATTAATCAGCAGCATTTTTATTTAAATAAGTCTCATTCAAAGTACCCTATTTTATAATTACCTCCCTATCAATAAAAGACTGTTCTACTTTTGACCCTGCGGCGTAAGTAAATGGTATTGGATTCATTTTGGAAAACAATTAAGATTTTTAAAAATTTAATAATTGATTTCAAGACAAAACAGTTCTTTTCAAAGCTTCTCTTGACATAGGGAACAAACGAAACCAGCATACATTGTAGTAAATGAACGAACGTTTGGGAGTTAAATCCAAACAAAATTACCACCAGGTAATAAAATGTCTTAATAGAAAGAAATGCCTGAATATAACAGCGCGAATAAAGACATTAAGACTATTGCGCGAAAATTCGTCCCGTGAAATTAAATGATTCCGCAGTATCTGTCGATTTCCTTTGGATATTTCATTTACGGTCTCAAAGAATATTGATAAATGAAGTCTATATGAAATATTTTGCGTTGTTTATGTTATATTTTTGTTTTATTAATGTTTGTTTTGTTTTTGTTTGTTTGTTTATTTTGTATTTGTTTTTTTTTTTCGAAGTTTTCGAATGGCCCACATTTAATGACCATCGTCATAGCCGCATCTGCTGAAGTTATACATCTAAGTACGGTTGTATAGATTGTGATAAATATTTAGGTGCAGTCCAAAATTTCCGATACAGATATTATCATATTTAATTAAAACGTGTAAAACGTGCGAACAAGCCGAACGTACTGTAGATATCATCATCCCGCAGGCTCGAACTCTGAACCGTACAGTATAAAATGACCAGCATCTGCCGATTAGGACACATAACGGACCATATTCAACGAGGTAAATATTTGTATTTTTAAAAAAATTTTGTCAACGAAATTCCTTATTTCTTTGGTTTACATCTAGTTTCATTAATTATGCTGTACTATTCTGTAATATGGCCTATATAATTAGAGTCAACGTATAAAATGTTATCAGTGTAAAGTTATAAAGACACACAAAAAGCAAATTCATTTTGCATCAGAACATTGGAATTTCTATTAGAAACTTTCGTAATTATTACCAATAAGTTTTCATTTAGTTAAATAAGTTACTTAGAATTTCATTTATTTTGATTTGTTAAATGTTTTTAACATTTGACACATAATTTTAATATTTATTTTTGAAATCCAAACAATTTAACGTTTTAGGCTTTTTGTTAAATAAAGCAATTTTCCAATAATTTATTTTTTATCTATAAGATTTTCTGACCTCTTTAAGGTCTCCGTATTTTTGTCGATGATTAGAAGCTGAAAAGATCTTACGCTTAGGACACATATAGTATTAACCTCAACTCGCTGAAGTTTGGGCTTCGGACTTGCTTAATATGAGTATGGGTGAATTGATTCATTGTATAGTTCTTTCTGCAGAATTTGTTTCACTTAACAGTGATCAGGTTCTAGTATCATACTGCACGTCAAGAATAGTATTTGAACTGAAGCCGATTATTTTAACGTCAACGTTACTGGTTAAGACTACATGTAATTGCACAAAATTCAGTAAAATTATTACTTTATAAATAAGAATTCTAATTGTTTCGTTCAACTGGAGATTCCTGAATGCGTAAAACCGGAAAAAAATGAAAAAATAAAAATTAAGAAACCGTTTTGAAATAAACAAGTTTCTGCCTCCCATCTAGAACATTTTAAATTTGAGTCTAAGAGCGAGCATATTTATCTGTTCAAGTTGAATTCTAAAAACAAGGGAAAAACACATTAAATAAGTATATGCGTACTATTTTAAGAGACATGTTTTATTATTAGAGACATGTGTTATTTTCAGATGCTGGCAGTAACAGTTATTTGTTTAACATTTGCATCAACGGTGATTTTATCACCAATAGATCCGAGTCCCACGCCTCCTCCAACAGCAACGCCGCTAAAGCCACCCGAGATCCCTTCTCTCGAAGACTTGAAGGTATGTGTTTATCGTTTGCAAAATTTGTGCTGTGAAACTAGAATTACTGTTATCAATTTAAACATCGTTTTGTGTGGAAATAATTTTTTGTTTATGTGTTTACCGACAACCACATTTGACTATTGCTTATAGATTCATTTTTTTACTTGATGTAACTCTTATTGGATTTAATAAATATCAAGCCAGGTATTGTCATATTTACCGACAATCACATTTGACTTTTGCTAATAGATTCATTTTTTTACTTGATGTTACTCTTATCGGATTTAATAAATATCATATTTACCGAAAATCACATTTGACTATTTCTAATAGACTCATTTTTTTACTTGGTGTAACTCTTATTGGATTAAATTAATATCTAACCAGTTATCGTCATATTTTTAAACACTAGTACAATGTAGTAAGAAAAATAAAAGGTTATAAGACAGTTTAAGTTAATCTTTACCACAACAATATATAAAAGTGCAAGTTAGGTTTGAATGATCTTTGCAAAAATAGAAATCCCCAATACACCTGGCCCCGCTTTGAGTTAATATTTTAGTTTAAATTCCCTTATACTGTAGAATTTTACACAGTCAATTAAACGGTACATAAGTTTTTGCTGTTTATAAAAATGTATTTCTATAAAACACGAATTATCGTCCATAGATTAACGAGATCGCAAAACGATAACATAAAGGACGAAAATATAAACGAAATATTATTAAGGGGCTAAAATAAGGAGTTGCGCTTAACCGAGGCTATTCGACCTGGACAGTAATATGCATTTCCATTACTGCCAGTGAACAGGCTCAATCAAACCGAGCCTAAAACGTTGCGATATCTGTCGTGTTCGATGGCGTTTAAAGCTCTTTTCATATAAATGCCAATAGATAAAGCACGGAAATTATTTTAAAAGACCACATTTTATATCTTTATATTTATCCCCAAGAACATCATACGTCTTAAACGCAATTTTTGAATAGAAATTAATAATAAGTTATAAATAAAAGTACAAACAATATACAACCTCGGAATAATGAAAATAATTTGATTTGAAAGCGCATTCTATTAAAATTTAGATAAAGGTGTGAGTTGAATTTTTTGAATTTTTTGTCGACGGAACACATATGTAACAGTGACTGTTTTGAACGCAAACCTTTATTTCAGCGCGGCGTTGGGACCGGTGACCCGACAGATCGGTTTCAGTTTGTCATTAGAATGCAGAATGGTAAAGTCTCTGAACGATCTCAGGAGGAGAAGGAACAATATATGGTTAGTGTTATCTTCCTTACTCCATAGATACGACTTTTATCGCATGGCAAACAGTGTTATCTCCCTTATTCCATAGATACGACTTTTATCGCATGGCAAACAGTGTTATCTCCCTTATTCCATAGATACGACTTTTATCGCATGGCAAACGGTGTTATCTCCCTTATTCCATAGATACGACTTTTATCGCATGGCAAACAGTGTTATCTCCCTTATTCCATAGATACGACTTTTATCGCATGGCAAACAGTGTTATCTCCCTTATTCCATAGATACGACTTTTATCGCATGGCAAACAGTGTTATCTCCCTTATTCCATAGATACGACTTTTATCGCATGGCAAACAGTGTTATCTCCCTTATTCCATAGATACGACTTTTATCGCATGGCAAACAGTGTTATCTCCTTTACTCCAGTGATACGACTTTTATCGCATGGCAAACAGTGTTATCTCCTTTACTCCAGTGATACGACTTTTATCGCATGGCAAACAGTGTTATCTCCCTTATTCCATAGATACGACTTTTATCGCATGGCAAACAGTGTTATCTCCCTTATTCCATAGATACGACTTTTATCGCATGGCAAACGGTGTTATCTCCCTTATTCCATAGATACGACTTTTATCGCATGGCAAACAGTGTTATCTCCTTTACTCCAGTGATACGACTTTTATCGCATGGCAAACAGTGTTATCTCCTTTACTCCAGTGATACGACTTTTATCGCATGGCAAACAGTGTTATCTCCCTTATTCCATAGATACGACTTTTATCGCATGGCAAACAGTGTTATCTCCCTTATTCCATAGATACGACTTTTATCGCATGGCAAACGGTGTTATCTCCCTTATTCCATAGATACGACTTTTATCGCATGGCAAACAGTGTTATCTCCTTTACTCCAGTGATACGACTTTTATCGCAAGACAATGCATATCCACCTCACCCAGCACACCAGTGCCATCTGATCTGTGTCTTCAATGTTCGTCTTTTTAATTAGAAATCAATTAATCTAAAGCGAACATCATGTTGTCTGTAATGAAAAAACTGTTAAAAGTTTTAGTTTTATTTTCAAAAGAATGTATTTTCATGTAATTAAGATGCTCTAATAGTTTTCTGTTTCATGAAATTTTAAAATGCATTGTCATTTTTTATTTCCAGATTGTTTCCATATATAATATGTTCAGTTAACCTAACACCCTATACAGGACATGTGTTTAATGCAGTTTCAGTAAAATATAACAAATACATGTGTCTATAAAGTGAGCCATTCTCTGAATACTGTTTTGTATAGCATGTGGATAGTACAATATTATTTCTTCAAGCATTAAATTTAATGTTAAACCCATAGTTTCACGGACTTAAACATACGGTTTAAAGAGTCTTAGTCCTATTGTTTCAACTTTTTGTCAGAAATACGAATAAGTTTAAAGTCTTAAATTTCATCTATAAGTTTAACAGTTTAACCTATTGTTTACCAGTTAAATCCTATGTTTAATACTCTTACACCCTTAGATTTGACTTTATTTCTCTTTCATGTACACCTATTTATTATTATTTAATCACAGGTTTAAAAACGTGAAATATGCATATCAGGAATCGCCACACTCACAAAACACAGCCTCCCCACGTAGCGAAAAAGAAGAGAGGAAAGGAAAGCTTATGTTTATAAGTACATGTACATGTATGTCAAATTCAAACAAGACACCAGGATGGAATCATTTTGCTAACCGTATGTCATAGTTCTGTTTTAGGAAACAATTGTCAGCACATGTATTAAGCATAGCCTGAAGAAAGATCGTTGTTTGCCCTAATGGTACTGAAATAATAAATATGAAAAAGGTCAACACACTCGAATAATACTCTGAATAATACCATTCCATGTTCAGATTCACCACGAAACAGACCTCACTCGTTTTGGCGAGGACCGGGAAAACGAGATTTTGCGCGGACAAATGTCGTACCAAGCTTTAGTAGACGCTATAGCTGACGGTGATGAACCTCAAATACAGACAGCTTTGCGACGAGCTTCTTCCTTTATGGTAAGCTTCAGTTTCTACACTTCAGAGACCTTCACTTTTCATTGTGAACACCGGTCACGTGGGCATTACATTTGCCTGTGTACTTTACGCAAGTTTAAACGAGATTTTTTTACATCCGCCACGAAATAACCAATACAAAATGATGACGTAAATTACTTGACGTGAATCAAATGACATTGGTATAGCTTGGGTTTTCTTACTAGTTAAACTCAATTTATTGATTATAAATTACTGGTAAATTTATAATTAGGTAATTACGCGCGTATTTGCAGGAACAATCCTGAGTTTGATGCGTTCTTATGATTGAGGTCTATGTTAGCTTGAGGGGAATCACGTGGAAAAATTCTCGAAAATTCGTTTATCCTATCTAACTTTCGCGTAAAGTAATTTTTCAGGGGCTTTATTCACGGAATTTGATAAAGCATTGCGTAAAGCAACAATTTTGTTATTGCTTTTCTATTCACAAACCATTTCTAGTAATAAAATAAATTTACTGTCTATTTTTATAGGAAGAACATTCGATTACACTGGAAGAGGCAAGGAATGCAGCCAAAAGGAGTAACAAGCAAGGTCGAGAGAAGCGATTTATTTATAAACAGGACAACGCCTTGTGGGAAAAGTGTATAATTCCATATGAGTACGGTAGCGGCTTTAGTAAGTATTAAATTAGTTAGAATTCACTTTTTACTTTCATAATTAATGAATATTTATAACTATAAAACGTACTTGGTATCACACTGCCATACTTTTGGCGTAGACGTGTTAAACGTGGTTAAAAGGGGCTTACTCTGAACTATGAACCTCCTCGAATAACAGTCATGTACATTTGTGCCTGTAGTCTAAGAAAGCTTCAAACAATTAATTGTTTGAAAAGAGCTACATGTATTAACAGCATAAAAAAATTAAATATTTCTACAGGTTACTGCAGTAATAATAATGATAATAATAAATTATAATAATTATTAGTTATATCATAATCATTATTATTATTACATGTATTATTATTATTATTATTATTATTATTATTATTATTATTATTATTATTATTATTATTATAACGTTCTTTTTCTGATACTTGTTTCATAAAAAGAAATGACAGAAAAAATAAAAACCGTGATCATAAGCGAAACGGTTGATTAATTACCGGGTAGCTATTTATAGTAATGACCAAAACTTTGATAACTTTCCCTTTTTTCAGCCGGACAGACAGACGTACAACTAGCTATGATGACGTTCGAGCAATTAACGGGCTTTCGATTTGTCGAGTATAATGAGTCCGTTCCATCACTGTACGGATTACCGTACACCAACAGGCTGATTTATATTCACGGCAGCGGGTAGGTTAAAACAACTTGCACCACTTGTGCCACCTTCCTTTGTATAATATCTTAATAGCAATGATATGTTGCGTAGTTGGCACTGAATTGCTAGGCGCTGTCGCCGTACGGGTTCGCTCCCCAGTAGGGACAAAATCATTATACGATATTTTATAGGGTTTCATGACTTGGTTTGCTATGACTCACTTTCGGCATTTGAACCATATTACCCAAACCCCAGGCGAGTTGTAAAGTGGCAAATAGACAATGCAGATGGCATACCTATTTTTATATAATTGCTATTTTTAAGTCAAATAAATAATCTTTTTTTTATTTTGTTTCCAATAATATTACATGTAAGAACGCAAAATCATCAGCATTTAGGACTAATAGCCTTAGTTGTCAGCTTGCACGACTGGCGCAGATATTAAGCAATTGCCCAGGCACAGAATATACTACGTCACACTATGTTGTCGTAATTTTCCGGCACATAAATAACTCCATAATAGGAAATTTCCGTCACAGTTTTACATCTGTTACGACATTTCTACGCCATTCATAATTTTCTACGCCATTCATAAATTTACTATCGCGTTACTAGTTTATTTCTACTTATTATGTTAACTGTTCTTGAGTAAAATTTTGTTGTTTATTTAAATATGTTTTAGCGAGAAAGGTATATAATAAAAGGAACATTATGACAGTATGCACTTTGTAGGTTCGTATTATTTCTCGTTGCGTGATCGGTCTCGCGTGATATTGTTTACATACACAACTCGAATAATACAAACCTACAAAATGCATACTGTTATAATATTCCATATTTACCACTGTAATAAATATATTTCACCGAGTAAGCTACGGAATTCGTTTTTTTTCACTTCGCAACTCGTGAAATATTTAATTCCGGAGTTCACGAGTGAAATATATTTCTTTCGTTCACTGGTAAAAACAAAGTTTCTTTTTGATTACTTTATGTGCAAAATTTGCATGAATTTGACAGAAAGCTTGCATTAAATTTTGCCCAAACTGTTGTTTATGCCTTAACGTCATAATGTCATATACCCAAACTTGTACCCGTTTTCTCATTCGAAAAATTATGTGAGTTTGGGTACCCACATGAAAACAACAGTGAAAATAAAAATGATATTCCACTATTTGAAAACTGTAAAATACCAATTTAATTTCACCGAGAATATTTTTTAATTTACTGGGAAGCATAAAATAAATTTGCTTTTTGGAACGGCTGTTGGCAAATCGTGCATGCTCGTCGGCATCACACGTGGAAACATTTTGCACAGTCCAATACATAGTGTGCAGCCTTTGCTGTACTCACTCCTCGTAAAGTAATTCTTCACATAATGCTTCATCGTAGAGCAAGAAGTTGAAGTGTAAACGTTGAATTGTGTGCCTCGTTAAGTAATTCTTCACACTGAGTACCGTCAGGAATTATATTTCGTTACATGAATAAAGCTTCATCGTAGAGCAAGAAGAAGAAGTGTGAAAATTAAATTGTGAGCAACTTTTACTGTAACCAGGCCTCGTTAAGAAATACTTCACACTGCGTACAATTAGGAATTATATATCGTAACATGAATAAGGCTTCATCGTGAAGCTTGAAATTGAAGTAAACATTAAATTGTAATCATCTTTTACTCTACACAGGCCTCATTATTTGCAGCTTTACTGTAGCCATGCCTCGTTAAGTAATACTTCATACTGCGTACCATCGGGAATTATGATTCGTTAGATGAATAATGCTTCGTCGTAGAGGACGGTGTTGAAGTGTACAGTTTTTACTTTTTAGATGCTGGTCGTATGTAGGAAACACGAAATGGTCAACCGGACAAGAAATCTCGTGCTGCAGTGGGGTTGGTAGAAATTTTCAGCAATCGAATTTTCAGACTCAATTCAGGAAATGATACTTTAATTCTAATGTAATCAGTTAAACTTTATAGTAAAATAAGGAAATATACTACACAAAAGTTTGATAAGCACCAAAATATTTTGACCATGTCTTTTGCTGTTTTATAGTTAGTAGTTTTATTTCTTTTATGCATCCGAATGGTGATTTATAAAACAAATATAGACACATGTTTTAGCCCATTTTGTAATGTGTTTTCGTACTTAATTTAAACTTTGAATGGGATGATGTTAAGGAAAGGTATGTGGATAATTGTAAAAACAACCTTTTTTGCCAAAAAAAAAATCAACTATCATATATGTCTGAATCTGATAAATTCCATCTAACATTCTCATTTGCCCAATATTCAGTCTTAAATGTTCAGTCTTTCAAGTGAAAGTTATGTCTGAATTTCATTATACAAATGTCAGATTCATGTTAGCAGCACAAACTAAACACCTTGAAAATGCAAGCCCACCTTATTTGAACATCTGTCATTCTAGCTTATGTGTACCCTTGTGATAATGAAATTTCGGCGGCTTTTGCTCCTGGTGCCATTTTAGCCAATCAGATCCTTGAGATTTGAGACTGGTTTCCAATCTCAGTTTTATAACCTTCAGACCTTGTCCTTCATATGAATATGATGCTACTGCTTTATGGATATTTCCGAATTTGTTTTCAGAGTACATGTATGCACGAAATCGGCCATGCTATAGGGTTCAATCACGAACAAAAAAGTCCATTAAGAGACAACTATCTTAGAATTAAATGGGACGGAATTGATACCAGTAAGTGAAATATTGAAATGTAGTACGTTACCGATAACTAGAGAGTCATATGATAGTCACATGATAGAAATTGCATTTTAATATTGCTTGAAAAAGAGTTTTACCAAATTGATATCGTCATGTTCTCTTAATTAGTGTTAATCACAGGAAAATATTTTTTCGCATTGTAATTCTTGCTAATTAAACACTGTATCACGTGACTATCTGCTGATACATTTTCAGTTAACATTACGTTTACATCAAGTATTGTACTTGTTTAAACATCAGCTCTTTCGATCTTTAAATTAAATGAAATTTTCACGCTTTTTTATTGAATATGACTGTTGCCGTATGATTGTTACCTGTTGCTGATGTGTAATTTACGTCAAATGACTGCTGAAACAACATGTTTGTTACATATGAATAGAAAAATCTTGATTTTGGCATGTTATACTGTTGTAGCATTCTACATTTGTTTAGCATTGTTTTGCATATTTCGCGATGGAGAAAGTGCACAAAATCATACCCCATGTAATAATAACCATTGAATACTATGAGAATAATACAATTGTGGGAATTCATGCACGCAAGAAACAAAAATGTATGTATATATTTTGCGCAAAATCTGATCACCTCGAGAATAAATAAATGAGCTACTAGAGTTTACTTTTTGTTATTTTGTCAGATTATTGGAGTCAGTATTATCGAAGTTCCAGAGCAGAAAGTCAACTATTTGGATATTATGACCCTACATCAGTGATGCATTACTGGAATGGAGTAAGCATTTTTCTGTTTGGTATTGTGAAGTGCTGACTTTGATATTACAGAAAGCGATAGTACGCCGCCCCGGGTTGTGCGCAACTCAATATTTACACCAGTAAACAGTCCAATATGAATCCATCCAAAACGATAGTATGCATATGGCGGTGATGACTGTGTCTTCAATACGGATTTTCAGACAAACACCACTCCATGATTTCATTTCCATTTTAGTGCGTTTACTCTAAGACTGACAGTCGAAACCCTAAATTTCACAATCGGAGCAATAAGTTTATCAAAATGATCAAACGGATGTGCTATGATAGTTATATAATAATAATATATAGAGATGGAAACCAATTTTAGGTTCCACCTTCACCAGGGGGTCCAACGTATTTGGTTTTTTCGGAAAAGTAAGTGAACGACATGTTCTGTGCTTAACAAAATGGCGGAAAATTGTGTGATTCGGTGCATTTCAGGTGATATTTTGACCTGGAAAGTAGATTTATGTCAATGTTATCGTAATATAAATACGCCTACCCGGAGGCTAGATGTGAAAGCTCCACTCGGTTTTTTCGGCGTTAGCTGTCTTAGCTCACTTTTGACCTAGTTTTTCGACCAATGATATGTTGTAAATAATACTCGTATTCTCTTATTATGCAGAGGGAAAATGAAATAAACTATTTCGATTGGTAGCTATTTACACCAGAGAGGCATCTAGCAGGGTGGAAAGGTATCTAGTGGGATTTTTATTATTATGCAGCGGAAATATCAAATAGATTGATTCGATTGGTTGTTAGTGGGTGTTGTATTGGAGGAAAAACATATTTACGATTTAAGTAACCAATTAAGTCAATATTGATGGCTTAAATACAATATTATATGGAATATTCTTGGGTGTCAAGTAAACACTTGCATACAATACACAGTGTAAAACGAAAGAGAAGTGTAGCTAATTCTAGTTCTTACTGGTTCCTTTCTAGTTCCTTTGATACTGATTGTTAATTTCAAGTACGAAATACAAGTTTATTGTAGTGTAGTGGCTAAAACTCTCGCCACTCAAGCGGAGGCCCCGGGTTCAATACTCAGGACGGACACTTTTTTAAAGTTAATATACGTAAATGTTGGTAGATTTCGCTCTTGTAACAGGCTGTTATTATTTATATTTATTAAATTTCAAGGACATTTATTCATCTTGAATTCTCATTCTACACGAGGTATTTTATTGAAACTGAATATTTTGCTTTAGTATCTTTAATCGACTTGTTATCACTGTATGAAATTGTTGCAACAGCTTCAACATTTTTTGAAAGTCACTTTCAATAAATTTATGAGTTGTCGTGATTTGGTCGCTTAATCTCTAAGTCATACTAAGAAGGGAGGGAGGGTTCGTCGACAGCTATAACAAATAAAATAAAATAACTAAACTGTGTCTGCTTTGCCTCTCTGTATTTCTTTCTTTCTTATATACATGTATAAATAAATCTTTTCCATCAACGCCGTTTATCTTTTTTAAAGATATTTCTTGTTAACTTATGTTTCTAGAGGCCTAAACAAAACAGTTATTGAATGTATAAACTGAAAGATTGTTTGTTTACAAAATGAAAATAGAAAATTTTGTGACTTAAAACTGTGTTTTTAGTCAAATTATAACGTTCTTGGACCTATTTTAGCGAAATTATTATCGAGTTTTTGCATATATTTCTTCACGGCGGCTTATGCACTTTACATGGGTACTTTATGGCCAATTTTTTTTATGTTCAAACACCTTAAATGTTTGGCGTGGAAGTGGTAAGCATGTTTTTGTTCGGTGCAGAATCTGAATAACACACTCATATGCGTTTATATAAGTGAAAGTAAGACACGAGCTGATAACAAATGTTAATAATCAAAATAAAAGCCGATTTCCATCTTCACCTCACACTCATGCAAGATACTTATAATCCTGTCAAACATTAAAGGTGTTTGAACATAAAAAATTGGCCATAAACTACCCATGTAAAGTGCAAAAGCCGCCGTGAAGAAATATATGCAAAAACTCGATAATACTTTCGCTAAAATAGGTCCAAGAACGTTATAATTTGACTAAAAACACAGTTTTAAGTCACAAACTTTTCTATTTTCACTTTGTAAACAAACAATCTTTCAGTTTATACATTCAATAACTGTTTTGTTTAGGCCTCTAGAAACATAAGTTAAAAACCGAGTGGAGCTTTCACATCAGGCCTCCGGGTAGGCGTATTTATATTACGATAACATTAATATAAATCTACTTACCAGGTCAAAATATCTCCTGAAATGCACCAAATCACACAATTTTCCGCCATTTTGTTCCGCACAGAACATGTCGCTCACTTACTTTTCCGAAAAAACCAAATACGTTGGACCCCCTGCTTCACGGTAACGGTAATCTTATTTAAACCTTCCAGACAACTACATGCATATACATGGGTTCTATTCGACTCGGGCAATTACCCTAAGACCCTTAAAATTTGGAAAAACCCTCATTGTGAAACCACTGATTTAGTTGAAGGATTATAAACTTAAATTTTGGGTTTTTTATATTACATGTAATTGTCAGAACCCCTCTACAAATGATCAAAATGACAATTTAGACTAAGCAGGTAGTGAAACTACAGATGTATTTCAAACGACTTATTTTAATTCATAATAAATAGAAATTGTGTTCATTAACCTTTTATATTTGTTTTTACAGTACGCATTCTTTACTTCTGCCCCAGAAACGCAGCAAGTTTCTTTCTGGCCATTAAAACCTTTAATTTCAATATAGGATACTGCTATTGCAAAACACAGACAATGTTGATTGTTTCAGAAGCATTCCTTCTAAAAAATGTAATTTAATTTCTGATTGTACTTACATGGCTTTTAATTTTGTAGGGCTTTGGAGTAAACTACAAAAACACTTTTACGACATTAGATCCTGATCGAGATTTTCTTGTAGATCGAGACACCACCAGATACTATTACTTTCTCAAAGAAGCCATGGAGTCACATAATTGCTGGGGTAATGCATAATCAAACAGTAATTGACTTGTAAATTACCAATAAAAATCTATAATAATTATTATTTATTATTTTAAAACATGACTTGAGCTGATTACACAATATTTTACTGTTGAAGTGTGCGCAAAAGAAATATGACTTTTGAGCAAAAATATTTAAAATACCTTCATGTCGTTCAATTATACATCGTAATAGGAATTTTATTATTATTTGATGCCTTCACGACAGGTTTCATTGCAAATTTATACTGAGAGTCCCGTACTAATGGTATAAACCGCTTTTGGATATTTTATAGATTTGTTTTGCGAGAACGAGCTGAATTGTGTCAACGGTGGCTATCCTTCAGTTGTTGGCGGTGAATGTACTTGTATCTGTCCAATTGGGCTAGACCCAGCCACTTACTGTTCAAGCGTGGAACAACCAGGTAGGCACTTTGTGTATGACAGAACGAAGAGTTTGTTTGCTTACTTACCACAGTTTGCCACTGACCGTTCCAAGGCGGTAACCCCTCGGGTTCTCATTTTTGTTTAATGTTAGTGGTGTCTCTTTTGAAACTGATCATTTTATAAACCATGCTCTCTCCCTCTCTTCTTCTTGACTGTGTGGGGAGGCTGGTGTTTTCTGAATGTGGCGATCCCTGAAATGCATATTTCACCTTTTTACACTTTTGATCCTAAACAGTTGACTGCTACATATATTTTACTGTGCGTTAAGATGAAGAATCAATTAAGGCGGGTCACGGGAAAAGCTACCTTCGGAAAGCTGACTTGAATTTTTAATGACGTCATAAAGTTAAGCAGACGACGTTATTTAATATGCATTTGTAAAACTATCATTATATTATCAAAATGTTAAAAATCTCCAATCTGTTATGAGAAAGTAATAAATACTTGCAAGATCTTTCCGATGCCGAATCGTATATCAACAACTTATTTAAAAAAACGTTACAAATATGAACGAAGACTTGTTTCCCGTGGCGTGCCCCCAATTTATGTTTGTCATTCTCACGTTATAGGACCTTGATCATCATACATTACATTTCGACAGATCCGTCACTTGCAAACATGCCATGGCCAGCAGGCTCATTTACCTTACTAAACACCGTCGATGGCTGTCCTGACGGATTTTCCCTTGGCTATCTTTACCAAAAGCCTCCAAATTACATTTGGGGTTCTACCCCATATCACGCTTACCCAGATTGGCAATGGTGGACATCGGAAAAGGAGTTTTGCAGTAGAATTGATACAGTTAATTCCGGAGGGGAGTGGCCAGCTGGAAGTTACTGCATCTACAGGAAAGGAGGGTCTTGCCCAGCAGGTATAAAATAACACACTACCAATGAAAAAACATAACTGGCTCCAAGGTTATAAAGCTGAGATTGGAAACCAGTCTCAAATCTCAAGCATCTGATTGGCTGAAATGGCGACTGGTCATAAATATTTCAAACTGAAATATAGCAGTAGAATGCGTGTCAATAAAACCCTGGCAAAACTTCGCTATAGCGGAGTGATAGGCTCATAATTCAGCAGATTACTATGCGTTTAAAATGTAGAATATTATACCCGTAAAATATGCACATTAATATTTATACATTAAATGTATAGATAACCCAAAACCATACAAATACGACGAGAGCATCAATCCAACCATGCGATAGACAGACACATTACATGCCATCCGTATTTGGTAAAACGGATAATTCAAGTTTACCTAAATACTTCCGAACACAATTATTGAAATTAGCAATTAACATATTACCATAAAGAACGTAATTGAACAGATATCTTCACTGATAAATCAACAGATATATCGATGTATTATTAGGTTTCGAGGAAGGCTACATTCAGATGGACAACGTTGCTCCTGACCGATCTAACGTCACTGCAGGGGAATTGCCTGATGGTGTTTATACCGAAAACACTCGCTGGGAGTTTTGTTGTCGCACCGACGGACCCGCAAGCAATCCAATAGAACTGCCGATCAAAACCCCTTTTATTCTGTTTGAAATGGGTTCTTGTCAACAGGTTAAAGGTAAAAAAATATTACTTTAAATTATTTCAGCGCTATTATTGTGTATTTTAACAACTGAATTTGTCTTGAAAAAGTGTGTGAAATTATAACTATAATTATTACAAAGAAAGTGATCACTGTTTTTTTATTTGTGAAATTCAAGCTTTTATCGCCATAGGCCCAGAAATGTTGAGAAAATTGTTTAATCATAAAATTGAACGTGCGTCGAATATGACCCAATATCATTGTTTACAAGCAATGGCTTTATTGTTTATGTTAACGTCATGGCCTTCCTTAAACAACTTTGTTACAATTATGTCATCCAAAAATAAGTGAACAATTCTGGAGAAAGGCTGTTTACATACATTCCTGCATCCCTAAAATTGTATACGAGGGATGATAAAAAACGTGCACTTTTGTTACAGATTTTATATTATTCAAAATACCACAAATAAAATTGCACGAGCTTTAATCGGAATATGTCCAGCATACTTTTACAAAATATCAGCAAAATACAACATCGCGTAAAAAACTATGAACAATTACAACCATACACTAAGCGCTATCCGGCGCACGTCAAATTAGATCTCTCAACGTCAACGACGTTTATTCATAGGCGCAGCGTTAGCGAAGCGGCGTATGTCCAATTAAAGTTTTTTTTAAATAGACCCTGTCACCAGAATGCAATGCCGGGGAACCCATTTATTGAACATAGCAGTGTTTTATTGCTGGTCAAAGCCTCGCAAGTGGTTATGAGGCGATCAAGAAATTGGTCACTTCTCGCTCGTACCACCGAAGAAACGACCGGGAATGCAATAACCGCACTATCGCGGTTCTTTAGCAACGGGCGTTTAACTGTAAAAATATTTCATTACAAATTTGTATTTTTTATAAAACAAGTCTTTGGATTGCGGACACAGTCTCTGTAGCTGATTACTCAAGTGTAATTAAAATAAACAACTTATTTATTCTTTTTTGATAATTTATGAATTCTTAATGATTCAAATACCGAACAAAAACATTGTTTGAAAAACAAATTTGTTAATTTATTATTAACATGCCTTTAAATATGTAATTTGTTCGGCAATATCCGGTGCACGCTACCTCATCCAGTCTGGAATAGCTCAGTTGAACTTTTGTCCGCTTCAGTTGCCTACCGGATTGACGTCACTGCCGTAACGCCGATTTTTTGTCTTTTTTTTTCTTACCCCAGGCCTATGTAATGGCTCTCCTGATCGTAAAAAAACCCCACTGGTACCACTTAAAAACTACAGCTCGGCTTACGGAAGTTCTCGTTTGCGTCTGCTTAATTATTTTAGCTTTTCAGAAGGTGATTTTCAAAGATCATTACGCAATTTTATTATAGCGCGTATTTCCGGGCGATCTTACTACGACATTTCTGACGTTTTCATGTTGGGGGTAGCTCTCTTAAATATCGGCTGTTTTTAAAACGCAAAGTCCGATTGACGTAAAATTTTGGCATGACATCATTCGTATACCGCGATTTGAGGTTGCCAAGTTTGGCTCTTTCCCCACTAGTAGTTTTGTTTATATTGACAGGTATTTGCTTTATAAAGTACAATAGCAACGACGTGCGCCGCCTGCTTGTTACCATGGTTATTCAAATAAGCGACACGCTTTTAAAATTGATTAAATATATGAATATTTTAGCTCAGTTTGTTACGTTTGTGTTATGATTGAATTTAGTATATAATTTATTGCGAACGTGTTTCAAATTAAGATGCAATAATAAAAGTCTACGTTACTTTTGATCATCCCTCGTATTGTCTATATTATTCTGCATTTTGTTTATAATATGATTGTATGAATGTTAATCTTACTGAAATGTTGAATATGTTAATGTTATCGCTGTGTTTTAATGATTACATTCAACCAAGTTAAAGCGAAACTGAGATAAAAGTGGCCCGGTCGTAAATAAAAACTTGAAACTTGAAGGAAATCGGTACATGAAAAAGTGCAATATGCATATTAGGAATCGCCACACTCATAAATCACAGCCTTCCCACGCAGCGAAAAAGAAGAGAGAAAAAGAGAGAGGAAAAGAGAGGAAATTACCACTGAGGGTTTTAACCGGGTTCTATGGTGCACCAACCTCACACTTGCCCTGACAGGTTCTCGTGAAGTCTTTGAAGCACAAATATACTGTGGCGTCCCAACTATAGTAAAGTCACGCGAAAGCTATAAGAAAGTTAATAAGCCGGCGGACAAATCTTGATCTCAGACTATAATTTTGGTAGCGATTTGGTAGCGTAAATATAACCTATTAACTAGAAAACGAACACCATGTATAAGTTTCAATATAATATAATTTTAATTATTCATTTAATCCACACGATAACAACATTTATTCATAAGAGTGAATATGCAATGCAAGTTCACGATAAATGCACAAATTATAAATTGCACAGAAGACAAATGCACAATTAAGCAAAATAAACACGAGGACGAACTAAAGGGGGAGGTAAGGGAGAGGGAAGGGGCACAGGGATCTGTCACCGGGGGAAATGGGGAGGGGAAGGGGGTTAAATAACGAGGGTAAATAACGGTATCTCTACAGCGCGCCTGCACGTCGCAAAAACGGATATTAAAAATGTGCCTAAACCGCGACCAAGTGTCTTCACAGCGCAAATAAGGATTAATAAATGAAGGTGTGCCTTCACACGCACTAGCGGTCCAACCCCGCACTGTGCGTTCACAGCACAAATACGAATTCTAATTAACTATAAGGTCGCGCCTTCACCACACTAGCGGTCCAACCCCGCATGTGTCTTCACAACGCAAATAAAAGATAAGCGCCTTCACCACACTCAAAGCGGTCCAACCCCGCAATCACGGTAATAAGATACACTTTAAAAAATGCCGCACTATAATCTGCTTAAATAATGATAAAATAACCGATTTTTGGGTGACAGACCCTAACGGAAAATGGGAATATACCTGACACAAAGTGACGTGGCTTAACAGCACGGTAGCTAGCTTCTGAGAACCGCCTTAAAATTCAAATTTTGCCTTTTAAGGAACTTAGCGGACGATTCTGGACAATTGTCCAGAATATCGTTCTCTGATTTGATAATCACAATTGTCTAGAATCCCCATAACGCGATTGGTTAATGCAATTCAATATGGCAGCGCCCATAATGGCGGCGACTTTAAACAATAAATATATTTATTTTACCGATTACAGCGTTGTAAATGAAGTAATACTTAATAATGTCGTGGAAATAATGCAGAACAATATTTATGAGTAAACCGATGTGAGTTTCCTCGAATATAAGTTATATTACCGAAGAAATTAAGCAACATCACGGTTGTTATTAACAACAATAATGCTATGCATAATTATACGCGGAATTCGAAGGGGAGGGATGGGATTAGGGTCTCGGGAGGGACATTTAAATGTAAAGGGGATACACGAGCTTGGGCAGGGGCTGATTACACTGGGGAAGGGCCTTTGCAGACTGGGGCAGGGACAGATCATGCTGGGGCATGGGGGGCAGGGTCATTGCGATACTGATATTTTTCGCTTGCTTTTACATTCAAAACAGAGAAAAGACTACCCCGACCGCAATATAATTATATAATTGTCATAATTAGTTATTGATATTAACATCTTGGAAACACTTTAAATATACTGAATTACTAAACACTTATTAATAGTTATTTTACATTTACTGCATGTACAATAAGAAAAATTTCTATGTATTATATACATAAACCATAATTTAACAGTTTTCTAAAATTATTTAGTTTTAGTTAAAAAAAACTAAACTGTAATTTCTCTTTAAATAGGGATATAAATTTACAGTCGATGAATACTTCAACTACCTCAGTGATACGACCGATAACTAAAGTCATGTCATTTCTCATTACATAGTTATGTTTGCAGTGGATGAATACCTCAATTACCGAAGTTATCATGGTTATACGACCGATTATTATTAGATTATTTGAGTTTTATCATTTCTCTTTACATAGGGATGTCTGCAGTTGGTGAATACTTCAACTACCGCAGTGATACGGCCGATAACTATGTAGCCTATGGCGGATTATTGCCCTATATCTACAAATTCAGCAACGAGCTCGTCAACGTCTACTTTTGTTATTACACGGCGATAGACAACTGTAAATGCATTTTAAGAAGCAGATGATTAGTTCTTTATTAGTTTGTTGATGTTTTTGTTGTTTTATTACATTCTGATTGACAACTGTTAGTCCATTTTTAAGACCAGATGTTTGTTTATTTTTAGTTTATTTGTTAGTTTATTTGTTTGTTTTTTTTTTATTTGTTGTAATTGTTTTAATTACGCTCCGATAGAGTGATTTTGTTGTTACTTTTGTTGTTTTTCAATTTATGCAAATTTACAAAAACTGCAAAAACAATTTAAAGTGATGCAAGCAGGGTTTGGGTGAAGCATGATACACTGAATACTTAATGTATACTATCTTGGTCAATCACCCGTTCACTTTTCTATAATCAAGTTTTTATGTGTTTGCTTTTCCTGTTAAGCACGGTGATCTTTTCATAGACTTTCGGGCTTTTTTATAATTTTGAAACAAACCAAAATGCAAGTATTTCAACTGGGACTTGGGTTTAAGAATGTATTCGTTGTGGTTCATTAAGGTCTTCAATTGATATCCTAGTACGTAAATTATATTTGAAGATATGTATTAAAGTGGGGATATTGTTTCGGTTAGGTTCAATACAACCCGATTGTAACAAAAAAAGAAAAGCTCAAAATATAATGTTTGTTCTTCGTTCCTCATATTTTAACATGTCGATTTGCATGCACTTCAAATTTTACATTGACAAGTAGGTTTTGCATACATTTTGAAGATTTCCCTTGAAAGACTTGTTTCCTTTCATGCCTTTCCAGGGTTAACTTATTTATTCCTGATTTATATACAAACATTCAAATAATGAATTTCTCAAGGTTCTTTCAAAATTGATAATATTACAGTTTTATGTTCAATATCATTTATCATAATTTATCATGTATCTGAAAAACTGTGAAAAACTTATGAAAAAAAACTAGTGAAAGAGTTTCATTTAAGAAGATAAATTTTCGAGTAATTTTGGTTTGTTTACATCTACCAACTTAACGAAGAAACACAAACCCTCCCGCCCCAGAGATTGATGTTAATCATTAATAACATTTGTAATTTCAGCTTGCAATCAGATGTATACATTAGACATGAGTCACGCAGCTAACCCACTATCTGTCCAATCTGTTAATTTTCCCACCGCTTACGGACCCAATAAAGAATGCTCTTACACCATTTTTGTAAGTAACGGCTTTTTTGTTGTTGTTGTTTACTATTTCATTTAAAGAAAAACTAAATTTCTGTTCATTCAGTGTACTTTTTCTTGCTTACCAGATCTCTTTCTCGAGTTATGACCGAAGCTGAAAAAATATTCTTACACCCACCGTGATTGACTAGTCATTTGCTATTACGTTTACGATACGTAATTTACGTTACTTTATTTAACTCCGCCCGCCTTGAATGGAATCTTCCAATCAAGGTGGCGAAACTACGTAGCTCCGCCCGCCTTGAATAGATACTTCCTCTCAAACTACATGAATGGAAGTATCCAGTCAAGGAGGAAGGAGCTAAATTGTCGTTAGTGTCGCAAACCTGATGGTATAGCTTTTATGTGATTACTTGAGTCTAGAATGTAGTTAAACATGATTGATGAAGACCATTTGATATCTCACTGATATATCTTCCGGCACTGTGACACAGTGGTTTATTACCGTGTATCATTAATGTAAGTTGTGTTGTAATGCTGGGCCCACATTGTGACCCCTTGACTATTTGGGACAGTCACATGGTGTGTTCACAATAAGGCCCCTTTGACCTTCAGAACTCTCAACTTTCAAAACTCTCCTTTTATAACCTTTTACCAAGTTGAAAAAGAAACACGAACACACATTTTTTAATCATGTGGTTCACAATGTGACACATTGACCTTTACGACCGTAATATGGTGGGTTAACAATGTGACCCCTTGACCTTTAGGACATTCACTTTTATATATTAAATGTTATGTTACTTATTGTGTAATGAAACACAATAACAACAAATATAATAGAACATTGAGTTAAACTGCATCAACATTCAGCATAGTCATGACAGAAGGCATTTCATATCCGACACAGCAAAAGGTATTTTAAGAGAAAATTTCAGTGATGATTAGGCACCGGCACAGAGCATAGATTCAAAATATAATATCTTTGTAATAATTATAATTACCTTTGTATGTACATTGTAGCATGAAATATTCATATTGTGCCATCTTGTACTACCAGTCAACTAGATTACGTTTCAGTATTTGTCGCGTTCGGTGGCTTTTAAAGTTCCCTTTTCATCTATTTAAATAGGAATAGTTCGTTGATTAACCGCATCAATCTTTTTTCTACAAAGGCGCCAGAAGGAACAAAAATTATGATAGAAATGGACGAATTCAGTGTGGATTGTGAACAAGACACTGTAGAAATTGCATTTTCAATGCCAGGACACGCAGGTCAGCGGTATTGTGGGAATGGCTTCGGGAAATCCATTATTTCAAGTGAGAATTACGCTCGGCTTACTCTCCGGTCTGGAACCTCAAGCACGTCCGCTGGATTTTCTGCCAAACTTAGGGTTTTGAATGGTAAGTTTGTGGGGTTTTTTTCCGACGGCTCCTTCGCACGAAGGATTTATGAATTTTACGTGAGTTTGTGATTTTTTTTCCGACGGCTCCTTCGCACGAAGGATTTATGAATTTTA
Source organism: Corbicula japonica (assembly GCA_038501625.1). Lineage (NCBI taxonomy): Eukaryota > Metazoa > Mollusca > Bivalvia > Venerida > Cyrenidae > Corbicula > Corbicula japonica. The sequence continues at coordinate 3,037,081 of JAZAYU010000058.1, read as the reverse complement.
CGTGAGTTTGTGATTTTTTTTTCGACGGCTCTTTCGCACATGGAATTAATGAATTCTACGGGTTTTAAATGATAAGTTTGTGGGTTTTTTCGACTGTTCTTCCGCACAAAGGATTTTCAAATTATATAGTGTCTGGGGTAGGACTATTTAAGTCTTCGAAATCGAATTCGTGTTATTTTCAATGCATGGCTTTGTCGGTTAGGTGCAAGCTAGTCTACTGCTATAGAATCATTATCAATCACGCGGGTTTTCTTTCTTTCTTTAAATAAAAATTGCTTGAAATCACAACTTAGAGACATTTTAAAAGGTTAAAGCTTATCTAATGAGAATTATAATAAAAATCAAAAACTTTTGCCCGCGCGAAAAAGTCATTTGTGGCAAACTCGTCATCGCTAAAAAACGATACCGCTGTGTAAAAAGTGAAATATGCATAGCAGGAATGGCCATATCAAGCAGACAGTCTCCTCGCACAGCAAAAAATAGAGAGGAGAAGAGTGCACGTTTATACAACTATTAATTTTAAAAAAGAATAAACGTCACAAACAGCGATAAAGAGAAACATTGGGGTTACAGCCTTGGGGCGGTCAGTGGCAAAACAGCTTGCCACCTATGGTTTGAACCAGGTTCTAGAGTGCACTAACCTCACACTTGCCCCAACAGGTTCTTAAATAAACAAACAAATAGAAGTTTTCATGATGAAATATCTCCAACCAAGATACCAAATATTATAGATATTGTTATTATAGATGACAGTGTGTGCTATAATAACTGTAAGACATCAAATATTATAGCTATACAATTGTTATTTTAGATGACCGTATGTGCTATACTCTCTGTAAGATACCAAATAGTATAGCTTTACAATTGTTATTATAGATGACAGTATGTGCTATACTAACTGTGGAAAAGATCGAAGTTATTCTGGGGCCGTAAGTCACACTAAGAACTTGGAGCCCTGTCTTCCCTGGAACGAGGTTCAACACTGCAGATACCATAGATTTTCACCTGAGTAAGAAAACCCTATTGTATAGAAAATTTCCTTGTAAAATTTCTAGTCTTTAATCATAATTAAGAAGCTACTCAATGTCAAAATTATGAAGGAGATATTTGTTTTCATAAGTGTTAATTAGAAATATATTCCACCACGTGAGATCCTGAATATGTGTTATCACGAGTGTTATAACCACGAGTGAAAATACATAATTCAAGAGTACGGGTGTAAAATATACCGTTATCGTTATCTTTTACTGATTGGAATAAATGTTATGTTTGTTTCTTTGTGATTTTAATCCATCTGTGTGATTTTGCATAAAGGGGGGGGGGGGGGGGGGGCAAAAATGTTCCTTACGTAAGGTCATGACGACATATATGTAAAGTTGAACCAGTTTTTGAACCGCTGTTCTCATTCGAAATATTACTTGCATATGGCTTCCAACATGCAACAATGTTAAAAAAGATAATCCATAGACTTAAAAAGTAATATGATTTAAATTTAATTTCAGCAAATAAGTTGTTACAATCTTCGACTTTGTTTCCTAAGCTTTATTTATTTTTTTTATTTTTTCATATTCCTTGATTTCCTATAAATTAATTAATAATTTATTTATTTATTTATTTTCCTTATTTCATATTCCTTCAGTTCCTCTTTATTCAATTCGACACTTCATTTGATTACATTGCAGAACGTTTGACGATGACCTCACCAGCAACTTTTGCAGAAATACCGGATTAGGGACAGCCCCGTGGTGTTACACCAATGCAGAAACCTGCGCACGAGATTACTGCGATGCTTGCAATATCCGTGAGCAAACATTTATTCTTATTAAACTGTCCTTTATCGAACAATTAGCGTTAATGTTATTAATTACTATTAAAGATGAAATAACTTTATTTAATGATATAAATTACTATTAAAGATGGTATAGCTTCATTTAATGTTATAATTTACTATTATATAATGGAATGGCGTCGTTTAACAATATAAATAATTATAATAAATTGAACAGCTTCATTTAATGTTATAAATAATTTTATCGATGGAATAGCTTCATTTAATTTCATAAATTACCTATACATATGCAATAAATTCATTAAATGTTATAAACTACTATTATATGGAATAGCTTCGTTTAATGTTATAAATTACATTGTACCATAATAGAAGGGATAGCTTCAATTAGTGTTATAAATTAATATTTTTGACGGAAATGCTTCAGATTGTTTTACTCCTAAAAGAAAACAATTTGGAAGGTTTGCATAAAACGTTAGAAAAAACATTCAAATTTTTCCGATTTAATTTTTTTTTGCTAAACATTAAATTAACTTATTAATGAACGAAAAGGTTATGGCATTTAGACATAATAGTATAATTATTATATAATTGTGTTCTATATTGACAGGAAAGTGTTATGATTTGTTTGACGACTGCGCCCAACTTATGTCCGCTGACTCAACTTTTTGTTCGACAAATCTCGATGGGCAAGCATTGCGAGGATGTCGGATGTCATGTGGCATGTGTCCCGACTCAGCAGCACGTATGTAAAACTCTGTGTACAGTCTTAGAACATTCACAGTAGCGTTATTTGTGCAGTGTGGCGGCCGTAAAAAGTCTCCCCGTACATATTGTCAAGACTGTTATCAGTAAAATAACACGTTACCGTTATCATGCAGTAATGGTAACGTATATCAGAGCTTCCTTTTTTTTGGTTTGTCCCGTTTAAGTTTGTTGCGTTGGTTGTATTGTTGGAATTGTATGGCTAAGCGCTGTCGCCGTTATGGAGCTGGTTCGCTCCCAGGTAGAGGCATTATCATTAGAAAACCGTATACTATAATCACTTAGTCTTTGTTTCAAATGAAAGTGTCTGTCTAAACATATAAATATTGAAAAAAACAAATCCTAAAAGTGACAGAATATAAAGGGAACCAAAAATAATAAATTATGTGAAAAATGGTGTCCCAATATTAAAATTGTCCCAATACTTATGGTAAATACGGTTAATCATAAGTATTCATAGGGTTCTCGTCCAGATACTATTCACCTTGCCAACGCCGTATCAGATGAATCAGGTGTGGTGACGGGTTTGAACCTCGTCAGCACCCAAACACTGTTGCGCCAGATTTGTCGATTCCAGATATTGAAAAATAAATCATCTGTTTCATTTTATTCATGTTCTAGACGCTTTCGTTTGATTCTGTTGTGTTTGTTTTTAAAGATATCAACACATTTGCCATTTTGAAACTACCAAAAACCTTTGTCAAACCTATCCAGCAGTGTTTTGATTTTTAACTGGATAGGTTGGCAAGACTAAGAAAACCATTTGCAACTACACTTTTTCGAATCTTGAAACTCTGACTTGGAACCAGTATATAATATAATATTAAGGGCCGTCTAATGTCGTCATTGCTCAGTCATAAAGGTTACACACTAAAACTATCGCACTCTCACACGCCCGGTAAACATTCGCTCCACAACCAAAAAGAGAACATAACACAATGAGCGAAAGCCACTTCCGAGATTGAGCGAAAGCAGACAAAAAGCGAGTGTGACCAACATTTTTTCTCTTTATAAGACAGAAAGATGAACTTTTCTAAAAATCGGGGAATGTAGTGCCGTGTAAGGATGATGAAGCTTCATGGAAAACACGGTAACATATTTTAAACATGTAAACTGCTGCGTCTAGAACGTTTTTCCCAGCGAGAAATGGTGCTTTCTTTTTACAAACTGATCATTTCGACTTAGTTTTGTTCTTTGATTGCTTTTAGAAATTATTTCTGTGCTGCGTGTAAATCGAATACTGGTTGCTAGTGACTGCTGTACAGATTTAAAATGATGTAATGCCTCATTATTACGATTTATGCTCATTTTTCAAGAGGTGTAGGAGCGAAAGAGCTGGTTGTGGAGCGAAATCATAGGAGGCAGAGCGAAAACATAACACCGCCATACCTATGTTTGTCAGTCTAAACGTATTCACTACACTCCTGGATTTATCACGTACATATGTTACAGCTCCGAGACATTTCAATATAAAATTGTATTATGTTTTCTTGAACACAATGTCGATTTATGAGGAAAAAATGTTGCAACGAGATGGAGTTTCCAATAAATGTTTTCATCGGACCTAGAGATATTTATCTTAGAATTTTGAAGAGTAAACGACAAGCACCATTACTTGACAATTAATCATCGTATCAAAAGCTAGTGAATGTCAACATATCTTAAAGTAGAATTTTTGTAATAAAAGAAAAGATGCAGGTAAATCTGAAAAATAGCCTTCTGAATTGTTTGACAGTGACAGTGTGACTTAAATCGCCTGACGTTTACTAATTCTGTTTTCTTCATAACACGGTACTTTTGTATCTATTTAGTCTCATGATTTTATATATAATATATGTGTAAATGTGTATAAATGTGTTTGGAAAAATTATATCTGATCACAATATAGTCATGAACGTTTATCTATAAATAACATGTTTACACTTAATACAAGGTGTATATAATGTAGGTATATTTTCATCGTATGCTTTTAGGGAGCCAGGTACAGTTTGTGCTGATAATTGTAGTCGTATATATAAATCCCGTGTTTAAAAAAAACGACAGCTTTCCTGTGGAATATGTTTGATAACCATCATTTAATTTTTAACAGATTGCTATTCTGTCTCGGTACTTTAAACGATGAATAAATTTGTTTTTCCTTTTTCTTTGATGATAGGAAATAACATTTTCTCTTGCACCCTTTACACGCTGCCATCTGAAAGAAACAAAACAAAGCACAAATAACACAAACATATTATTGAAAACTGTTTCTTTTTGCAACGATATCGTTTTAAATAAATTCATTTAAAATGAAAAATGAACATATTAAACAATTGTAGAAATACTGCATACTCGGTGAAAGTAAGCCTATTTATGGACAGAAGTGGGAATGCATATTACTGCCCACTACGCCTAGGCCCATGTTGAGTAAATGATAGTACGAAGTTATGTTTTCGCTCTGTCTCCTATGATTTCGCTCCACAACTTGCTCTTCCGCTCCTACACCTCTTGAAAAATGAGCATTTATCGTTTAAAGAGACGTTACACCACTTGAAATCTGTACAACAGTCACTAGCGACAGGTATTCGATTCACACGCAACATAGAAATAATTTCTAAAAGCAATCAAAGAAAAAAATTAAGTCGAAATGACAAGTTTCGAAAGAAACATGCATCATTGTTCGCTGGGAAAAAGTTCTAGCCGGAGCACTTTACATGTTTAAAATATGAAACCGTGTTTTCCGTGAAGCTACATCATCCTTACACGGCACTACATTCCCCGATTTTTGAAAAAGTTCGTCTTTCTGTCTTATAAAGAGAAAAAGTGTTGGTCATACTCACTTTTTGTCAACAAATCAGCGCTTTCGCCCAATCCCGGAAGTGGCTTTTGCTCATTTTGTTATGTTCTCTTTTTGGTTGTGGAGCGAATGTTTACCGGGCGTGTCTCAGTAACGACAAAATACATATCGATTAAGCGTATATATCAAACAGTAGAATAGATGAAAAGGGAACGTTGAACGCCACCGAACACGACAAATATGAAAATATTGCAGGCTCGGTTTGATTGAGCCTGTTCATGGGCAGCAGTTAAAATGCATATTACTTCCCACGCCGCCTAACCACCTGCTAAGCGCAACACATTATTTAGAGCAATAATTGTACAATTTTGATCCATCCCAAATGATGTTATACATGTACATATGGCGGTGGACATGGAACCTTCTATGCGGTATTTTTAGATTAATACCATTCCATGTTCAGCGGCGTATGGTCCTCAGATAAAAAATGTGTTTGCCCTAAACGAGAATACAATGGGCGTAACTAAACAAAATGGAATTTTGACAGGAAAAAAATGATAATAATCGGTCAAAGATTTAAGCATATGTTTTTAAAATTAGAACATGGTGAAATTTTACATTGTTGATTTTTTTCAGCATCTGCTGCTGAAGTGACGTGTTCCCTACCAGGAGAAGTTGAAGGCATTGCACCAACTAATATAAAAGAAACATATGAAATCGGCGACACGGTAAATAATTTGTTGGGAAGTTGCCGCGGGCCAACTTTAATACATTTTGTGAATTCTTTTACTTTTTTCGTCCATGAGCAGTTGTGGTTTTCAGTAAAATGACATTTTCGTGGGTCGTACTCATCGTGACTTTCCATGTTCTTAAATAAGATGTACTTTTTAATATTTCGTCACGTTCGTTGTGGCTTCTAATTCGTGGCTGCATCTGCCCATGAAATCTACAAAACTAGTCCATTATAATGCCATTCAGCGTTAGGCGTTCACACAACAACATATTTCAGTTATTTCAAATGTTGTTGTTGTTGTTGTTGTTTTGGCCTTTTTTCTAACTTCAAGAATAAAGAACGTTTTATACTGACCTTGTTTCTCATGGATTACATAAATAAAAAGACATAATATAAGATTTTTAACTTGTATAAAGTATACTAATATTTAATTTATCAATACGTGGGTATAATTTGGTAATTCCTTTAATTTCACTGACTTCCATGACACTGTCTTACTACTACAAATACCCATTGCAGGTCATTACTAATTTACAATTCATATACTCACACGCACGCATAAGTTGTTTTAGAATAGATACGTCACAATCATGGTTCCTCGCCATATCCAGGCTTTGTCTTTATTAAAGCTGAATTTAATGATAACATTTCTGTGTTAAAAATAAATTATATAAATATTGATTTGTTATATTTTAATATGCATAGGTTGAGTACGTGTGTCCAACAGAGAGTAAAGATAGGCGAAAGAGAACATGTACATCAAGCGGGGACTGGACCTACTTAGGTTTTGTTTGTGGAGGTAAAAATAGTCACATAATCGACAGTCACGTGACAGACAACCTTATCGGCATTTTTAAAATTAATTTTATATAACCTTGTTCTCTTGTTGAAAACTTATAAATGCAAAGAAAAAATAATTCGCCCTTATGGGACATAATATTATTCTTCGTTAATATATTATAAAGTATCATGTGACTGTCTACTTATCTATAACTAGTCATACATTGTATACGGACGCAATTTTAAAAACTGTGCACGGTATTAATAATTGGACTTTTGTTTCGACCCTTATGCTCCTAAACCTGAAGAAATCTGTTGTGGCAAGTGTGAGCTTTGTGCACCTTAGAACCTTGTTTAAAAACCGAGGAATTTGCCACTGTCCTTCCAAGGCAGTAACCCCACGGGTTCTCATTTCTGTTAATTGTTTGTGGTGTCTTTAATGAAACTAATCATTTTATTAATCATCATGATCATGTCTTCTTCTTCTTGGCTGCGCGGGGAGGCTTTTTTTCTGAATATGGCAATTCTTGATATGCATATTTCATGTTTCAATGTTAGAAATTTGATTGGTTGATTATTTTAATACAAATAAAAATGAATCATTTTATCTTGTCAATATTTAACATTATATTTTTAACATTATATGTTCGACATACAATTAAAGTTTTGTAATCGCGTTCATACACATTATCAAAGTCACTTTCTATCTCTTTTGTAATTTTTATTTGCACATGTTTGATGCTAAATAATATCCAAATTTAAAGCCCCAGCCCTAAACTTAAGTAAGAATATACGATTGAAAAATCATATTTGCTCATATAGACTCCAATATATAAACTCTCTAACAGAACACAAAAGTTCCGATCGAATTCTTTCTTATAGACGGGATTTTCAGTGATATTGTTAAATTATAGTCAACGAACTTTTAACAAGCTAAATATAATGGAGCTATATTTAGCAGCGACGAAGAGACCACTTCATGCGCGATCTCGATTTTTGTGACGTTTCGGAAATCCTACTTTCGCTTTTAGTCGCGCGGACCAAATTTATTTTAGTAAATTAAAATTTTATTGGCCTGAACTAATGCTGCATATTTGTGCCTATAGTTCCAAATACATGTAATATTTAATACAATAGCGGGTTAAATTGAAGTAATGCCGTTTTAATGCTGGATTGAAGGCTTGATGCTATCACCATACTACTACATGTAAATCGATTTAAAACGAAATGCAAGTTAACACAGTGCTATCATTTTGTCTATTGGCATAAAAAATCTACATCTTGAAAACTGATAATTTTAGCTTGTCCAGAAGGTTGGGGACGTGTAGACGGCAAATGTTACAAATGGTTTGACAACACACTTAGTCATGCTGACGCAAAGAGACACTGCGAAGAGAATAACGCTATGCTTCCCGCAGTTTATACTAAAAAGCAATTGGATTACATTTCCAGGATTGTTCTCTACGACGTGTAAGTATTTTTATATAATGCAAAGAAATTTCTTTGACTTTGATTGGCTGATTGTCGTTGAAATCTGTCGAATTTACGGATCAGCCCTTTTCAAAAATATCCGCTTTGTTGTTTTCGCCCAATATTGTGCTTTGAAATTCATGTAATTCTCCTTACTCGTGAAAAATTGCGCTCATGAATTACTTAATTTGTTATAAAGAATAATTATGTCAAATTTTTAAGTTAAAACCAATAAGAGTTTTCGCATTTTTCAAGAAAATAATCAGATCGAAATATTATTAAAGCGAAATGCATACTAATTTATGTCACCTGCTCAACTTCATGACGTCATTTCAATGACTGACGTCAACTGTCCGTGTCACTCCCAATTCTTTGTGACGTCACGAATAAAGTAACATAATTAATAATATTTTGAATTTGATTTGTTTAACCAGCTATTTCAAAAGCATAGAGGATATTTTCTGTTTTAGGTAATATGTAACGAAAAGCCTTTCATTATATGAAACTCGTTTAAGCTGCTAAAATGTATTTTTTTTCTACATTTATATGATGTCTCATTGGGCACGACACGGGAAAAGGAAAAATGTCACAAATTATGACCGAATGTAACTTTCTCACGTGGGGTGCCCTATTTGAGGATGAGCAGTCTCAATCAAACCGTGCCTGCAAAATTTTCATATTATTTTTGTCGTTTTCGGTTGCTTTCTAAACTCTCGTTTCACCTTTTTAAAAAATGTACCGCATATGATTTCTTAAATTTCTGGAATTTGCTATTATGGCTTCTTTTTTTGTTGAAGGTACTTTTTACACTGTTTTATACAATTATCAATTATTGTGTATCAATATCGACCTGAAAAGCAATATTGACCGAGGGCGATACATCACCATTTTGACCGAAACTGCAACAATTGCTTTATTATTAAATCTTAAGTTAAAATAATTCTCCTTTCCTCCATAATTATCACTTACCTTTGTGTCTGATCATACAAGTTTATGCTTTTTATTTTGGTCTTATTGTTTTCGTTGCTGAAACTGGCGACATCACATTACAATGAAGCATTGCCTGATATAATAACACAGGGAAATACCCAAATATCATTAATTAAGCTAGTTTTGTATTCAACCAGTGCTTTCAGAATACTGCTATTGAGAACGTTTTGCTACCGTACTGACATTTACGAATTGTACAACCCCAGTAACCGTAATAGTTTACACTTTCCGTTGTTTCTAGAAATGTGTTACATTCATAGTCATTTTTGTACAGTGGTTATTGTTAGAAGCGTCTTAATTTATTCCAATAAGCTGTTTTCTTAACTTTTTCACCCAGTCGGCGCCATTTTTGTTTACAACGGTTTTATTGTTGTGACGTAACAGCGCTGTGACGTATGTCATACCTAAGCCACTTCGCGCGTGAAATATTTTGCCCAGTTCAATATTTGATTTAGACTCTGCCCACGAGTCAATACCGAAATTTATCGCATATCATGTGATCACGTTTAGTCCAATGAGAAACGTCAAAACCAATATGATTTAATAATAACTAAATTAACTAAATTTATTTCACTACTGAATATAGACAAAAAGTAGCGAAGCTATGAGTATCTAGTTCGAAATGAACTTTATGACTCACCCTGAATATCCTTAAAATAATAAAAGTAAAAATTAACATTATAAACTACGCAAATATGTTTCAAGACCAATAAAATTAGAAAGTATTTTAAGTAAAATTTAACACAGAATTTTTTTAACAGAGAAGAAACTGCAATCTTATGGCTCGGCGCAAGCAAAGATGCCTCCGGAACATGGAAATGGGATGATGGTTCGGAAATAATATACTCCAACTGGGAATCAGGTATAGTATATGATAATACAATAAGCAAAAATGAAAACTTGCATTTATTGAAATTTAAAAATGGTGCTCATTGATTCTTTATTTTATTCTATTTGCAAATATCTGGACATTTAATAAAGCGGGAAGATGTTGTCCTTGACCTCTCTTTTTCCTTTATAATGATAAGAACATTACACTGATTATTTGACAGTTAGGTTTAGAAGTGTTTGGCATGAACGAAAGAAACACCACAAACAATAAGGTCCACTGATGCACAGAAATAAGATACAGTAACTTAAATATCTGTTTTTGTACCTTACCGCCGTTTGAAGTAAAGAAAAAAACAAAATCAAACTTTTTATTTGCCAGAACCAAACTCCTCCAGATATTTTCATTTACTGTCATCATGTTATTTTGTCACGTTTTCATTTTGGCTCCGTATATTTAAATTTTATGTGTCAATCATTTTTAACAAAGCATGCCTGTCAAAATTAAAATTGTCAAGGTTTTATTTGAAAACACATGTGCACTCGTATATCAACATCGTCACTACCGTAACATTCTTAGAATATATTTTTGCTTTGATGTAGCAATACTAACTTAGACTAACCAATGCAATTTTAATATTATTAGCCTCTTAGATATTCCAACTCATTGTTAATAATTGCAAAATTAATAATTTAAAGTCTTTGAGTATTTGAGTTAAGGCATTGCTCCGTTCGTCATTGCTGATTCACATCTAAATCCATCGAACTGCAAAATGCAGCTCAATAATACTTTGCACAAACCAATTTTACTAATATATGTTTAATTTACATAATGCTAAGAAAAGTTAGAACAGTAAAGAAAAAAATAGACCTAAAATCCTTGAGGTTCTATTTTCAATTTTCACATAAACGAAGCAACATACTTAAACACATCATTTTAAATGTCTTCTTGAGGAATGAGTTACTGACAACAATATCTAAAGTCTTTTGGTCTAACAAATATAAACCAAAACATAAAAATGTTGATTTCTGTCTTCATAATTAAAAGTTATTTTCGAGGGCCTTAGATATTGTTGACAATATCATTCACTTATGTTGGCATTCAGATTGTTTTTTAGGTCTAACTATTTTTCTTTACTGTTCTAACTTTTCTTAACGTCTGTAAAATAATCATACACTTATAGATTTGATTTGTGCAAAGTTTGGTGGAACTGCATTGTGACATTTAAGAGAATTTGATATTTTTCTTTTTTCTATGACATAACAATGACGAACGGAGCAATGCCTTTATATTCCATAATATTTACAGAACGTTGTATAATAGCGTGGTCTAATTTCAGTCAATAATTTCATAGTTTGTTCAAGAATGTTTCAAAAGAATTTTTTATCTGTTAAAATTAATGGCGAGTTCGAATGAAAGGTTTAATTTAAAAATAGTGTATGTGTATGCGAACAGCTGTCCTCACGAGATTGTATTTTAAAAATAATGGTTAATTCGAATAAAGTGTTAAATTTAAAAATTGCAGGCGAACCGCTGTCCTCAAGAAATTGTGCTATAATGTCAGACAATGGTGTTTGGAGAACAACTTGGTGTACACGATCTTATACCTTTGTGTGTATGCATGCACCATCAGGTAAATAAAGATAACGAAAAAAAAATTAACATAATTTTATATCCTATTTTAAATTTGATAAGAGTCACTTTTGTAGAATGTATGTATTATTGTTTATGTTAACATTTTGAACAGTTTATGATACTGTGACATTAGGTTTTGAAGGAGTTGTTTACTTGTTAAAACCGATGAAATTGTCAGCCGAAGCGTTCCTTTGAACTGAAACAGGAGTGTAAATGTATCTAAGCGGAAAGACTTACAGATTACAAAAAAGTGAAATATTCCTCATTCAGAAAAAACCCTCTCCAAAGTGCTCTTGTCAAACTTCGAGTAGTTTATATCCCTTAAAATGAAAACAAAAACGATTGACCTATTCTCGCCACATAAAAGAAATCACGACCACGTTTTTGTAGTGAGTTGCAAGGCATAAACCGGTCTTTCTCATGTGGTTACCCTAAAACATTTAAAGTAAATATCACTACATGTATGAACGCACTGCTCTATTGTTTTTTTTTGTTTAAGAAGTTGTTATTAATGTCAACGAAATAACCAGAAACTTTTTGTTCTTCCGACTGTTTTTAATCCAATCCTATAAGACGATCTATCCGATCATCGTTTCCTAGTTTCGTCCATCTGAGGACCATACGACGCTGATCTTGGAACGGTGTCAATCAGAAAATACCGCAATTCTAGGTTCTATGATCACCGCCATATGCAAGCAATGTTTGGGATGGATCAAAATGTACTGTTTACTGGTGTATTTCCATTACTGCCCATGAAGAGGCTCAATCAATGTGAGCCTGCAATATTTTCATATGTGTTGTGTTCGGCGGATTTCAAAGTTACTTTTCTTGACATCTATTTCTAACATCTTCAACATCTGTACGGGTACCATTCTACAGTAAAATCTCTTAATGTTGATCATAAGATACTGATTGGGCAGGCAGTTCGGGAATATAACAAAAAAGGGAAATATTAATATTAGGAATAGCTTCATTAAAAAAACACGGCCTCCCCAAACAGTCAAGACGCAGGGAGGAAAATGAGCAAAGTGCACAAAGACATCATAAACAATTAACAAAACATTTAACTTGAGGGTTGACGAACGCAATTGAACAGTCATTGAAACAAACATTTTGCCACTCAAGGTTTAAACAATGGTTTTAGAGTGTGACATACTCACACTGACCCTGCATTGCTCGAATGAACAAACAAGTAAACGTTGCCTTGTTAAATTAACGCCCACACTCCCATCTACACGACGTTGAAAGAAACGTGTGCACTAGAAGCTTTGATTTGTTTACAAAGACAAATTATCTTTATACCTTCTTGTACTTCGTAAATATACGTAAGACAATTTGAAACGCAACTACTTTAAGCACAAAATATATTTCGTGTTTAAAAAAGTTAGGTTCCTTTAAGTATATAATTTTAGAACGCACAACCTGCGCGGACCAGATTAGTAACTGCAACGATATGATTCGAGCAAACCCTGACTTGTGTGTTAGACAGACAGACTATGCAGAAGCCAACTGCCCATACTCGTGCGGATTATGCAAAATCGCAGAATCCAGTATGGAAACTGGTGAAGTCGGTATGTATTTCAAACATAATTCAAAATTTTCCATTATTTGCTGTGTCCTTTAAAAGTTAAAAATAATTATTAATTAAACAACATATGGAGTATTTCAATATACTTAAAAATGGCGACCAAATAGGCTTGTGTGAAAAATCCGTTTAATTTATTTCATAAAACGTGTTTTATTTACTTAAAACCGTAGAAGATCTCATTTTATTAAATGCTTATGAACATGAAATTGCTGTAATTTAATGCAGAAAGAATAGTCACACGATAATAGATAATACTAGTCGTGTTAACATGTGTTGTAATGATTTTGGGCGTATTTCATACATGGGCCAGTCTCTGAGAAAACGACCCTGATGCCACAGTTAATGCTTGTTTTTATCCCCACAGTAATCATTAATGTTTTGAGAATGGAAATTTTAAACTCATACACATCCACATTTATGCGTTATAAGATCAAGTATCATTCAAATTAAAATAAACAAGCATTTGATGAAAGTAAGGATAAGGGGGACTTAGCTCCTAACAATTTAAAGAATTGGATAAGGGACATTTTGTCGCAGACTGGTTCGTTTTTCTTGAGAAACACTTTATAAAACTAATCCCAAGGATCTGATTGTCAGAGATTGAAACTTGGCTTCATTTCATCCTATTAGATGCTTGAGTTTTGAGACTCTTTTCAAAATTACAGTTTTCTAATCATCAGCATCGAAATCGTTTTCAAAGACCTTGTTGACATTAACAGAATTAGCTGTGAAATACTGCATATGAATTTGCATACAAAAAAACATGTAGCAGAAACTTTATATTAATTGAAGTTTTAACAATTAAGTAACCACGGTCACTTCGATACGCTCCGTTCCCTCATCGGTTTGAATTGTTAAAAAATCACTTTAATATGCAGTAGCTATAACTACATGTAACAATTTATTTCAGCAACGTTTGAAGTTGAAGTCTCGCAGCGCGTTACACTCAATGACTACAGCAAGTTTGACCTTTACGCAAACGGCGTCCGTGTCGACGATGATGACGCCATTGTATTTCAGGTGAAAGGAAACAGCGACGCCAAAGTTTTGTTGCAGGAAGATCGCGACGACTATGAAAACAACGTTGTAGAGATTGTAATTGGTGGTTGGAATAACAAGAAATCAGTTATTAGGAATCAACAGGGAGGACGATTTGTGGCCAAGTCTTCAGTACGTTCTCAGAAAAGCCATGTTCTATAAATTAACAATAGAGATTTTGTTATGATATGGCTACGTTAGTTGCAAACACAACTGGTTTTTATATAAGTATCAATCTTTGCCGGCGCAATTTTCACGATTTTATTTAAGTCACCTGGCTTGGCGCTGTCATCTTTTGGTACTCATTCCATTCTAAGTATACGATTCATCAGATTCATAAAACATTTAATTATTTGTTATCCAATTTTTATAAGAACAGCTTCTGAATCAATAATTTTTGAAAGAAGTCGAACCCAGTTATAACCTGGATAGAGAACAACGTATATATAGACTTAAGGCGGTTAGCCGTAGCTCTTAGCAATGTTAAAGGCCCAATAAACTTGTCAAACAGCATATTTTTTATTAACCTAAAAATTTTAGAGTTCACCTGTATGCATAATAATACAAAAATAAACCTTACAATAAGAAAAGGGTATTATCTTATTGATTTGCAGCATGTTTTGCGGATCGTTTATCTTGTTTACAAAACAATCAGCGAATCTTTCCGAGCTGATTTTCGGCAACTCTCGGAAGGCGACGGTCGCTAATTATGCAGAAGTGCATAAATTGATGACGTATT
This sequence comes from Corbicula japonica, assembly GCA_038501625.1. Taxonomy (NCBI): domain Eukaryota; kingdom Metazoa; phylum Mollusca; class Bivalvia; order Venerida; family Cyrenidae; genus Corbicula; species Corbicula japonica. The sequence goes on along the minus strand of JAZAYU010000058.1, from coordinate 3,021,949 downwards.
CCCCACTAAAAGCCGTTACCGGGAAGGGTCGTATAACATTTACATCTTTCTTTGTTTACCTTGTAATGATCTTTCTATTTTGCGCCTCGTCTTTTACTTTCCATGCTTGCATGATTTTGTGTTTACAACTATTATGTGAATGACGTCACCGCGTTCTGCGTTCTTACGGCCCACGTACGGAAAAAACCGATAACTTTTCGCCGAGTGATTGTAAACATTGGTTAGTAATTTTTTGGGCTACAAAAATACTGTGACGTTTTAATTCGGACCGGGTCTCAATGATTGGGTATTGTTTGAGAACATAAATTGGTCATTTATACTTTCTTTTGAAAAAGGTCAACGTGGTTAATTAATTTTCACAATGAAAAAAAAACGTTTTGACAAGTTTATTGGGCCTTTAGGAATTAACTAATTATTGTTTGATGATAACGGAATGGTGTTTTATCTGAAAATACCGTATTGAAGGTTCCATGTTCACCGCCATATTCTGATGGATCAAACTTTTACTGTTAATTGGTGTAAATATTAAGTTGCGCTGAACCCGTGGCTAGGCGGCGTGCGCGGTAATATGCATTTCCATTACTGCCCATGTACAGGCTCAATAAAAGAGAGCCTGCAATTTGTCGTGTTCGGTGGCTTTCAATTTAGTCAGTTTTGTTGTAACTGAATGAGTACTTATTACAGAAGAAATTGAACAACTTTGTCTTCAAAAACATGCATAATCATACTTCTTTTAATTATAGAATCAAGCTGGATTCCTAAGCCCTACAGAATATCGTCCCTTCTGGATATCATGGGATGGCGACTGTATTCAAGTAAGTAACTCTAAAATATGTTTGATTGATGTCGCAGTAAGAACTGTAACATTTGTCACCGCGTTTTTATGTCTTGTCCAACACTTTTCTGCTTTTACAAGTATTACAAAGCACATTAGAAATGTTCTGTTTGTTATTGTATGTGTATCTTTTCACGCTTATTTTATGCCCACCAATACCTAGGTATTCGCTAAATGTTCCCATTAATTTCATCGTACGATGAAGCCCTATCCAGCAAACACTGAATACAAAAAGGCAACAAAAATACTAAATGCTGTTTTCTGTGAATGTTTGTTATTTTTTCAGGTTGGGAAAGGTGACGAGGAAGGGCTCGACGAGTTCATGAGCTGGTGCGAGTTGGAGCACGAGATAAATGTTATTAGTGTGGCATTTGGCACCGGCAGTGAAGGAGTCTTTAAGTTTACAGTTACAGGTATAGTCAAGCAAAGAAGCATTATGTTAATCATTATCGTGTTTTTGTCGAAACTGAGGTTTAATCAGTTTTGTAATTCGCAGTACGATGTTGATTGCTATATGTTCGTAGTATACTGAAAGAAATAAGTTTAGCAAGTAAAGTAACATTATAAAAATACCTTATGTGATATTCAAAATGAAAAAGAGTTTTAGTTGGCAACCGAAAAAATACCTGATTAATTTCATAATTGGTATATGACCAATCGCTTACTATAAAAAGAATATCATAACTGTTATTTAATAAGAAACCGTTTTTATTGAAGAAAGTTGTTTTATGTTCGATGTATATACTTGCTAAACTTTATTCTTTTAGTATACTACACATATATAATCTGACACGAGTTGATATGTACTACAAATATATTAAACGTGTTCTAATTTGATCACATTAAGATGAGTCTTTGAGTAATTGGAGACCAGAACTATTATCTTTGAACTTCAGCTTAACTCCATGAACCGTATATTTAAGCTCAACCTATGCAACTTTATTGTCAAGAATTCTTCCAGATTATTCTTCGTTAGGCATACCCCATACAAGCATATATTTGTCTCTATTCTAACTTAAATTTTCATCACGTGACCACATTCAACAGTCTTTGATGTATGACATTCTCCCAGTGTGCTTCCATATTACATAATTATGCAAACACCAAATCATACATTAGGCCAGAAAGTACATCCGTCAGACCTCTACTTGAACAAAGACAAGTATAATCAGAGATGACATTATCCTTTATTTTTCGAGGAATAAATTTTCACAAACACAAGTAATGATGATATTATATTTATTCTGACGTTTCGATTAACAAAATCTTCACCCGGGAATAATAACACCGGCGTGACGTCGTCAAAATGACCCGTTAACCCCACCTTAGCGTTGCCACAAAAAGCGGTAATATGTACAATATAATAATGTAAATTTATACAATTTAAATAAATTATATATAATTGTTATAAATAATGTTATATTAATTTATTTTCTTCTGTTTAGAAGAAGAGACTGGTAGGTCTAGACGTAAAAGAGAAGATGCTTGGATAAAAGTTATTGATTTGCTGGATATGGAACACGTAAGATCAGAAGACATTATCGAGAGAAACGAGAGAAGTCTAGATGACTGTATTGGAACTGAAACGGTTGGTCATATTTTTTTGCGAAATTTTGTCTTTGCGTTCGATTGTTATATACAAAATATAATCTTATAACCTTCCTTAGTAATTAATATTATTAGTGTTTTCTGAGATATGTATCTCCAGCTAAGTACATAAAATATTTTTCCTCGTTTGCTGTTTTAACAAAATCCCGACATGTATTTTTTTCAGCTAAAATAAAATCACATATTCATACTTTTATTAGCACGCTTTTTAAATATAAAGATATACATTAAAACAAAACTATACAACTATACATAATAGTATTCTGTGTAAACGACGCCGTTTAAATAAGTAGCTTAATTTAATATTTTTGTACATAAAGTTGGAATATAAACTCGTTTCTCTCTGTTAAATTTGTAGACGACAGCATCAACAGAAGGGACTACATCTTCAAGCTCCACTACCACTACGACGACGTCACCAACTACAACAACAACTACACCAACTACAACGACGACGTCAACAAAGACATCAACAACAACAAGTACGACGACTTCACCAACTACAACAACAACTACCCCAACTACAACTACTACGACGACGCCAACTACGACATCAACAACAACAAGTACGACGTCACCAACTACGACATCAACTACAACAACTACCTCTACGACGTCACCAACAACATCAACTACCACTTCTCCGGTTACAAGTTCGGCTTGCTCAGACCCGGGTGTACCTTCAAACGCTAATCGTTTTACATCATCCGGTAATATAGATGTAGGAAATTATATCGAGTACAATTGTTCATCTGGACATTCACTATATAGTGGAAATTTGATACGTGCATGCCTTACTACAGGCGAGCTGACAGGAATTGCACCAGATTGTCGGGGTAAGTTAAATGCGTTGTGAACTTCTTTCGTATGTTACAGTAGCATTGTTTGTCCCTTTTTACGGCTATTAAAAGTCTCCCCGTACATTTAATTTGTACTGATATCGGTTACTATACATATTTTTCTGAAATATTGAGTAGCGCTCTACTCGTGGCTAGGCGGCGTGGACAGTGATATGCATTTCCATTTTTGCCTATGAACAGACTTAATCAATCTGAGCCTGTCTATTCATTATTTGTCGGAGTCGGAGTCTTTTCTATGGCGTCATATATCAAACTTTAATCCATTTTCTAAACGTTCTCATTCGGAATATTATGTGCTTTAAGGTACCAAAAAAGTGAAAATAAAAAATAATTCACTGTTAGATTGACAAAAATCGTATCTTTTGACTAATAACATAAAACAAAACAAATATTGATTTTTTAATGCAGCTGAAAACGAAGTTGAGGAACCCGTAAATAAAATTAACATACGTCGACGTGAAAGATACGGAAACGGTGGTTATGTTTACACTGCACTGAATGCGGACATGACGATAACGAAAACAGGAAAACTAACACAATGGCGATTCTACAGCTTGTTTGATGGAGATATTTCCCTGCAAGTTTGGAGGTTTACCGGAGATGATATGTAAGTGTTTGTTTATGTTTCATGGTTGTATTTTTGTTGTTTTCAACAATTTCAGTTTTTGTTATACTCTCGTACAGAACACTAAGTCTTGTCGTATGAAAACATCTGATAAAATGACTCAATTTAACAGAACGAAAAGAGTCGTTAAGCTCTCTTCATACACACACGCTTAGATTTATTATCAAAACATACAGACAGATGTATCCGGACTGCAAGTATATCTTTTATTTGCTTTTCATTTAAGATCCTCTGGCATCTTAGTTGGAAAAAACTACATATCCTCAACTGGCCAGGACCGAGTACGAACTGTTTCGATTGCTTCCGAATCTCAGATTTCCGTTCAGGCCGGTGACGTCATAGCGGTATACTACCCAACCGGAAATAGAGGAGGTCTTCCTTACACGAGATGTGACTTGTCCTATGAACCGACACAGGGAACACAGATTCGACTTTACAGACCAACCGCCAGTGAACTTGTGGTTGGAAATAGCTTTTCCTTCGGCAACGACGGCGTCGATTGTAAAACCTGGTCTATAAACGCTTACATACAATAACTTTAAAGATAGTATGGATGCAATAAATATTTGTCGCCATAATTCATGGTTTTTGTCAGAAACCAAATTCGTATTTTTTGAGCTTAAAGAAATACTCCTATAAATACTAATTTGAAAAAAATAGAAATAGGTATCAGATATGCACAGACAGGACAGAGACAGAGAGACAGAGAGAGAGAGATAGAGAGAGAGAGAGAGAGAGAGAGAGAGAGAGAGAGAGAGAGAGAGAGAGAGAGAGAGAATGTGTAAAATAGAATGATATAATAATCTTTCTGCTACAATACGCCTTTTTTTCCATACTAAAGCCAAACCAAGTTACAAAAAATGCGATAAATTGATAACAGTTCTTTTTCTTTAAATCTTCCTAAAATGTGAACAATAAGTGGCATTGACATTTAACGAAATATTAGCCCTGTTACGTGGAAGGTTACTCGATGTTTCGCAAATGACCGTACCACGGCGGTAACCACTCGGGTTCTCATTTACGTTAACTGTTTATGGGGTCTATTTTGAAATTTCTCTTCTTATTAACCATGCTCTATTTTCCTCGCTTCTTTGTGACTATGCAGGTAGGCTGTGTCTTCTGAGTGAGACCATTCCTGTTAAGCATATTTCACTTTTTTAGTATTCGTAAAGGGAACCAATTAGGTTAGCAAAGGTATTATTAACAGACGCCAACGGGAGCCAGATACAGACCAAATTATATAATATTACAAACTGTAAACAACATCCTTCCGAACATCATTTTTGAAAGTCCAAAATCAAGGATGCTGCTACACCAAGTTGGTATTTAGTACTGTAAGATGGTGAGCTTTGTGGTTTCAATAAGGATTTTATCCTATGTGATGCCAAAAATAACATCCCGGGCACAAGAAGCAGAAAGTTTGCCTCAGCAGATGCCATATGGTTCTCTACCCGCTCCTAGACCACCGCCCCAAACCCTTCAATATTCCCAATGCTCTCCACCGAAATAGATTTGAAAAAAAAAACCATTAAAACTATCCCCGTTATAGAAGTTTAATTTCAGATTGCACAAATACTGCAGAGTTGACAGGTTGAAAGATATCAAGATTGTTTAATAATGCTTTATTTTATATGACTACAACAACACTACAATGTACAACATAGCACAGCTTTACAGTATGAATCAATTATCTTTTTAAGGTCTAAACAATAATTAAACAAATATTAAATCGAAATCATATAATAAGATGTTACAAATTAAATAAAAAGGTCTTAAAAATAAACATTTTCATGTAATCATCAGCACAGTTCACTATTTTTAATTATTTGTTTCTAATATAATTTATCGCAACAGTCATTCATTTAAGCTTTCGTTAAAATAAGATACTTTGATGGCATACGTTGGAAAAAGACATGTTTACCATCTCAAGTCCACATTCAATCAAAAACAAACTTTCACTGTAAAATAACTTTATAATTTCCGAATTTCCTAGTCTGTGTTTGCTATCATACCTGCCTGAAATGTCCATATTATTTGTGAATTAATACTCCGGAAAAGGTGTTCCAGAGGTTGTAGGACCCTGTATACTCGTACAATTGGTTTGTTGTCCTCCCCTCAAGACATTTAAGCCAGACAATCTGGCCAGGTTTCAGGACAAGAATAGCATCAGCTGTGTAACACTGGTTATAATTATTATAAGTATCTCCGAACTGTCCGCTCGTGTAAACGATATTATTGTAAACAAGACCATAGTAGCTTTGAAAGCCACTGATGGAGTCATAAGATATGAAATCAAATGAAGTACGTGACATGATGGGTCTAGACATGCAAGACAGTAAACAATTATATGCATTATAATCTTAATATAAGTAGATTTTGCGAGTAAAGCAACTTTGTTTCAAAATACTGCGAATAAATTTGTCGCAATTTTCAAATAGATGAATTAACGACGTATTACTATCCACTGATACATGTGTCGCTGGTACAATAACCTAAGTAATCATCCGTATATACAAAGAAAATCCCCAAAAACATTTCACATTAATCTTGTGCAACACGTTTAAGTGGCACAGTTTTTAAATCAGTCCTGACAAATGTATAAATATTACACAAAAATACTTGAAAACAATTGATAGGCATGACTTTGAGCAGTGTGACCTACAAAAGCTGCTCTGTATTTGTCACCGAATTCATAATGCTAACATAGAAATTAAAAATACGTAAAAAGATAAATGTAATTTATCGGCACGTTCAAAACTTCTGGTAAAATACACATGTAACCAAAAAATACATTGACTGAATTTTGTCATACATCAATGTTTAAATAATAATGCGCTTCAGCCTTTTTGTATCAAAACTTTATTCAAAATGACTTTAAAATAGTTCATCTCCCTCTTATTTTAAATAATTCTAATACGCTTAAAGATATTTCGCCAATAATAAAAATGTATAACAATATGAAACTTGACTTTAAAAATGTCAGAACATTAATAATTATCAGTTAAATAACAAAGCGCAATGGTCAATGAAGAAAGATGTATCTTTTTTATATCAATGTAGCCTACGACAAGTACAATAAGTACCGTACAATCTCTATATGCAAATTAGATTTAATTTTAATTATTTAGTTTTAAAACATAAGTTATTTATTAATACTAGGAAACAAATAAATAGTAACATGAAAAGTGATACGAAGTGTAAAATACGAAGTGTAAAACTACGTCTCACTAAAAGTTTACCTCTCATTTCCTCAACCTCCTTCTGTATGTTGTTCTTTAGATCTGCAGAAACCTTGTTGAACTCTTCTCTCATCACTTTGACCTCCTCCAATATGCTCTTCTTTAGATCTGCATATCCGTGTTGAACTCTTCTTTCATCACCTTGACCTCCTCCAATATGCTCTTCTTAGATCTGAATACTCTTTGTAAAAGTCTTCCCTTTCTGTCTTAGCATTTTCCCTTTCCGATGTCAGAGTCCGAAGTGAGTCCAAAACGAGCTGATTGGTCTTCATGATTTCTTTTTCCGTGGCTTCCAGTTTGATCTCCATACGTATCATCTTCTCCAGCGTCTGAACCTCGTAGTGAAACTTGGAACACTTAGGTTCCTCACAACGAACCTTTGCTACATGTACCACGAATATTAAAATTAACCACCTAATTTGAAACGAACTTATATGAATATACGAGTATAACGCACAGTTGAGTAATGCAATGCCAGTGGGTTTCAAGATCTATCCAGTCTGGGAGCACAGACACGAATAACTCAAACAGGTTTTCAAACATATGGAAGCAATATGACCAATGTCAGTTCGGTGATTTTTAAACAAACTTTAAAATTGTTTCTCAACTGTTCACAGATATATCGTGAGGATGTTTATTCTGCAAGTGAAAAACTATTTTCATTTGAATTTGGGATTAAGGCGATTCGAAGAACTATTTGACACGTTTTGAAACTGTTTATGTTATTGCCAATTGACTTTTGACACTGTTATTGTTAGCGTCTTCTAGAATTTTTCTGCAAGTATTAATTGTGTGTAGAACAAATAATCAGTTTGATAATAGCAAAACTGAAAAAAAAACGTATTACTTATCAAGAAATGCAAATGTATATAATCATTTGGAACTAAGATATTTTCAGGACACCTTAATATTTTGTTCGTATACTGGTGCGTTGGAACTTATTGCACACCTGTTTACAAAATCATTGCTTTTCTGCAGATGCGTCGCATTACAAAACCGTGTTAACTTGACAACTTGTTCAGATACTTGGAAAAGCGTTGTCAGGTTTCTCGTTCCATAATTACAATTTAGAATGAGGTAATAGAAGCAAATTCATTTTTATTGAAATAGCGGCCCAACAAAAACATACATTCAACATGATTATATCTTTTCCGATTAAAACTTTTGAAATGTATAACTATTAAAAATATGAACAGGGAAAAGGGTAAATGGCAGTGATGAAAATATTTCCACATGAAAATAATTATAATCATTTCAAAAATATTACAGCGTGGTTAAGTAAATATGCCATTTAATACGTTAAAAGTGCTACAGTTAATGATAACTAGACAGTCACGTGTCAAACAAGTACATTTTCCATAGCTAGACAGTCACGTGATAAATGTGTATTTAATGGTTAATCAGCAAAAAGCACGACCTTCCGCTAAGTTTTGCTATTACGGAGAGATTTGTACATGTAATTTGCTCCGATCTGCCGTAAAATAATTCTTGGTTGTATAAACAGAGTATTTCTTGACTGTTGACTTATCCAATTCAGTTATACCTACTTGTGTTAACAGACCTATAGAACTATGAAATTCTGTGTGTTTGGTTAACCACTCCAACCTGGGACCATGGATTAACTAAAACACCGTAAGAACTGAAATAATCTCGTCAGCGTGTTTGGCTGAGTAACATCGCTGCTTTAATGCTTTTAGGCATCTGGTAGTCTTCATATTACATGTAAGACTTAACGGTATCAAAGAATTAGTCGTAAACAAGTTGGTGTTTGGAATCAAAACAATATCATGATAATTAAAGACTGCTTATTAAATAGAAAAAAGTGTAATGGTACAATGTTTATAAACATAATTAATTTATAATAATATTATACTACGGAAGCGTTTTAAGCCTCGTTTTGTAGACTGCAAGTTGTCTTAGAGAAATCTTTTCGGGGAATTCAGTGAAATAGTGGAGTTATTGAGTAAGATTGTGTGCGTATTCCCAAAACAAAAAGAAAATATATCAATATATCGTATTTCATTATTTGCAGAGCCTGAACTGATATTATTTGTTTGATGCGTTGTGAACTTCTTTCATATGTTACAGTAGCATTGTTTGTTCCGTGTGGCGGCTGTAAAAAGTCTCCCCGTATATTCAATGTGTACTGATATTGGTCACTATCTTTGAGCACGAAACATATTTTTTCTGAAATATTGAATAGCGCTCAACCCGGGTTTATGCGGTGTGGACAGTGATATGCATTTCCATATCTGCTCATGAACAGACTCAATCAAACTCAGCCTACTTATCCATTGTTTGTGTGAATCGGTTTCTTTCCTATGACGTCATTATATCAAATTTGAATCAATTTTATAAACGTTCTTCTTCGAAGTATTATATGTATTAAGGTACCAAAACAGGTGAAAATAAAAATGAATTTACTGTTTGAAAACAGTGAAATACCACTTATATTTCACCGAGAAAATTCTAATATTCACCGGAAAGATTGCCAAAAATCGTAACTTTTGACTAAATTACATAAAACACGACATAATTATTGTGATTTTTTAATGCAGCTGAAAACGAAGTTGAGGAACCAGTCAATAATGTTAACATACGTCGACGTGAAAGATACGGAGACGGTGGTTATGTGTACACTGCACTGAATGCGGACATATACGAAAACAGGAAAACTAACAAAATGGTGATTCTACAGCTTGTTTGATAGAGATATTTCCCTGCAAGTTTGGAGGTTTACCGGAGATGATATGTAAGTGTTTGTTTATGTTTCATGATTGTATTTTTGTTGTTTTAAACAATTTCAGTTTTTGTTATACTCTCGTACAGAACACTAAGTCTTGTCGTACGACAGCATCTGATAAAATGGCTCAATTTAACAGAACAAAAAGAGTCGTTAAGACCCCTTTATAAACACACGCTTAGATTTATTATCAAATGAACATTCAGACAGATGTATCCGGACTGCTATAGTATATCTTTCATTTGCTTTTCATTTAAGATCCTCTGGCATCTTAGTTGGAAAAAAACTACATATCCTCAACTGGCCAGGACCGAGTACGAACAGTGTCGATTGCTTTCGAATCTCAGATTTCCGTTCAGGCCGGTGACGTCATAGCGGTATACTACCCAACCGGAAATAGAGGAGGCCTTCCTTACACGAGATGTGACTTGTCCCATGAACCGACACAGGGGACACAGATTCGACTGTACAGACCAACCGCCAGTGAACTTGTGGTTGGAAATAGCTTTTCCTTCGGCAACGACGGCGTCGATTGTAAAACCTGGTCTATTAATGCTTACATACAATAACTTAAAAGATAGTATGGATGCAATAAATATTTCTCGGCATTATTCATGGTTTTTGTCAGAAACCAGTTTCGTATTTTTTTAGCTGAATGAAATACTCCTATCAATACTAAAATGATAGATATAATTAACACATATGTCATGGTTAATAATGTTGATACGCATAAGACCTGTGCATGGATATATTTTTAGTAAGTATCATGCGCTTAATATGTGTCTTTTCGCGTAATGAATTATTCACACCGACGGTTGTTACTGCAAATCTGTTTTCTGTCCGTTGCCTAAATATGACAGAAAATAATAACCTCTTAGTGTATTCAGAAATTAACAAATGTTAAATGTTTTAAAGGTGACAATACAGGAACGTCACCTTTATTAAAGAAAAGTATAAATAGGTACGTAAGAAAAAGACACATTCTGCAAACAACAAACAGAAACGAGAGAGAGAGAGAGAGAGAGAGAGAGAGGGAGAGGGAGAGGGAGAGAGAGAGAGAAATGTGTACAAAAATAATGATATGATCTTTCTGCTACAATAGACCGTTTCTTTCCATACTAAACCCAAACCAAGGTACAAAAATACGATGAAATGATGGCAGTTCTTATAATTTTTATAATATGAAAAATCAAGTAGCACTGGCATTAAACGAAATATTTGCCCTGTTACATGTACGTGGACTGTTAACGATGTTTCGCAAATGACCGTATGATGGGGGTAAATACTCGGGTTCACATTTTCTTCAAACCATCGCTCTCCCCGCAATAGACTTTTAATTTCAGATTTCACAAATAGTGTAGATTGACAGTTTGTAAGGGATCAAGAATGTTTCATAATTCTTTATTTTATAAAGTTACGAAAATACTACAATGTACAACATAGCACTGTCAGCTTGAAAGTAAGAATCAATTTTCTCTTTAAGGTCTTAACAATAATTAAACAAAAATTAAAGCAAAATCATATATTAAGATGTAACAAATAAAAATGTCTTAAAAACAAATATTTTCATTGAATCGTCTGCACTGTATTTTAGAGGTTCACTACTAATATTGTTAACTATTTGTTTTCAAATATAATTTATTGCAACAGTCATTCATATAATCTTTCCTTAAAAAAGATACTTTGCTTACGTTAGAAAAAGATACGTTTATATGTACCATCAGAAGCCAAACTTCAATCAAAAGCAAAGTTTAACAGTATAATATCTTTATAATTTCCGCATTTCTGTGTTTGCTATCATAGCTGCCTGTTAGGCCTAAAATAAACTATTATTTGTTTCCCTATCCACGACCGACCCGAAAAAAACGGGGCGACCCGAAAATATTTTATCGCCGAAACCTTAATGATATTTTTTTTATTTGGTAAGAAAAACCTAGAGACGAAAATGCATTTATTTCGAATCACTTTGAGTACGTAAGTATTAGAGCAGTAAACAGGTACCACGTTCTACTTATATATAGTAAACAACAGTTAGGTATTACCCAAGGGAAAATGTATGTGGATCATTAAATTGAAAATTTCACACAAACAAAATTAGCTACATACCGACCCATACTAAATCTGCTTGGGTGGGGAAACAAAAATATTTTAACTCTGGCCTTGTGTCCATATTATTTGTGAATTAACACTCCGGCAAAGGTGTTCCAAGAGTTGCCTGAACCTGACGTATGCTCGTACAATTGGTTTGATGTTGACCCATAAAGACATTTTAGCCAGACTTTCTGGCCAGGTCTCAGGACGAGAATAGCATCAGCTGTGTAACACTTGACATAATTAGTATCTCCGAACCGACCGCTGGTGTAAACGATATTATCGTAAACAAGACCGTATTGAAAGTATATTGCAGCCGACATGCAGATATGAATGGTAAACAGGTAGGTCCCAGCAAGAGGAACAGTGAAGATACCGGTTGTATTGTCGTAGGCACCACCCTCGTTCATCATGATGGTGGAGAATACCACTGTTTGTCCGGTCTCTATGCTTAGATCTGCCGGGCCTCGGGCTTTAAAAGCCACTGATGGTGTCATCAGGTTTTCTAAAATATTTAACATATTTCTAAGAAATGAACTCTAATGAAGTAAGTGCGTGATGTCCGGCAAGGCAAACATCAATAATATTACATGATAATCAAAATTTGTGTAGCTTCTTCGGGTTAACATTACTGCGAATAAGTAAACAGGTTTTTTTTAGTTTATCGCAATTTTCAAATAATCATTCAACATCGTATAAGAATTCCCCGATACATACGACATCAGTAATCGTCCGTCAATACAATAACATGGTGTAAGCAGAGTATCTAAAATACATATTTTCAAATTAAATATGTTGTTTTAAATGTTTTGTGCAACGCATAAACATATTTAATTTAATGACAATTTTAAAGTATACCCATCGAGTTAAGCAACTTGGTTTTATGTGTAATGTTTATGTTAATCCAAATTACAGCTAGATTGCGTTCGTCTATCTGTCACATTATCAATTATTATTATATACCCATGAATGATTCTAGCATAGTGCAGCGTTAATACGCAAAATTGATACAAATCGTCAGATTAAAAATTCGTATTGCAATATTGCACATTGTCAAATTTTCCGATTCTGTATTTTTGCAGCTTCCGGTAGTTTCTACGTTTCAAAATGGCCAAATTAAACCGAGGTATTTCCACAAATTTAGATTTGTTGACTCCAATGACACTCTTTCTTTAAAAATAACCATTGATTTCATGGCCTTTACAAATAAAAAAATATAAAAATCGTCAAATAATGTGAAAGAAAGGTAAATTAATAGTCATTGCGGATATCTATAAATATCGCCAGAACAACGAACGACTAGACTAAGTGCTTTTTTAGGGAGCGAAGAAGTGAATATACCGTTCAACTATCCCAATTTAAATATCCATTAGCAACAATCCTTCCTATTTTCTGTTTAAAGCCTGATCCTTTGATTTGATGTAAACAAAGCTCGTTGCTGTGGTATAAGAACGAAAAACTTTCAAATCCTAGTCGTTACATATCAAATTCCACGGTAAACACTTCCAGCATCTTTGGTTCTTGTCCAATTTTTACTGTTATTGTTTTTAGTCCTTCAAAGATTTGAAAGTTAAATAATTCTTCATCTGACAGAATCGATCCTGGCGCTTGAAAATGTAAACATTTGTTCGATGAAGTAGAGATTGGTGGTTTATTGTGACGTAATGGCTTACATCACATTTCACTATTCATTATTGATTTAGTGCTCATTTAATTGGAAGTGAAATAAGGGTATATAATAAAAGGAACATTATACCAGCATGCAATCTGTATGTAGGTTTGTATTATTTCTCGTTGCGTATGTAAACCATATCACGCGAGACCTTCGGTCTCGCGTGATATTATTAATATACCCAACTCGACAAATACAAACCTACAAATTGCATAATGGTATAATATTCCATATGTATATCGCCCAGTCATAGTCTCTTAATGTACACCAACAATTCAACACACACATCCGACAGTATCGGTAGTAATTAGTTCTGACAATCCTCTATACTTAGCAAATAAAACTGATAAATTTTGCAACAGAATATATCAAAACGTAAATACAAACGTGGAGACTGTGCCATCATCTGTAATAATAACATAAGTTAATAATTTTTATTATTTTATTTTCTCTATTTGTTATCATACATGTATGGTAACGTTTGTTTTATTATATTCCACACGCACTGAAATGTGCAGATATGAACCTTACTAAAATTAACAAAGTTGACACTGTGTGACTGCATTTATATTTAACACAATACTTTTTTGGTTTTTTTAACAATGTATAATGATTTGAGAAGTAATTATGCACTTGAAGCCATGTTATTACTATTAATAAACTTACTTCTCATTTCCTTAACCTCTTCCAATATGTTCGTCTTAGGCTCTGAATAATCCCTGTTGAAATTCTCCCTTTCCGATGTTAGATCCCGAAGTGAGTCCAGCACAAGCTGATTTGTCTTCAATATTTCTTTCTCCATGGCTTCCACTTTAATCTCCGTACGTATCATTTTGTCCAGAGTCTGAGCCTCATAGTGAAACTTTGAACACTGAGGTTCCTCACAAAGAACCTTTGCTACATTAACCACGAACATAAAAATCAACCACTTCATTTCTAAATGTACTAAGATGTACCTAATATATGAATTTATATCGTACACTAGAATAAATCAATGCCAGTGGGTTTCAATATCCATCCAGTCTGGAAGCACAGATACGAATGGAACACAAGTTTCTTTACATGTGGGAACATTTTGTCTACTGCAAGTTTGTTGATTTTGGAACAGGCATCTTCCAATTAACTGTACAAAACTAATAGCTCAGCTATTAAAACTGAACGTGCAAAACACATCTTTGACTTAAAAATTGCATTAAGGCGCTTCAAAATATCTTTAAAATAATCAGAATTATTTGAGACGTTTTGCAAGTTGTTTATTGTCTGTCGACTATTTCCACAATAATTGCTAAGGTCTTATATAATTTATATAATTTAACTGCAAGAATCAGTTGTAATATACATGTATACTTGTGGACAAAAGTCTTGTCCGGTATGTTTGTTTCTTAGTATCTTTGAAACGTGCGTAGTTAGGACCTTGAAAGTTTGCCTTCTTTATGTCTGTATTTAAACCTGTTTGTTTTTCATTGAATGCATATAAATGTCATATTTCGATAGGTACCAAAATCTCTGAGTGTTTGATAAAAACAATTAAGATATTGTAGTTTTCGTAGATCGGACAAGACTTTTGTCCATAAGCATATATAGAACAAATTAAAGCAAATCTAACAAGTAGTTATGAAACGAAGATATACGCTTTCAATTACACATCACCGGTCTTAATAAATAAAATATATATTCAGATCACCTTAATATTTTGTTCGTAGATTGAAGATTGTAAAGTTCAGCATTGCTGTGTCTATTTATCTAAGTAAATTCATTGCTTTTCAGCAGAGAAGTTGAAGTGTTAAGTCATGTGAACTATTTATTTAGATAAGGAGATTAATTTCAGGATTCTGGTTCATACCTCCTAAAATGTAAAATTCACGCAAAGGAAGGCAGAAAAATATAAATGTTTTATTAAAAAAGAAATTCAAGAAAAATATACAATGTCATGCAACAGGAGGTATTTTTTCCGCTTTGAAAACTTATGAAATGTATTACTGTAAACACAAGAAAAAAGGGAAAACCACAGATATGAAAATATTTTTAGGATCAAAAAGAAAAACGGGGTAGGTAGTTATGTTATTGATTTGAAAAGGATTTCGTGGAAATAAAACAACTAGGCCACCGATATGGCGTATCAATAACTAGACAGTCACGTGACGATGTCGTAAAGATGTTGAATTTGAATAAAGATATTCTAAAATATTAAGAAAATATAATCGTGTCAAATCTTGACCTTCTTTAAACAAAATTAAATACCATACGTCTCACAAAAAAGTCTAATATTCGTAACAAGAATGTGTAACTTTTTAAGGGATGCTAACTATATCCGTTAGTATACCCTTACTTTGTTGACTGTTTCTTAAAACAAAGTGTGTGTATTGTGTTTATATTGTGAATGTGATTGTGCGTTGATTTTGAAACTGTGCTTGTCATGCTTGTTTCTTGGCCATATGTTATGATTGCAAATGGCCAAAAACGATGTTTACTGTTTTGCCAATAAATTTTAAACTTAAAACAATATTCAGGAATTCATTCTTCTTTATTATGACATTGTTTACTTCAAAATTCAATTCATTCATAATTAAGAATGTTAAGCATCAATTTACTTAATACGTTTATGTATAATATCCTTTTCATCAGTTTATACTCGTGACTATTTTGTTACATGCAGAATAAACAATGCGAATGTGTCATAATTATAGTTAAATATTGCTTGTCACGGCGTGTCACCTGTTCTTAAAAATAAGAATAATATGCTATTTAACTCTTGACACAAAATGTATTACATATTACAGTATGTTTTATCACGAACAACTATCTGGAAAAAAAAACTGGATTGTTTCGGGTTTTGCCGTGTGGCGGCTGCACAAAGTCTCTAGGAACGTTCAGACAGAGCTATTATCAATTGGCATCCTTGCAGGCCTTTGAGCATGGTTTGTGTAAATATAGAGTAGCACTGAACCCGGAGCTAGGCGACGTGGGTAGTAATGTGCATTTCCATTACTGGCCATGAACATGCTCAATAAAACCGAGCCTGCAATATTTTGATATTTGTCGTGTTCGGTGGCTTCTAAAGTTCCCTTTCTAATTAATCATTATCTAGAATGAACATAATTTATTAAAATCAAAATAACCTAAGCGTTATGTTGTTAACACGAAAAAGAAAAGGACCGATGTGCTTTTCTTTTATAATTTTTATTTAATTACTTTGTATTCTGAATAATTTTTACTACTCACAATGCTCAGTAGGTAGCGATGCCAGATTTGCATGGCTTTTAATTACTGAGTTGCGTGACTAGAAGTTATGTTTATAGACAGAAAAATATTCTGAATATATTTCGTTCGGAGAAATGCGCGAATTCAAATCTGAGCGATATTACACCATGCAAACAGTGCTTTAACGATATAAATATTTAATGCCCTTACGAAATTTTGCGCGAAAATTCGTAATCATATATCATTAAATTATTCTACACTTTTAATAATTGAGTAATTGATCAACATTAAAATCTTCATAATTTCATACAGTTTCAATAAATTGTCCAAATAAGTAAAATAAATTCAGTTTGATTTTGGCAGTTTACTTTCGCTTATAAAATATCGAAACAGTTCGCTAATAAAATAGAACTTTGGATTTTATGTTATGTTCTCTGACAATAACAAAAATGTATTGTTCGTGTAGAAAATTTTGACAGAATCAAAGGAATACGTTGTAAGTTTTCTAAAGCCCATATTTTATCATATGTGCAGGGTACAATATCGTTTTTTTTTCCGAAATTCGTTTTCGTGACGTTACAAACAAGTACATTATCGATAACTAGACAGTCACGTGACAAACAAGTACGTTAGCGATAACTAGACACTCAAGTGACTAACAAGTACATTAAAGTAATTATGATTTATCAGAAAGAAGTTTTAACATTTTGATATCATTATGTTCTGTGGTTTAGTATCGATTTTGTGTTTCCTGTAGTCTAAGATGAAAATGGAACTTTGAAAGCCACCAAACACTAAAAATATGAAAATATTGCGGCTCGGTTTTATTAAGCCTGTTCATTGGGCGGTAATAGTAATGCATATGACTGACCACGCCGCTTTCAATCAGGTGGTGTATTCTTCATCGCTTAAACAAATATTCATATTAAACTCGATGGCAAAAAGGTAATAGTTCGTGCACCAAAGAAACTGGTTTAAATCCCCAGTGCTTCTACCCCTCAAAACCCTTTAGTTAATAAAATGATAAAATAATAAGCGTGCATTCTTTTTTTACACGATCTGGAACTTAGTTTCTTCTGTAATAAAAACAGATGTTTTCACTTTTTTATACAAGTGTTTTACTGAAGAGATTGAAATCTAACAGAAAAGAGGTATAACACCAGTGTACTGATTATTTCCAACGGGCATCTTGTTACTTCAGTAAACTTTGATTTTAACCATTCCAAGATAAGTATTTTTTCTTCCTTAATATTGTTGCGTAGTCAAGATTAAAAGTTCGTTTCATAAATTTATACATTAAAATTAAAAGATGAAACTAATTACAATCAGATATTTCACAGCGTTTTTCAGTGTCCTCAGATGAGTTTCTGCCAAACGAAACTGTGATAGAGGTTCAATTCCAAATTCTTACATGTAAAACTAAATCAAGTTATATATGCTAACGATTGTATAGTGAGGGATTGTTCATTAAATCAAAAAAGTCAACAACAACGTTTCATTTAAGTAAGCCGGATACACGTCCCTCTTGAATTGAACCTGGAGGTATGAAATAAACTACATATAATAAGATATCTATCACTGGTTAAATCTTCTTTTAAAAATATTGTAATATACTGTACAAAGGAAGCAAGATCTAAAGTTTAAATTAAAATTTAAATGCAAACCGGATTTCAACTAAAATCAACTTTTATTGGCAGAACGGTATGGGGAGAAGTTGCAATGTAATTCAAATATTTAAATAAGTACGGGCAATTTGCTTAACAAAGATGCCAGAATATTACATTATTACGTATATTCTCTGTCCGTAGATGAAGCTGTTCATGTTTTGTTCAGCGAACATAAAATGGAATTTATGTGAAAATACCCTATAGAATGCTCCGTGATCATGGTCTATACGCACTATTGTTCTAAACGTTTGCATCACAAATTGTAATGTTTGCCCCGCTTTTATAAAGAACGCATTTGCTACCTTCTCTGGCGCCATTCATAAACAATTTATTCTTTTAGTTATTACAACACAGCAAATTAAATTAAAACCTAACTTTAATAATAAAATGCAAAACTTACATTATTGTTATATATGAATGATGCTTTTTGTCATTGCAATAATAACTGTATGTAATGTTCGTATCATTTGTGGATTAACACTCCAGAAAAAGTGTTCCAGTATGTAGTTGTTAAATCCTGACGTATACTCATACAATTGGTTTGATGTCGACCCATGAAGACATTTTAGCCAGACGTGCTGTCCAGGTTTTAGGACGAGAATCGCGTTAGCTGTGTGACAAATGTTGTAATCCTTTTCTGCGAATGATCCGCTGGTGTAAACGATATTATCGTAAACAAGCCCGTAGTAAAAATATTTTCCGACATGCATGCAGATATGAATGGTAAACAGATAGGTCCCAGCCACAGGAACTGTGAAGATACCTGTAGTATTGTCGTAGGCTCCGCCCTCGTTCATCATGATGGTGGAGAATATCACTGTTTGTCCGGTCGATAAACTCAGATCTGCTGGTCCACGGGCTTTAAACGTCACTGATGGTGTAATCAGATTACCTAAAATATTTTAAAAAGTATTAACAAGAAATGAACTCGAATGTTGTATGTATGTAATGATGTGTCGTGACATGCGAGACAGTCATCGATTCATGATAATCACAAATTTAAACTTTATTGTTTAATTACTGCAAATTCGTAAACAGGTATTTTTTTTAATTTGTCGCAATTTTCAAATAATCAATTAAAAATACCAATACATGAATCGCTGAAACAACGTCCTTTGTAATCGTCCATCAATACAAAAAAGATTCGCAATACACTGCCCACATTAATTTTGAACAACGTGTTTTAGTGCCTATTAAGTTTATACAATTTTACATCTTTAAATCAGTCCTGACCATTGCATAGATTTTACACGAAATTACTTGAAAATAATCCAAAGAAGTACTTAAGCAGCATGACTGGCAAAAGCTGCTCTGTATTTGCCACCGCATTCATCATGCTAACATAGAACTTAAAAGTACGTAAATAGTTAATGTATGTTATCCCCACTTTCAACAGTACTGGTGAAATAACTACATTGACTCATTCTGTCATACATCAGTCTTTTTGTATTTTAATGACTATGACATAGTTTATCTCCTTTTTATTTAAAATAATTCTAACACGTATATATTTCGAATTGCCTTAATCATGGTTATGCCAAACTGAAATTAAATATATTGTAAGTATGCCCAACTCCATTTGGTTAGTAATTTGTTATTTTATTTAATATCACAGTGACCTTGATTTTTGACCTACTGACCTAAAAATCAATAGGTGTCATCTACGGGTGATAACTAACCTCCTAAATCGGAGGACTGTATGTCAAATGTTTGTCTAGTTATTGGTCGTACACGGTTGGTTACGGAAGGACGGACGGACCGACTGACCAGCCGACCGAAATGTGCTAAGAAATAAACCCACGCTTCATCGAAGTGGTGGGGGGGGGGGGGGTAAAATATGTAAAACATGTAAGAACTTTAATATTATCAATGTATAAACTCTCTCTCTCTCTCTTCTCTCTTCTCTCTCTCTCTCTCTCTCTCTCTCTCTCTCTCTCTCATATATATATATATTTATATCGGTGGCACATCGGAGATATCGGTTGTAGACAGGTTGTTGATTGGTGAAGATCGGTGTTATACAGGTTGTCGATTCCTTATTTGTAAAATATTTTCACAGATCGAGAATTTTAAACAAATTTAAAAATCACAATCGGTAATTTTTCACTTATCCTTCCCAAATAGAAGTAAATCATGCAGGTGACCATTAGGTGATATCGGTGATGTCATCGGTTCTCTCCATAATTTGGCTAAAAAAACTATCGATTAATCACTGATAGCTCTGTGTAACTGGGGTGTAACATCAGTGTATTCTACTTTATTTGCGATAAGTGCAATGCAACCTTTATACGCGTAAGAGATACTTAAATTATTAATTTTTTAAACATCAGTTGCTTCTTAACAAACAAATAACTAGTAACATAAACATGATAAGCAAATGATGCTACAAAATACGAAGTATACAAAATGAATATATCTCAATAAAAGTTTACCTCTCATTTCCTCAACCTCCTCCAATATGCTCTTCTTTAGATCTGCATAATCCTTGTTGAACTCTTCTTTCATCACCTGGACCTCCTCCAATATGCTCTTCATTAGATCTGAATACTGTTTGTTTAAGTCTTCCCTTTCTGTCGTAGCATTTTCCCTTTCCGATGTCAGAGTCCGAAGTGAGTCCAGAACAAGCTGATTGGTTTTCATGATTTCTTTTTCCGTGGCTTCCTGTTTGACCTCCATACGTATCATCTTCTCCAGCGTCTGAACCTCGTAGTGAAACTTGGAACACTGAGGTTCATCGCAAAAAACATTAGCTACATGTACCACGAATATTAAAATCAACAACCTCATTTTAAACGAACTTATATGAATATACGAGTATATCGCATAATCGAGTAATGCAAGTGAGTTTCAAGATCTATCCAGTCTGGGAGATCATATACGAATGACTCAAACTAGTTTACGTACACGTGGAAGCAATTTGTCTAATGTCATTTCGGTGATTCTGAAACAGACTTTAAATTGTGTTTCAACTGTTCACAGATTTATCGTGAGAATGTTTATTCTGCAAGTCAAAAACTGTTTTCATTTGAATTTGGGATTAAGGCGATTCGAAGAGCTATTGGACACGTTTTAAAAACTGTTTATGTTATTGCCGATTGACTTTTGTCACTGTTATTGTTAGAGTATCATAGAACTTTTCTGCAAGTATTCATTGTGTGTAGAACAAATAATAGCAAAACTGAAAAAAGCCGTATTACTTATATAGAAATGCAAATGTATGTAATCATTTGGAACTAAGATATTTTCAGGACACCTTAATATTTTGTTCGTAGCGTTGGAAATTATTGCACAGCTGTTTACAAAATCATTGTTTTTCTGCAGATGCGTTGAATTACAAATCGTGTGAACTTGACAACTTGTTCAGATACGTGGGAAAGTGATGTCAGGTTTCTCGTACCAGAATAACAGTTAAGAATGAGGGAATAGACGCACATTCATTTTTTATTGAAATGGCGACCCAACAAAAACATACATTCAACATGATTACATCTTTTCCGATTAAAAACTTTTGAAATGTATAACTATTAAAATATGAACAGGGAAAAAGGTAAATGGCAGTGATGAAAATATTTCCACATGAAAATAATTATAATCATTTCAAAAATATTACAGCGTGGTTAAGTAAATATGCCATTTAATACGTTAAAAGTGCTACAGTTAATGATAACTAGACAGTCACGTGTCAAACAAGTACATTTTCGATAGCTAGACAGTCACGTGATAAATGTGTATTTAATGGTTAATCAGCAAAAAGCACGACCTTCCGCTAAGTTTTGCTATTACGGAGAGATTTGTACATGTAATTTGCTCCGATCTGTCGTAAAATAATTCTTGGTTGTATAAACAGAGTATTTCTTGACTGTTGACTTATCCAAAATCAGTTATACCTACTTGTGTTAACAGACCTATAGAACTAGTAAATTCTGTGTGTTTGGTGACCCTGTTAACCACTACAACCTTGGACCATGTATTAACTAAAACACCGTAAGAACTGAAATAATCTCGTCAGCGTGTTTGGCTGAGTAACATCGCTGCTTTAATGCTTTTAGGCATCTGGTAGTCTTCATATTACATGTAAGACTTAACGGTATCAAAGAATTAGTCGTAAACAAGTTGGTGTTTGGAATCAAAACAATATCATGATAATTAAAGACTGCTTATTAAATAGAAAAAAGTGAAATGGTACAATGTTTATAAACATAATTAATTTATAATAATATTATACTACGGAAGCGTTTTAAGCCTCGTTTTGTAGACTGCAAGTTGTCTTAGAGAAATCTTTTCGGGGAATTCAGTGAAATAGTGGAGTTATTGAGTAAGATTGTGTGCGTATTCCCAAAACAAAAAGAAAATATATCAATATATCGTATTTCATTATTTGCAGAGCCTGAACTGATATTATTTGTTTGATGCGTTGTGAACTTCTTTCATATGTTACAGTAGCATTGTTTGTTCCGTGTGGCGGCTGTAAAAAGTCTCCCCGTATATTTAATGTGTACTGATATTGGTCACTATCTTTGAGCACGAAACATATTTTTTCTGAAATATTGAGTAGCGCTCAACCCGGGTTTATGCGGTGTGGACAGTGATATGCATTTCCATATCTGCTCATGAACAGACTCAATCAAACTCAGCCTACTTATCCATTGTTTGTGTGAATCGGTTTCTTTCCTATGACGTCATTATATCAAATTTGAATCCATTTTCTAAACGTTCTTCTTCGAAGTATTATATGTATTAAGGTACCAAAACAGGTGAAAATAAAAATGAATTTACTGTTTGAAAACAGTGAAATACCACTTATATTTCACCGAGAAAATTCTAATATTCACCGGAAAGATTGCCAAAAATCGTAACTTTTGACTAAATTACATAAAATACAACATAATTATAGTGATTTTTTAATGCAGCTGAAAACGAAGTTGAGGAACCAGTCAATAATGTTAACATACGTCGACGTGAAAGATACGGAGACGGTGGTTATGTGTACACTGCACTGAATGCGGACATATACGAAAACAGGAAAACTAACAAAATGGTGATTCTACAGCTTGTTTGATAGAGATATTGCCCTGCAAGTTTGGAGGTTTACCGGAGATGATATGTAAGTGTTTGTTTATGTTTCATGATTGTATTTTTGTTGTTTTAAACAATTTCAGTTTTTGTTATACTCTCGTACAGAACACTAAGTCTTGTCGTACGACAGCATCTGATAAAATGGCTCAATTTAACAGAACAAAAAGAGTCGTTAAGACCCCTTTATAAACACACGCTTAGAATTATTATCAAATGAACATTCAGACAGATGTATCCGGACTGCTATAGTATATCTTTCATTTGCTTTTCATTTAAGATCCTCTGGCATCTTAGTTGGAAAAAAACTACATATCCTCAACTGGCCAGGACCGAGTACGAACAGTGTCGATTGCTTTCGAATCTCAGATTTCCGTTCAGGCCGGTGACGTCATAGCGGTATACTACCCAACCGGAAATAGAGGAGGCCTTCCTTACACGAGATGTGACTTGTCCCATGAACCGACACAGGGGACACAGATTCGACTGTACAGACCAACCGCCAGTGAACTTGTGGTTGGAAATAGCTTTTCCTTCGGCAACGACGGCGTCGATTGTAAAACCTGGTCTATTAATGCTTACATACAATAACTTAAAAGATAGTATGGATGCAATAAATATTTCTCGGCATTATTCATGGTTTTTGTCAGAAACCAGTTTCGTATTTTTTGAGCTGAATGAAATACTCCTATCAATACTAAAATGATAGATATAATTAACAAATATGTCATAGACACGGTTAATAATGTTGATACGCATAAGACCTGTGCATGGATATATTTTTATTAAGTATCATGCGCTTAATATGTGTCTTTTCGCGTAATGAATTATTCACACCGACGGTTGTTACTGCAAATCTGTTTTCTGTCCGTTGCCTAAATATGACAGAAAATAATAACCTCTTAGTGTATTCAGAAATTAACAAATGTTAAATGTTTTAAAGGTGACAATACAGGAACGTCACCTTTATTAAAGAAAAGTATAAATAGGTACGTAAGAAAAAGACACATTCTGCCGAAAACGTCATCTGCAAACAACAAACAGAAACGAGAGAGAGAGAGAGAGAGAGAGAGAGAGAGAGAGAGAGAGAGAGAGAGAGAGAGAGAGGGAGAGGGAGAGGGAGAGAGAGAGAGAGAGAAATGTGTACAAAAATAATGATATGATCTTTCTGCTACAATAGACCGTTTCTTTCCATACTAAACCCAAACCAAGGTACAAAAATACGATGAAATGATGGCAGTTCTTAAAATTTTTATAATATGAAAAATCAAGTAGCACTGGCATTAAACGAAATATTTGCCCTGTTACGTGGACTGTTAACGATGTTTCGCAAATGACCGTATGATGGGGGTAAATACTCGGGTTCACATTTTCTTCAAACCATCGCTCTCCCCGCAATAGACTTTTTATTTCAGATTTCACAAATAGTGTAGATTGACAGTTTCTAAGGGATCAAGAATGTTTCATAATTCTTTATTTTATAAAGTTACGAAAATACTACAATGTACAACATAGCACTGTCAGCTTTAAAGTAAGAATCAATTTTCTCTTTAAGGTCTTAACAATAATTAAACAAAAATTAAAGCAAAATCATATATTAAGATGTAACAAATAAAAATGTCTTAAAAACAAATATTTTCATTGAATCGTCTGCACTGTATTTTAGAGGTTCACTACTAATATTGTTAACTATTTGTTTTCAAATATAATTTATTGCAACAGTCATTCATATAATCTTTCCTTAAAAAAGATACTTTGCTTACGTTAGAAAAAGATACGTTTATATGTACCATCAGAAGCCAAACTTCAATCAAAAGCAAAGTTTAACAGTATAATATCTTTATAATTTCCGCATTTCTGTGTTTGCTATCATAGCTGCCTGTTAGGCCTAAAATAAACTATTATTTGTTTCCCTATCCACGACCGACCCGAAAAAAACGGGGCGACCCGAAAATATTTTATCGCCGAAACCTTAATGATATTTTTTTTTATTTGGTAAGAAAAACCTAGAGACGAAAATGCATTTATTTCGAATCACTTTGAGTACGTAAGTATTAGAGCAGTAAACAGGTACCACGTTCTACTTATATATAGTAAACAACAGTTAGGTATTACCCAAGGGAAAATGTATGTGGATCATTAAATTGAAAATTTCACACAAACAAAATTAGCTACATACCGACCCATACTAAATCTGCTTGGGTGGGGAAACAAAAATATTTTAACTCTGGCCTTGTGTCCATATTATTTGTGAATTAACACTCCGGCAAAGGTGTTCCAAGAGTTGCCTGAACCTGACGTACGCTCGTACAATTGGTTTGATGTTGACCCATAAAGACATTTTAGCCAGACTTTCTGGCCAGGTCTCAGGACGAGAATAGCATCAGCTGTGTAACACTTGACATCATTAGTATCTCCGAACCGACCGCTGGTGTAAACGATATTATCGTAAACAAGACCGTAGTGAAAGGTTATTGCAGCCGACATGCAGATATGAATGGTAAACAGGTAGGTCCCAGCAAGAGGAACAGTGAAGATACCGGTTGTATTGTCGTAGGCACCACCCTCGTTCATCATGATGGTGGAGAATACCACTGTTTGTCCGGTCTCTATGCTTAGATCTGCCGGGCCTCGGGCTTTAAAAGCCACTGATGGTGTCATCAGGTTTTCTAAAATATTAAACATATTTCTAAGAAATGAACTCTAATGAAGTAAGTGCGTGATGTCCGGCAAGGCAAACATCAATAATATTACATGATAATCAAAATTTGTGTAGCTTCTTCGGGTTAACATTACTGCGAATAAGTAAACAGGTTTTTTTTAGTTTATCGCAATTTTCAAATAATCATTCAACATCGTATAACAATTCCCCGATACATACGACATCAGTAATCGTCCGTCAATACAATAACATGGTGTAAGCAGAGTATCTAAAATACATATTTTCAAATTAAATATGTTGTTTTAAATGTTTTGTGCAACGCATAAACATATTTAATTTAATGACAATTTTAAAGTATACCCATCGAGTTAAAGGAGTATATGACAATAAGTTCTAACGGACAGAATTTTTTAAAACTTTGCACAATTAAAGAGAATTCCTTCAAAAACAAAATGATATAAAGAAAAATATAGCTTTCCACGCTTGTTGACTGGCGCGCATGCGCCAGTCTTATCTAACGATGCTGTGAACTCTGCGACGCGCAGTCCTTAACTTCGGGTGTATCATTGCGACCACGAGAGCGTATCAAGTAAGTGATCACCGCGAGAGCAGGCCGAAATGTTCTGCACAGGTGTGAAGCACAATGCAGCACACCATTCCACGAATTCTGAGCGATTGATAGTAAGTTTCCGTGTAATTTTGGAGCACCCATGCCCAAAATTCCATCGAACAAATGTAGTTTGAAATCATGACCAGCTACGGCAGAGAACAAGCAACTGGATATGAATGAGAAGTTTAGTTACGCCTGAAAGATTTCGTAGTTGTGTGGCATAAAAAGTAGTACATTTTAAGAAAATACAAATATTTCGAGAAGGAATGCGAACTTTGAAAGATAATGCTACATATAAAAACAAGAAAACAATTTAATGTTGTTGTTCGAACAACTATGAAAGGATATTAAAAGAACGATTAAAACAAATCAGTCACGTGACAAGCGGGCGATAGCGTGGGTTGCCATTTTGGTTAGGTTGGAGTAGTTGTGGATCGAGATTTTGCTCGGCTAACAAGGACCGGGCCGGGTCCCAGTACTAGTGTTCTCCCCAGACAACCGTTAACAAGCTTTGATCTATTTCCAACAAGTGTTAAATTCGCCGACATCCGTTTATTCAAAATCGACATGCCATACTTTTCTGTTTCTTGCATTGTAAACACAGGTCGCTTTTCAATACACACCTCATTCAAGGTTAAGCAATGGGCGATTTGACCAATCACAATCGATTTCTTTACTATCAGCTGGATAACTCCGCCTCTCGTATTTTGGCTCTGTTGACTTGATATTCTCAATTAATAGCGGAACCCAGTGTTTTTGACATACTGTTCAATGATTTTAATGAGATGCGATTATGAGTAATTATTTGGTTATTCTTAGTTCTGTGATTAGAAGACAAACACTTCTAAAAGTATACTGTATACACGTATGAAAATAATTGTGCGATAATGGATTTGTTTTAAACAAATCTATTGGCAAGTTGCAGTTAGAACTTAAATTGCAAAAGAAATACATTCTGTGGCATTTTACTGCGCTATCATCGTAACGATCAGTTCATTTTCGTCGGACACATTTTCAAGTATGCATGCGCGAAAGAACGACGACTCGTCAATTCTATCTTATTTCAAGAGAAACCGGCCTTGTGAGGCTGATGCCAACTCCATCGGGCATTCTGAACTTCAAAATTCTAGAAATGAGATCGAGATCATTCCGGATAGCCCTTCAAGAGCGACTCTGACGACGCCAAGTACCCCTTCACGTCGTGAAATTACTCCGACGCCGGACGCGGTACCCCAACATGCCGAGACACTGAATCAACGCCGGCTACCTCGAACAGCCAGTTCGATCCAGTCAGGTGTCGATCCTACGTGGAAGAAAGTCTATACCTGGTTGCAAGAAGTTGGCAATGGTTTTTTTTTATATATTTACTTAATCTTGTGACTTGCATTAAATAAATAAAATAACTCAATTTCATGCTACTATATATAAAAAGGGAAATATGCATATCAGGAATCGCCACACTCATAAAACACAGCCTCCCCTGCAGCAAAAAGAAGAGAGGAAAATAAATGATTTGTTTGTTGATTGTTTAACAAAAAAGGGGAACCGTATGGGTTAGCTCCTTGGAACAGTCAGTAGCAAAATAATTTGCTACAAGGGTTTAAACCAGGTTCTAGGGGTGCACTACATAATTTATTATACCTGCTTGTGTTAACTGAATACCTATTATGATATTATTTTTATATATGTGAAGCTGTCTATATGTTTACTGGTATCGTAAATTAATTTAATTTCAGATTGTGAGTGGGGTTTTTCCACCTTATCAAGAGTGAAATAAAAGCTTGGAAGCAGGCTTAACAATTCAACATTAAATTCATTGTTAATGATATCCATGGAAGGTCCTGATATACCGAAGTTTGATTATAATAAGGCAGTCAGCACTTGGGCCGAAGAAAAAAAGAGGCTTCTGAAAGTTTAATCCTAATTCTGTCAGTTGTAATGAAACACTGAGTTTGATATGTGTGAGATATCTTGGACAATGAAGGTGAAAAACTAACTATACAGAGTTTATAGTTGACATTGTAACTTGATGAGATCAGATCAGTTTATGTTAATAAAACACATGTTGACATACTGTTTACACATTGTTTCACATTATTTATGTTTTTTAACTTTGTACCTTTCTTGGCTCTAAAGAGATAAAAAACATCTATGTACTATATACAGTTTTTGCAGTAAACTTTGGTACAAATATAAAATTGTATAAAATGATAGTTAAAAAATAATGTTTCGCGAGCTTAAATCCACGAACAGTCCAGCGACAACCCTTCCAAAAATCCTGGGGAGACCGTTAGTAAGTTGGCGGATATTTTTGTTAATGCATTGTTGCGATCGACGTAAAAATTAAGATTGTAACTGTTTCAGTCTCTTAAGGTACGTGAGCCTTGTGCATTTTATTGTTGACAATACTCAGTTGTGGCGGAGCCTGATCATCGTTGTTCCAGCAAAATTTAACCACTAATCATACGCGTCTGCACCAAAAAGACCCCCACCTAAGATTCAGGTGAAAAAAAAAGTGGAAAACCTCATTTCCTTGCATCAAAATACAAGTACCTGCATCTATTGAAATCCCTGAATATATGGAATTATTTGCTAATGTTGATGATAGTAACTGTCACAAAGTTTAACGAAAAAATCACACATAGTTTCATATGTTTACAGTAATGATATCTGTGCAGGGCACGTTCGATTCAACCAGCGCGCCAGTCTTTCAAGGCTTTCAGCGCTTTGATTTTTGAGTAATCGCTCATTATTAGACCCCTCTATACGGCCATTTTGAAGGGATTTTGAGAAAACGCACATATATCTTTTAAATGATTGTTACATCTGGAATTCCTAATCAACACCTTATATTTATGCATTTTTTGTGTTTGGAATTATGTGTATGAATGGTTTTGGATGGAATTATGTGAGATTTTTTTGTATATTTGAAGAAAAATCTTTGAAAATGACCAAAATATCCAACAAAAAAGGGAGACAATTCAGTCCCTGACTGGAAAAAAATCTATATATCTTTTTTGTAACGGACAGATTTTTTTTAAACTCCATCAAATGACACAGTATATATTTCTAAACAAAAAAAAAACAAAAAAAACAGGGGCATCCAGGCTTAATTTTTTACTATATTCCTTCAAAGTTGGTCATATAAGTAAAAAATATCTCTAATTTTAATTCAATTCTACAAATATCCATCATAACATGTATAAATAGTTTTATAACATGATCATCAAAAGTAATTTCATATTTTGAAGGAAATAACTATTTCTTTATCAAGAATTACATTACAGTTACCGCATTTCTTTCATAAAATTCCCACAAATGCAGCCCTGAGTGTTGCCAAAATTTCCATACATATCGAAAAACACCTAACACTGATAATGAATGAAAATCATATAACAATCCCTAAATCTTATGATCCGTTAAGTAATTATACAATTTCTGAACAACAGATTTAACAGATGTTACTCTAGGTTTGCCTGTGTCAAGTTTCTCACCAAACAGCTGAGACAATCCATCTAACCCACCACAAGAGACAGCAAGTTTTATATGACTCAAATTCAAACCGGATGCTGCAATTTTCTTTGCCATTTGACATGAAAGTATTTTCTGTTTGGTTAAAAATTCAAGAGTATCAAAATTAACATCAGTCATTTTCACATGAAAGTAACAATATCTACTTCGGACGTCAAATTAATATCCGAAACACTTGAATCATTGTCAGGGCAAACTATCGAACCAAATAATTTACCTTTCTTCACAGCTTGGTGATTTCCATCACTAACGAACCTGTCCTTCTTGTTTTTCTCGCGTGAGGCCATTCTCACGGACGACTACTTTGTGAGAAATAATTTGAAATATTTAATCGATTGATTTTACGCAACAGTCGAAGTACTAACGTTACTCAACTAGCACCGGTCACTGAGAAAAATACATTTCGTGAAACTAGCGCTTGCGCAGAAATATGCGCGTAAACTATTGTAATATACTCCTTTAAGCAACTTGGTTTTATGTGTAATGTTTATGTTAATCCAAATTACAGCTAGATTGCGTTCGTCTATCTGTCACATTATCAATTATTATTATATACCCATGAATGATTCTAGCATAGTGCAGCGTTAATACGCAAAATTGATACAACTCGTCAGATTAAAAATTCTTATTGCAATATTGCACATTGTCAAATTTTCCGATTCTGTATTTTTGCAGCTTCCGGTAGTTTCTACGTTTCAAAATGGCCAAATTAAACCGAGGTATTTCCACAAATTTAGATTTGTTGACTCCAATGACACTCTTTCTTTAAAAATAACCATTGATTTCATGGCCTTTACAAATAAAAAAATATAAAAATCGTCAAATAATGTGAAAGAAAGGTAAATTAATACTCATTGCGGATATCTATAAATATCGCCAGAACAACGAACGACTAGACTAAGTGCTTTTTTAGGGAGCGAAGAAGTGAATATACCGTTCAACTATCCCAATTTAAATATCCATTAGCAACAATCCTTCCTATTTTCTGTTTAAAGCCTGATCCTTTGATTTGATGTAAACAAAGCTCGTTGCTGTGGTATAAGAACGAAAAACTTTCAAATCCTAGTCGTTACATATCAAATTCCACGGTAAACACTTCCAGCATCTTTGGTTCTTGTCCAATTTTTACTGTTATTGTTTTTAGTCCTTCAAAGATTTGAAAGTTAAATAATTCTTCATCTGACAGAATCGATCCTGGCGCTTGAAAATGTAAACATTTGTTCGATGAAGTAGAGATTGGTGGTTTATTGTGACGTAATGGCTTACATCACATTTCACTATTCATTATTGATTTAGTGCTCATTTAATTGGAAGTGAAATAAGGGTATATAATAAAAGGAACATTATACCAGCATGCAATCTGTATGTAGGTTTGTATTATTTCTCGTTGCGTATGTAAACCATATCACGCGAGACCTTCGGTCTCGCGTGATATTATTAATATACCCAACTCGACAAATACAAACCTACAAATTGCATAATGGTATAATATTCCATATGTATATCGCCCAGTCATAGTCTCTTAATGTACACCAACAATTCAACACACACATCCGACAGTATCGGTAGTAATTAGTTCTGACAATCCTCTATACTTAGCAAATAAAACTGATAAATTTTGCAACAGAATATATCAAAACGTAAATACAAACGTGGAGACTGTGCCATCATCTGTAATAATAACATAAGTTAATAATTTTTATTATTTTATTTTCTCTATTTGTTATCATACATGTATGGTAACGTTTGTTTTATTATATTCCACACGCACTGAAATGTGCAGATATGAACCTTACTAAAATTA
The DNA here is from genome assembly GCA_038501625.1 of Corbicula japonica. Lineage (NCBI taxonomy): Eukaryota > Metazoa > Mollusca > Bivalvia > Venerida > Cyrenidae > Corbicula > Corbicula japonica. The sequence continues at coordinate 2,989,728 of JAZAYU010000058.1, read as the reverse complement.
ACAAAGTTGACACTGTGTGACTGCATTTATATTTAACACAATACTTTTTTGGTTTTTTTAACAATGTATAATGATTTGAGAAGTAATTATGCACTTGAAGCCATGTTATTACTATTAATAAACTTACTTCTCATTTCCTTAACCTCTTCCAATATGTTCGTCTTAGGCTCTGAATAATCCCTGTTGAAATTCTCCCTTTCCGATGTTAGATCCCGAAGTGAGTCCAGCACAAGCTGATTTGTCTTCAATATTTCTTTCTCCATGGCTTCCACTTTAATCTCCGTACGTATCATTTTGTCCAGAGTCTGAGCCTCATAGTGAAACTTTGAACACTGAGGTTCCTCACAAAGAACCTTTGCTACATTAACCACGAACATAAAAATCAACCACTTCATTTCTAAATGTACTAAGATGTACCTAATATATGAATTTATATCGTACACTAGAATAAATCAATGCCAGTGGGTTTCAATATCCATCCAGTCTGGAAGCACAGATACGAATGGAACACAAGTTTCTTTACATGTGGGAACATTTTGTCTACTGCAAGTTTGTTGATTTTGGAACAGGCATCTTCCAATTAACTGTACAAAACTAATAGCTCAGCTATTAAAACTGAACGTGCAAAACACATCTTTGACTTAAAAATTGCATTAAGGCGCTTCAAAATATCTTTAAAATAATCAGAATTATTTGAGACGTTTTGCAAGTTGTTTATTGTCTGTCGACTATTTCCACAATAATTGCTAAGGTCTTATATAATTTATATAATTTAACTGCAAGAATCAGTTGTAATATACATGTATACTTGTGGACAAAAGTCTTGTCCGGAATGTTTGTTTCTTAGTATCTTTGAAACGTGCGTAGTTAGGACCTTGAAAGTTTGCCTTCTTTATGTCTGTATTTAAACCTGTTTGTTTTTCATTGAATGCATATAAATGTCATATTTCGATAGGTACCAAAATCTCTGAGTGTTTGATAAAAACAATTAAGATATTGTAGTTTTCGTAGATCGGACAAGACTTTTGTCCATAAGCATATATAGAACAAATTAAAGCAAATCTAACAAGTAGTTATGTAACGAAGATATACGCTTTCAATTACACATCATCGGTCTTAATAAATAAAATATATATTCAGATCACCTTAATATTTTGTTCGTAGATTGAAGATTGTAAAGTTCAGCATTGCTGTGTCTATTTATCTAAGTAAATTCATTGCTTTTCAGCAGAGAAGTTGAAGTGTTAAGTCATGTGAACTATTTATTTAGATAAGGAAATTAATTTCAGGATTCTGGTTCATACCTCCTAAAACGTAAAATTCACGCAAAGGAAGGCAGAAAAATATAAATGTTTTATTAAAAAAGAAATTCAAGAAAAATATACAATGTCATGCAACAGGAGGTATTTTTTCCGCTTTGAAAACTTATGAAATGTATTACTGTAAACACAAGAAAAAAGGGAAAACGACAGATATGAAAATATTTTTAGGATCAAAAGGAAAAACGGGGTAGGTAGTTATGTTATTGATTTGAAAAGGATTTCGTGGAAATAAAACAACTAGGCCACCGATATGGCGTTATCAATAACTAGACAGTCACGCGACGATGTCGTAAAGATGTTGAATTTGAATTAAGATATTCTAAAATATTAAGAAAATATAATCGTGTCAAATCTTGACCTTCTTTAAACAAAATTAAATACCATACGTCTTACAAAAAAAGTCTAATATTCGTAACAAGAATGTGTAACTTTATAAGGGATGCTAACTATATCCGTTAGTATACCCTTACTTTGTTGACTGTTTCTTAAAACAAAGTGTGTGTATTGTGTTTATATTGTGAATGTGATTGTGCGTTGATTTTGAAACTGTGCTTGTCATGCTTGTTTTTTTGGCCATATGTTATGATTGCAAATGGCCAAAAACGATGTTTACTGTTTTGCCAATAAATTTTAAACTTAAAACAATATTCAGGAATTCATTCTTCTTTATTATGACATTGTTTACTTCAAAATTCAATTCATTCATAATTAAGAATGTTAAGCATCAATTTACTTAATACGTTTATGTATAATATCCTTTTCATCAGTTTATACTCGTGACTAGTTTGTTACATGCAGAATAAACAATGCGAATGTGTCATAATTATAGTTAAATATTGCTTGTCACGGCGTGTCACCTGTTCTTAAAAATAAGAATAATATGCTATTTAACTCTTGACACAAAATGTATTACATATTACAGTATGTTTTATCACGAACAACTATCTGGAAAAAAACTGGATTGTTTCGGGTTTTGCCGTGTGGCGGCTGCACAAAGTCTCTAGGAACGTTCAGACACAGCTATTATCAATTAGCATCCTTGCAGGCCTTTGAGCATGGTTTGTGTAAATATAGAGTAGCACTGAACCCGGAGCTAGGCGACGTGGGTAGTAATGTGCATTTCCATTACTGGCCATGAACATGCTCAATAAAACCGAGCCTGCAATATTTTGATATTTGTCGTGTTCGGTGGCTTCTAAAGTTCCCTTTCTAATTAATCATTATCTAGAATGAACATAATTTATTAAAATCAAAATAACCTTAGCGTTATGTTGTTAACACGAAAAAGAAAAGGACCGATGTGCTTTTCTTTTATAATTTTTATTTAATTACTTTGTATTCTGAATAATTTTTACTACTCACAATGCTCAGTAGGTAGCGATGCCAGATTTGCATGGCTTTTAATTACTGAGTTGCGTGACTAGAAGTTATGTTTATAGACAGAAAAATATTCTGAATATATTTCGTTCTGAGAAATGCGCGAATTCAAATCTAAGCGATATTACACCATGCAAACAGTGCTTTAACGATATAAATATTTAATGCCCTCACGAAATTTTGCGCGAAAATTCGTAATCATATATCATTAAATTATTCTACACTTTTAATAATTGAGTAATTGATCAACATTAAAATCTTCATAATTTCATACAGTTTCAATAAATTGTCCAAATAAGTAAAATAAATTCAGTTTGATTTTGGCAGTTTACTTTCGCCTATAAAATATCGAAACAGTTCGCTAATAAAATAGAACTTTGGATTTTATGTTATGTTCTCTGACAATAACAAAAATGTATTGTTCGTGTAGAAAATTTTGACAGAATCAAAGGAATACGTTGTAAGTTTTCTAAAGCCCATATTTTATCATATGTGCAGGGTACAATATCGTTTTTGTTTCCGAAATTCGTTTTCGTGACGTTACAAACAAGTACATTATCGATAACTAGACAGTCACGTGACAAACAAGTACGTTAGCGATAACTAGACACTCAAGTGACTAACAAGTACATTAAAGTAATTATGATTTATCAGAAAGAAGTTTTAACATTTTGATATCATTATGTTCTGTGGTTTAGTATCGATTTTGTGTTTCCTGTAGTTTAAGATGAAAATGGAACTTTGAAAGCCACCAAACACTAAAAATATGAAAATATTGCGGCTCGGTTTTATTAAGCCTGTTCATTGGGCGGTAATAGTAATGCATATGACTGACCACGCCGCTTTCAATCAGGTGGTGTATTCTTCATCGCTTAAACAAATATTCATATAAAACTCGATGGCAAAAAGGTAATAGTTCGTGCACCAAAGAAACTGGTTTAAATCCCCAGTGCTTCTACCCCTCAAAATCCTTTAGTTAATAAAATAATAAAATAATAAGCGTGCATTCTTTTTTTACACGATCTGGAACTTAGTTTCTTCTGTAATAAAAACAGATGTTTTCACTTTTTTATACAAGTGTTTTACTGAAGAGATTGAAATCTAACTGAAAAGAGGTATAACAACAGTGTACTGATTATTTCCAACGGGCATCTTGTTACTTCAGTAAACTTTGATTTTAACCATTCCAATATAAGTATTTTTTCTTCCTTAATATTGTTGCGTAGTCAAGATTAAAAGTTCGTTTCATAAATTTATACATTAAAATTAAAAGATGAAACTAATTACAATCAGATATTTCACAGCGTTTTTCAGTGTCCTCAGATGAGTTTCTGCCAAACGAAACTGTGATAGAGGTTCAATTCCAAATTCTTACATGTAAAACTAAATCAAGTTATATATGCTAACGATTGTATAGTGAGGGATTGTTCATTAAATCAAAAAAGTCAACAACAACGTTTCATTTAAGTAAGCCGGATACACGTCCCTCTTGAATTGAACCTGGAGGTATGAAATAAACTACATATAATAAGATATCTATCACTGGTTAAATCTTCTTTTAAAAATATTGTAATATACTGTACAAAGGAAGCAAGATCTAAAGTTTAAATTAAAATTTAAATGCAAACCGGATTTCAACTAAAATCAACTTTTATTGGCAGAACGGTATGGGGAGAAGTTGCAATGTAATTCAAATATTTAAATAAGTACGGGCAATTTGCTTAACAAAGATGCCAGAATATTACATTATTACGTATATTCTCTGTCCGTAGATGAAGCTGTTCATGTTTTGTTCAGCGAACATAAAATGGAATTTATGTGAAAATACCCTATAGAATGCTCCGTGATCATGGTCTATACGCACTATTGTTCTAAACGTTTGCATCACAAATTGTAATGTTTGCCCCGCTTTTATAAAGAACGCATTTGCTACCTTCTCTGGCGCCATTCATAAACAATTTATTCTTTTAGTTATTACAACACAGCAAATTAAATTAAAACCTAACTTTAATAATAAAATGCAAAACTTACATTATTGTTATATATGAATGATGCTTTTTGTCATTGCAATAATAACTGTATGTAATGTTCGTATCATTTGTGGATTAACACTCCAGAAAAAGTGTTCCAGTAGTTGTTAAATCCTGACGTATACTCATACAATTGGTTTGATGTCGTCCCATGAAGACATTTTAGCCAGACGTGCTGTCCAGGTTTTAGGACGAGAATCGCGTTAGCTGTGTGACAAATGTTGTAATCCTTTTCTGCGAATGATCCGCTGGTGTAAACGATATTATCGTAAACAAGCCCGTAGTTAAAATATTTTCCGACATGCATGCAGATATGAATGGTAAATAGATAGGTCCCAGCCACAGGAACTGTGAAGATACCTGTAGTATTGTCGTAGGCTCCGCCCTCGTTCATCATGATGGTGGAGAATATCACTGTTTGTCCGGTCGATAAACTCAGATCTGCTGGTCCACGGGCTTTAAACGTCACTGATGGTGTAATCAGATTACCTAAAATATTTTAAAAAGTATTAACAAGAAATGAACTCGAATGTTGTATGTAATGATGTGTCGTGACATGCGAGACAGTCATCGATTCATGATAATCACAAATTTAAACTTTATTGTTTAATTACTGCAAATTCGTAAACAGGTATTTTTTTAATTTGTCGCAATTTTCAAATAATCAATTAAAAATACCAATACATGAATCGCTGAAACAACGTCCTTTGTAATCGTCCATCAATACAATAAAGATTCGCAATACACTGCCCACATTAATTTTGAACAACGTGTTTTAGTGCCTATTAAGTTTATACAATTTTACATCTTTAAATCAGTCCTGACCATTGCATAGATTTTACACGAAATTACTTGAAAATAATCCAAAGAAGGACTTAAGCAGCATGACTGGCAAAAGCTGCTCTGTATTTGCCACCGCATTCATCATGCTAACATAGAAATTAAAAGTACGTAAATAGTTAATGTATGTTATCCCCACTTTCAACAGTACTGGTGAAATAACTACATTGACTCATTTTGTCATACATCAGTCTTTTTGTATTTTATTGACTATGACATAGTTTATCTCCTTTTTATTTAAAATAATTCTAACACGTATATATTTCGAATTGCCTTAATCATGGTTATGCCAAACTGAAATTAAATACATTGTACATGTAAGTATGCCCAACTCCATTTGGTTAGTAATTTGTTATTTTATTTAATATCACAGTGACCTTGATTTTTGACCTACTGACCTAAAAATCAATAGGTGTCATCTACGGGTGATAACTAACCCCCCTCCTAAATCGAAGGACTGTATGTCAAATGTTTGTCTAGTTATTGGTCGTACACGGTTGGTGTCGGAAGGACGGACGGACCGACTGACCAGCCGACCGAAATGTGCTAAGAAATAAACCCCCGCTTCATCGAAGTGGTGTTGGGGGGGTTAAAATATGTAAAACATGTAAGAACTTTAAAATTATCAATGTATAAACTCTCTCTCTCTTCTCTCTCTCTCTCTCTCTCTCTCTCTCATATATATATATATATTTATATCGGTGGCACATCGGAGATATCGGTTGTAGACAGGTTGTTGATTGGTGAAGATCGGTGTTATACAGGTTGTCGATTCCTTATTTGTAAAATATTTTCACAGATCGAGAATTTTAAACAAATTTAAAAATCACAATAGGTAATTTTTCACTTATCCTTCCCAAATAGAAGTAAATCATGCAGGTGACCATTAGGTGATATCGGTGATGTCATCGGTTCTCTCCATAATTTGGCTATAAAAACTATCGATTAATCACTGATAGATCTGTGTAACTGGGGTGTAACATCAGTGTATTCTACTATTCTACTTTATTTGCGATAAGTGCAATGCAACCTTTATACGCGTAAGAGATACTTAAATTATTAATTTTTTAAACATCAGTTGCTTCTTAACAAACAAATAACTAGTAACATAAACATGATAAGCAAATGATGCTACAAAAAATACGAAGTATACAAAATGAATATATCTCAATAAAAGTTTACCTCTCATTTCCTCAACCTCCTCCAATATGCTCTTCTTTAGATCTGCATAATCCGTGTTGAACTCTTCTTTCATCACCTGGACCTCCTCCAATATGCTCTTCATTAGATCTGAATACTGTTTGTTTAAGTCTTCCCTTTCTGTCGTAGCATTTTCCCTTTCCGATGTCAGAGTCCGAAGTGAGTCCAGAACAAGCTGATTGGTTTTCATGATTTCTTTTTCCGTGGCTTCCTGTTTGACCTCCATACGTATCATCTTCTCCAGCGTCTGAACCTCGTAGTGAAACTTGGAACACTGAGGTTCCTCGCAAAGAACATTAGCTACATGTACCACGAATATTAAAATCAACAACCTCATTTTAAACGAACTTATATGAATATACGAGTATATCGCATAATCGAGTAATGCAAGTGAGTTTCAAGATCTATCCAGTCTGGGAGATCATATACGAATGACTCAAACTAGTTTACGTACACGTGGAAGCAATTTGTCTAATGTCATTTCGGTGATTCTGAAACAGACTTTAAATTGTGTTTCAACTGATCACAGATTTATCGTGAGAATGTTTATTCTGCAAGTCAAAAACTATTTTCATTTGAATTTGGGATTAAGGCGATTCGAAGAGCTATTGGACACGTTTTAAAAACTGTTTATGTTATTGCCGATTGACTTTTGTCACTGTTATTGTTAGAGTCTCATAGAGCTTTTCTGCAAGTATTCATTGTGTGTAGAACAAATAATAGCAAAACTGAAAAAAGCCGTATTACTTATATAGAAATGCAAATGTATGTAATCATTTGGAACTAAGATATTTTCAGGACACCTTAATATTTTGTTCGTAGCGTTGGAAATTATTGCACAGCTGTTTACAAAATCATTGTTTTTCTGCAGATGCGTTGAATTACAAAATCGTGTGAACTTGACAACATGTTCAGATACGTGGGAAAGTGATGTCAGGTTTCTCGTACCAGAATAACAGTTAAGAATGAGGGAATAGACGCACATTCATTTTTTATTGAAATAGCGACCCAACAAAAACATACATTCAACATGATTACATCTTTTCCGATTAAAAACTTTTGAAATGTATAACTATTAAAAATATGAACAGGGAAAAAGGTAAATGGCAGTGATGAAAATATTTCCACATGAAAATAATTATAATCATTTCAAAAATATTACAGCGTGGTTAAGTAAATATGCCATTTAATACGTTAAAAGTGCTACAGTTAATGATAACTAGACAGTCACGTGTCAAACAAGTACATTTTCGATAGCTAGACAGTCACGTGATAAATGTGTATTTAATGGTTAATCAGCAAAAAGCACGACCTTCCGCTAAGTTTTGCTATTACGGAGAGATTTGTACATGTAATTTGCTCCGATCTGTCGTAAAATAATTCTTGGTTGTATAAACAGAGTATTTCTTGACTGTTGACTTATCCAAAATCAGTTATACCTACTTGTGTTAACAGACCTATAGAACTATGAAATTCTGTATGTTTGGTGACCCTGTTAACCACTACAACCTGGGACCATGGATTAACTACAACACCGTAAGAACTGAAATAATCTCGTCAGCGTGTTTGGCTGAGTAACATCGCTGCTTTAATGCTTTAAGGCATCTGGTAGTCTTCATATTACATGTTAGACTTAACGGTATCTAACAACAAGCCGTAAACAAGTTGGTGTTTGGAATCAAAACATTTTTATGATAATTAAAGACTGCTTATTTAAATACAAAAAAGTGTGATGGCACAATTTTTATAAACATATTATAATTATACTACGGAAGCGTTTTAAGCCTAGTTTTGTTGACTGCAAGTTGTCTTAGAGAAATCTTTCCGGGGAATAGTACCTGTTTAACAGTGAAATAGTATTGAGTTATTGAGTAAAATTCTGTGCGTTTTTCCAAAACAAACAGAAAATATATCAATATATCGTATTTCATTATTTGCAGAGCCTGAACTGATATTACAGTACTGTGAACGTTTAATGTTACAAAATTTGAATCTATCGTGCGTTCGTCTAACGTGTATCGTGCGTCCGTCTAACGTGTATCGTGCGTCCGTATAACGTGCATCGTGCGTCCGTATATCGTGTATCGTGCATCAAGCGCTTTTGATTTTATCATGCAACGTGAATAAGTTACTTGCTTTTGCAAATTTATGTGATTTTATTTTAACCATTCATCTAATATTTTGATATCATTTTCAAACTTTTAGAAATCTCGTACACAAATTATATGAATCGGCAGTATCGTGTATCGTGCGTCTTCCGTGTATAGTGCGTCCGTCTATCGCGTATCGTGCGACCGTCTATCGTGTATCGTGTGTCCGTATATCGTGTATCGTGCGTTTCGTTTGTAACCTAAAACTTTCACAGTACTGTATTTGTGTTATACAATAACACGTGCTTAAGGTCTACAAAATTTGAAAAATAATTAAGAAATAAGTGCAAATATTGTTTTATCTTTTTATGTGACGACATTAGTAGATGCACATGATCTGATTTATTAAAATTAGGCTCTAAGAAAATAAAAACAAAACAGCTTCACGTCTCAAACTGACAATTAGTTTAATCTGATACCGTTCTCAATTCAGTCAATCGGATTGAAGAGAACTGAGATTGGTTTCCATTCTCGATTTTATAACATTGGAGCCAGAATAATTACCTATCATGCATTTTGAATTTTCTGTAATCGTTTTCCTTGTTTAATATTTGTTCAATGATTACGTTCTACACACTAAATTCACTTTTACAACCATTACCAACTTACCCGCTCCGATACCTACAGTACATAGAAGGTTGGTTGTTTACTAAAATTCCGTTGAATATAAATTGAGTTGGGGTCGCAATTTTCCCGGTTCATGCATCTTAATTGGTCTATGGTATGATCGATAATATTTTTTCGGTTCATTTTTGGTCGGGGGTTGAGGTGGGGAAAGGGATCATGGGTGTTGTGACCCAGCGCATATACATATTCACTGCACTATTAATAGGAATAGAGATACTACGCAAATGTAATACGTACTATTAGCCGTAGGTTATCTGATTACTTGAACACTTTTAATGTATTACACCGTCCGTTTCATCAGGTTCTATGTTCATCGGGGCACAGAAAATGGATAATATGAAACCCGATGGGAAAGTGTGAGGTTCGTGTAGCCTAGAACGTGGTTTAAGTGCTTCTAAGACTACAACCTATCGGGTTCTCTGAGTTTATTTATTGCTCATAAAATAATACTTGTAAGCTTATATTCTCTTTTCTTCTATTTTGACTAATTTTTGTTTCTCGGGTGTGGCTTTTCCTGAAATTATTGTTTTCCTTTATTTTAAAAGGAGTAGTGATTAATATTAAAAAAAGTATTATAAAAAGTTATTATCAACAATTTACAAAAAAAGTCATACTTGCCACAAATGGTTTGAATCAGAATGCCAGGGTTCACTGGTATATTACCATATCAATGTGCATGTACCTCCAAAAACAAACTTTATTTTAAAAAAAAACATATCATAAACTTTTTTCAACCCGCCGTTTGAGAAGATAATGGAATAATTTATTAAATGGTTTTGTTATTAATGTTCACAAGAAGTATACAAGCCAGTGGCGTTGCTACTACGAGGTACAGTCAGAAAGTTCCCGGACTGGTCCTTTTAAACAAATTATTGACGTCGGATCCTCATAAAATTTAGAATGCATGTATTTCTATTTAAATCTAATATCAACAGCTATGAAAAAGTAGGTTTGAACAAGTATTTGAATTTATTTTTTCACATTTACCATGTCCACAACCATAATACGGAGCACTTCAGAATTTGCCTTTATTTTGTAATGAGATGACTACATTCTTTTTGAAGTTTCTCAAAATAACAGCGCTAAAACGTCTTTATTTTTCCGCACGACATCAACGGAACGTTACTAGCAAACAATTACAAAATTTCAGCGTGATCGGCTGACGTATCGCCATTTTGTGAAGTATAATTTCCGCCGTGTAAAAATTCTGAAGCAAGAAAATGACAACGTTAATTGAAGGTACGGAGCAGTGGACAGTAATTAAATTCTCTGCGACGTCTTGTATGACCCCGACTGATACTTTGAAATTCATGAAACAGAAGGATGGTGTTATTAATTGTTCCAGGACTCTTGTGTTTGAGTGGCACAAACGTTTCCGGAAAGGTAGGGCGGATATTGAGGATAATGAGCGAAGCGGAATGCCGGGAAATAATCCGCGCTTAGTCAAAAAGATTCAGGACGTCCTAGCAACTGATCGGGCAATTCTCTAGATGATATTGCTGACACTGTCGGGCTGTGTCATGGAACTGTCTACAAAATAGTGACCCAGGACTTGAACATGAATAAGGTATGTGCGCGCTAGGTTCCTCGTCTGCCGACAGATGAAATGAAAACAACCCTTAAAAACGTCATATGAACGTCACGACGTCGCGGAAGTGCTCCGTACATGACATAGTGGGCTATTCTAATGGATCAGAAAACATGTTTATGTTTTTTATATTTATATGTTCTTGCAGTGTAATGGTTGTATTTTTATCTCATATATTTAATTACTGAATCGTACGGAAAATAAAAAAGATATCATGACAGTCCTGGAACTTTTTGACTGTACCTCGTATTAGGCCATGTAGGACCGGGCCTACAAGTTGGGCAAAAAATGACATTTTCAAAGTCCCCAAAATAATGAAAACAGGAAGGGGTGTGGTGGGGATGGTAGCGGGTTCAAGCCGTTTGGTCAAATTAAGTGTGTCATTGGCGTCGATGTTGACGTTGATGTTGTTATCTACAAATTTGCTTCTGTTAAATGCGGAAAATGGACTTCCTATAAGTTTCACCCATGGCTTTTGAATCATTACCGTGCTCAGTAAAGCTTGCATCAAATTAAATTTTAAGTTTAATTTTTTTGTTTTGATAATTTTCCTTGAAAATACTTTGGAACGCGCATTTTGCTATTTTTGATCTCCGCTTGTTTCCGGCTTCTTATATGGGCCTACAACTTGAAAAGAGCTGGCTACGCCCCTGCAAGACCTTTTCATTATATAACATAACTCTTTTTTAACATTTAAAACACGATATTGTCTTAATCATTGTTACAGAATTGTATGTGTTTGATTTTTGACTAAAGTGTTTTCAGTTTTGATTTTCGTCAACTATATAGAGCTTTGAATAATGTGTGACTGAGACTGAAAAATAGGGCAAAATGAGTAACAATCATTATTGTGAAAAATTAAAAATCAACTAAGTTTAATTACAAAAATGTGAAATAAGCATATCAGGAATTGCCACATTCAAAAGACACAGCCTCCACTTAGCCAAGAAAAAAGAGAGGAAGAGAGAGCATGGTTTATAAAATGCCCAATTTCAAAAAAGACAACACAAACAATTAACAAAAATGAGAACCATGGGATGCTCATACTGCAGAGTGACAGGTTGAAAGAGATCAAGATTGTTTAATAATTCTTTATTTTATATAATCACAACAACACTACAATATAACAACATCGCACACCTTTACACTACGAATCAATTTTTTTTCTTTACATTTTAAGATCTTAAGAATACCCGAAAAATATTGGATCGAAATCATTTATTTACATGTTACAAATAAAATGTTTTTGAAATAAACATTTTAATTGAATCGTGAACATGATGTTTAAATGGTTCACGACTGATATTTTTACTTTTTTTCTAATAAAGTTTATTGCATCAGTCATTCCTATGATATTTTTTTTAAATAAGATACTTTGATACTTTATGGTAGTACACAAATGTTAACCCCCTAAAGCCCTACATTAATCAAAGCAAACTTTAACAGTTCATCGTTATCATTTCCGAATTTCGGTGTTTGTGATTGCTATCATAGCTGATTGTAACGTCCACATTATTTGTGAATTAAGACTCCGGATAGGGTGTTCCACCAGCTGTTTGACCCTGTGTGCTCGTACAACTGGCTTGATGTCGGCGACCCATGAAGACATTTCAGCCAGATTTTCTGACCAGTTTTCAGGACGAGAATAGCATCAGCTGTGTAACACTTGTTATAATTAGCATCTCCGAAATCTCCGCTAGTGTAAACGATATTATCGTAAACAAGACCGTAGTAAAAGTGTATTCCAGTTGACATGCAGATATGAATGGTAAACAGGTAGGTCCCAGCCACAGGAACAGTGAAGATACCTGTAGTATTATCATAGGCTCCGCCCTCGTTTATCATGATGGTGGAGAATACCACTGTTTGTCCGGTCTCGAGGCTCAGATCTGCGGGGCCGCGGGCTTTAAACGCCACTGATGGTGTCAGCAGAGTATCTAAAACAAAAAAGCACATTTTTCGTAATACTCTCAGATCATACAGATAAAAGAATTAATCGTATGTACTTAATGACATTTTGAATCATAACAGATGATTTATACCAATCAACAAATCGCTGTCACTACGATAAGTCATGTCAGTGAAACGATCCTAATACATAAATTACTTTGCGCTGTTTAAGTGACATTATTTACAATTCCAGCTCTTAAAACTTTCCCAAGAACTTAAACACAGAAATCAGTCTTGACCACTGTATAGAAGCTGTGTTTTCTTAGTGTGGCAAACATTCTTGATAAGCATTTTTCAATTTTTTGCAAATAATAGCTTAAAATATTTTGACAATTTTCTGAATGTTTTGAAATAGGATTTATACAGTAAATAAAGAAATTAAAGGACTGGGCCAGGCGCATATTAAATGCATATTAATTCTATCACCAAATCCTGTGACTGTTTTCGTGAAACATCAATAATTGGTTTCGCCTGTACGAATTTATCAAAACTGTGTTACATGTAATACTGACTATGATAGACGATTGATTGTTTTTATTTAAATCTGAATATTGAGATATTAAATATCATAATTTAGCATTTTTATTTCACATTTCATAGTCGAAACAAACACTGGGCAAATATGTTTTAAGGGTTATTTCAACAAGGCTTAATAAATCAGGTCGGATATGTTTGCATTTGTCTGGCTCGTAATGCCCATGGTCCGTTATAGCCAAGTACAATATTAATAGTATGCTTATTAAAATATCGTTTGTGCGTTTTAATTAACTTTTAACTATACATGTACATATATAAATTTAAAACGTCAGGTAACTTCTTCAAAAAATTCCAAGAGAATTAATATACAATTAGTGACACGAAACAGGAAAGGTAAAAATTGTTTTAAATTAAATTTACCTCTCATAACCTTAACCTCTCCCAATATGTTCGTCTTAAGCTCTGAATAATCCTTGTTAAAAATTTCCCTTTCAGTCTGGGCATTTTCCCTTTCCGAGGTTAGCGTCCGGAGAGACTCCAGAACAAGCTGATTGGTCTTCAGTATTTCCTTTTCCATGGCTTCCACTTTAACTTCCATACGTATCATTTTGTCCGGCATTTGTGCCTCGTAGTGAAACTTTGAACACTGAGGTTCCTCACAAATAAGCGTTAATACAACGAATAGAAAGACCAACCACCTCATTTTAAAGTCACTTAATATATTCATAACTGTATAGTTCGATATAGTTAACAATTTCTGCTGCGGTGTTAGAAGACATATCCAGTCCGTGAGTAAACACGCTAATGGATCAAAGTTGTATTTAAACACGTGAAAGCAATATGTGTCTGGTGTCAGTTCGTTTATTTTTTAAAAATGTTTATCCAACACAGTAATAAAAATCACAAAAATAAGTAAACTGCAAGTGCAAAACTACTTTTTCGTTGATTTTCGACTGGCGTTAAGGTGATTCGAAAAGTATAGAATATTTTGTTTGATGGGCATTTTTACTTTATCTATATATATGGAGATATTAATTCTTACAGGACCTTCTAGGCTTCATATAAGCAGTATATGGGGGGGGGGGGGAATTAAGCAAAATACTCGATATATCGCCGTTATGCGTCGATAAATATATGTCACCAGGGGCATACTTGCGGATCTGAGCTTCGCCCGATGAAAAATCCTGTTATATATTTAACGTTATCAGAACTATTCTGATTATTTCAGACATTTTAGACTTTAATTTTTAAGACCATTGCCGCAATAATTATTGTTATTAAATCTTTAAAGTCTAATCATACTGTCCACTTATGACAATTTGTACCAAAACCAAAATGAAATCTAGAAATAACATCGAATTAGGTCTTACATGTACACATCTGAAACTTTAACATAATCTTCAAATCAACTGAAAAACATATTCGTATACGGTTTCTTTCGAAATTTTAGAAAAAAATGACATCCTAACAGTCGAAATTGATAAAATAGTAAATAAAAGCATCCGGTGATATATCGCATATTTTATCTCGGGGCAGAGTGCAGATGCGTAAAGAAAACTCACGAGGGACGTATATATCTAGGCATCTTAACGACGTCGAGTGATCAATCCTGCGATTTATCAACGGCAGCTATTTATTATTTCATTTCTAACACAAATGTTCAATATACAGCTTTCAAACTGTTACGACTGACTTTACTTCGCTTAGTCAAAACGCAGTTCACGGCTTCAAAAAAGATAAATGCCGTCTGAATGCAAGGAATACGGATACGTAACGGTAAAAACACAGTGCGGAAAGCATAATTCACGTCACCTTAAATCGTATTTGTATCTGTAATGAAACATAACTTGTCCGTATTAGATACAAACTAGCTTATCTTTTTTCTATGCACTGTTTCCTGATTTTATTCATATTAAATAAGCATAAGCTTTCAAACAGAAATTAAGGCCGATAACGTTATCACATAGAAATGCCATTTACATTTAAATACCATGCGTTTCCAATATAATATTGTTACTCAAAGGAAACTCGTCTACGTTATCTGAAAATAAAGTTAAGCAAAGGGGCAGAGAGTACGAATAGAAACTAATTATCACGGATTACGAACACACGTTGAAATAGTGTTTCGCGACAGTACAGTTGTAACGAAAATGGATAACATTTACATATCATACATTTATTCAACAAATAGGCATTCATTGATATTAAAATAATTATTCCAACAAAGAATTAACGTTAAGTAATGCGGATGTTGATGTTATATTAAAATAAAAGTTGATTAACCATAACCATACACCCCTATTGAATGATTAACAATCATAAATCATTCCATTTGTTTCCAATTATTTTGTAAGCTTTTGTGAAGAAAGCTAAACATTGAGCAATTAGTCTAACGTTAATTTACTAATAGTAATATCGCAATTTAATTAGAAGTTGATTATTACCCATATATTAAAGTTATTTTGTTAAATAGAAATAGGGATTAACTGTATTTGGAACAGATAAAATGATACAGATATAACGATGGTTTGGTGCTGAACATCGTGCATATTACTTCATCATTAATTATAACTACCTTTGATTAACTTAAACACAACAAAGAGAGTAAAACAACTCTATTGGTGATATAAACAATTTAGGTTATACGAGTTGTTTGCCAGTTTATGGAACGTGTAATGCATATTGATAATTTTATTAATGTTTTCGTTTATACCTTAATATTGTACTGATTTAATGCGAGCACTGCTATAAGTTACAGCTGGATGTTCTTTCTTGAGAGTTGTAAATAAACATGACGGGTTCGAATCGAGACTTATGTAACTTGCTTTAATAGCCTACATGCCATAATACAGCAGCCCTAGTTGCCCACCTTACTTTTATGCACAACTAATTAATTACTAACAATTATATGATGGGATAAGGCCGCGACATTTTATTTCAAAATAGAAAGTTAAACATGGCACATATAAAAAACATAAGATAATGATTTTATATAATGATTTACATAAACTTAAGGGGAACTGAATCCCACAAAGATTGTATATCATCAACACGACAGATATTTTCATGTTTCAGAATGCTCATGTAATTTCGACCAGATGTTAAAACACTTAAGCACTGGTAATAATGAATATTTTAGGCTGCTTCTTCTTTAGCTTTGTTGATGTAAGACCTGATGGGATAAGTGCGAGCTTCGAGCATCTTAGAGCCTGGTTTGAATCCCCGGTGCTTCTAGATCTAACCGTTTGGATTCTCTCAGTTTGTAAATTGTTCATAAATGATTAAAAATATGAGCTTGTATTCTATTTTACTCTATGTTGACGGTGTTTCCTGTGTGTAGCTTTTCCTGAATTTTGGTTTGCCTTTATTTCCATTTGAAAACCAGCAATATATAAACAAATTCTATGTACACGATCTGTAACTGTTATTCTCATTGAATATAAACAGATGTTTACAGAAAAAGTTAAACTTGATAGTTTTATACAAATGGTTTCAAGGCTAACATATTCAAAGCTTACAGGAAGCAGATATACAACATTGCTCATATTATTTCCACTGACCTTGTTGCTTTTATATCCATATTAATTTATATATTGCTCGTTTATATGAAATGAATAAAACTTGTTTCCGTTTTATCGTTGATTTTCAACATCCATTCCATTTCATTGTCCCGTAAGCCGTTGCAAGGGTGAGATACAAATCCTTTAGACGAATTTTTCATAAAAGTTAATGCATAAAAAAATAACAACAAGATATTCTTCGGCGTTTAGCAAAGTTTAAGATCTGGTTTTCAAAAGAAAGACACTTTGATTATTATTCAAGAGCCGGATCGTCTTTTGTATTCCTGCCATACTTGTGTTTTGATGTTAATCTAGATGTTTATGACCAGAATAGCTAAAATAAAACACGAATAAATCCACTTGGACTGGTGGTGCAAAAATCTACATCTTTCTTAAATGTTAAGTGTGTTTGTTCAACATATTCAAGTATTCGGGTGTGTAGGAGATACATGTAATTTACAAAAGACACTTTTGCGTTTTGCGGACTTTTGTGGTTACCCCGAGAATCATCGTTTTTTGTGCAGTTGTTATTTTTTATTTAAGAGCATATTATAAAATTTTGATTTACTTTGCCTTTTTTTCAGTATGAAGAGGTTTGTCTGTCATCATGATGTTTACAAACATGCACTTGTAAATTAATCATGCAGTATTTGATAACGTTTGAATGAAAACTTATAAGTTTGCGATATGTATTGCAACATATGACTGTAGAAACAATGACGTCAAAATATGATTGTTTTGACAGAACACACGTCAATAAATAAAACATTCAAACTTACCAAATAGTCGGTAGCGTTGCTTGAAAATCGCAACTTTTACTGAAAAGACACTTATTATTTCAGAAAACACAAAACGTGTTCTTTTTATTTTTGCTCATTTTGCCCAGTTTTGTCAGGCACTGTCACATATACAATGTATAAAGGCTAAACAGATATGTTTGACGTCTATATTTGTAAGTCTTCATCATTCGTTATTTAGACGCGTTATTAATCCACAAATTAATTTCAAACTTAACTATCTGGAATTAAAATTTGATACAATGTATAATATTGTATAAGAGGGGTAAGGCTAAATTAAATTTGGACTTGGTATTGAATTATTTTAGAAAATGAAGACAACGTCGAAAAAGTGTCATGTGAAATGTAGAAGTGTACCAATTTAATACTGAGCAAGACTTACATTTTTGAAACGATAAATCATTAACATCATTTTGAACCTCATTTCTGATAGTCCAAAATCAAGGATGCGGCTAAACCAGTTGGGTACACAGTCCTTGAAACATGGAGAGCTTTTCGGTGTCTATGGGGCTTTTACCCTGTGTAATGCCCAACATAACAGCCCGGGCACAAGAAGCAAACAGTTTGTCTCAGCAGATGCCATATGTTTCACTTCCCGCTCCTTCACCACCGCCCAAACCCTTCAAACCATCCCAAATCTCTCCACCCAAACAGATGTTTAATTACAAATCCAAATATACTGCATAGTTGGCAGGTTGAAAGTTATCAAAATTGTTTAATAATGCTTTATTTTATAGAATTACAACAACACTACAATGTACAACATAGCACAGCTTTACAGTAGGAATCAATTTTTTTTTCAAGGTCTGAGCAACTATCAAACAAATATTAAATCGAAATTATATATTAAGCTGTTACAAATAAAAAGGTCTTAGAAATAAACATATTATGCATTAAATCGTCAGCTCTGTGTTTAAGAGGTTCAAGATCGTATATTTAACTGTGTTTATACATTTGTAGCATTAGTCATTCATATGATATTTCGTTAAAATAAAATAATTTGATGACAAATGTTTTATAAGGCAACATTTACCATCTGAAGCCCAACATTTATCAATAGAACAAGATTAGCAATTCAATATCTTTATAATCTCTGAATTTCGTTTTTTGTGATTGCTATTATAGCTACTAGTAATGTCCATACTATTTGTGAATTGAAACTCCGGAAAAGTGTTCCAGTAGCTGTTTAATCCTGTATACTCGAATAATTGGTTTGTTGTCTTCCCATCGAGACATTTAAGCCAGACTTTCTGGCCAGGTTTCAGGAGGATAATTGTATCAGCTGTGTAACACTTGGAATCATCAGCATCTGCAAACCGACCGCTGGTGTTAGACTGTAACGATATTATCGAAAACAAGAGCGTAGTTAAAATATATTCCACTCGGCATACAGATATGAAAGGTAAACATGTAGATGCCAGCGACAGGAACGGTGAAGATACTGGTAATATTATCGTAGGCCCCACCCTCGTTCATCATGATGGTGGAGAATACCATTGTTTGGTCGGTCTCTAGGCTCAGGTCTGCGGTGCCGCGGGCTTTAAAGGCCACTGGTGGTGTAAACACAGTGTCTAAAAGACATTAGTTGAAATAAAATATATTGCATTATAAATATGTTTCCAAACGCATTTTATTTAATGCCATTTTAAAAGTATACCCCTCGAGTAAAGCAATTATTGCACCTTTTATGTTGCTCGAAATTACAACTAGGTTTCGTTTGTCTACCCGTCACAACATAAATTATGTATGTCGCCAGTATCCGTCACTCAAAGCCGATAACGCTGGACTTAAATAAGTCAAGACAGTTCTCTATACTTGACAAACAATGGATTTCATAACGCTTGCTACAGAATATTTTAAACAATGCGATCGGAAAATAAACTGTAGTTGTAAATGTATTTGTATTAAACAAATGAACCTTACCAAAATCAAAAAAATAGATATTGCAATTATATTTAACACAAGTTTGAAAATGATGGACATCGCCGTTTACTTGTGCAAAGAACGGACACTCGAATTCAAACCAATAATAAGTCTCCCGTCCCAAACACAAGTGTTCTATTAGTATTAGATTTGGGTCATCGAGCAATTTTAAGCTGTTATGTAAAATATGTATCTTCAAATAGAATAAATGTTTTGAGTACTTCTAAAAAGCCATTTTAAATTCCTATTGTAAAGAACTTTCCGTTTCAAAAAACAATGTATGCTGATTTGAAAAGTAATAATTATTCAATTGATGCCATGACATAAAAACTTTTACTGTTGTAATAAACTTACTTCTAATTTTCTTAACCTCTTTCAATATGTTCCTCTTAAGCTCATAATAATCCTTGTTGATATTCTCCCTTTATCAGTGTCCGAAGTGACTCCAGAGCAAGCTGACTGGTCTTCAGTATTTCTTTCTCCATGGTTTCCACTTTCACTTCCATACGTATCATTTTCTCCAGCATTTGTGCCTCATAGTGAAACTTTGAACACTGAGGTTCCTCACAAAGAACCTTTGCTACATGTACCACGAACATAAAAATCAACCAATTCATTTCTAAATGTACTTAGATGTACCTAATATATGAATTTATATCGTACACAGCAATAAATAAATGCCAGTGGTTTTCAAGATCCTTCCAGTCTGGGAGTACAGACACGAATGGAACACAAGTTTCTTTACAGGAGGGAGCATTTTGTCTACAGTAAGTTTGTTGATTTTGGAACAGGCATCTTCTAATTAACTGTACAAAATTAATAGCTGTTAAAACTGAACGTGCAAAATACATTTTTGACCTTAGAATTGCATTAAGGTACTTCAAAATATCGTTAAAATAATCAGAATTATTTGAGACATTTTGCAAGCTGTTTACTGTCTGTCGACTATTTCCACAATACTTGTTAAGGTCTTATATAATTTATATAATTTAACTGCAAGAATCAGTTGTAAATATACATGTATACTTGTAGACAAAAGTCTTGTCCGGTATGTTTGTTTCTTAGCATCTTTTAAACTCGCGTAGTTAGAACCTTTTTTTTGCCTTCTTTATGTGTGTATTTAAACCTGTTTGTTTTTATTGAATGCATATAAATGTCATATTTACATCGGTGCCAAAATCTTTGAGTGTTCGATAAAACAATTAAGATATTGTAGTTTTCGTAGTCGGGCAAGAATTTTGTCCATAAGCATATATATAGAACAAATTAAAGCCAATCTAAAAGTTAGTTATGTAACGAAGATATACGCTTTCAATGACACATTATCGGTCTTTATAAATAAAATATCTATTCAGATCACCTTAATATTTTGTTCTTAGATTATAGATTGTAAAGTATAGCATTGCCGTGTCTATTTGTCTTAGTAAAATCATTGCTTTTCAGCAGAGAAGTTGAATTGTTAAGTCTTGTGAACTTGACTGTTTATTTAGATAAGGAAATTTATTTCAGGATTCTGGTTCATACCTCCTAAAACGTAAAATTTAGGCATAGGAATGCAGAAAATTATAAATGTTTTATTGAAAAAGAAATTCATGGAAAATATGCATGAAACAGGATGTATCTTTTCCCGCTTTGAAAAGTTCTGAAATGTGGTACTGTAAACACAATAAAAAATGTAAACGGCAGATATGAAACTATTTTAGGATCATGAAGAAAAACGGGTTAGGTAATTATGTCATTTAGCTTGATTTGAAAAGGATTTCCTCGAAATAAAACAACAACGCCACCGATATGGCGTTATCGATAACTACATCAGTCACGTGGCAATGTCGTAAAACATGTTGAATTTGGATTAAGATACTCTAAAATATTAAGAAGATGTTTTCATGTAAAATCTTGACCTTCTTTAAACAAAAATAAATACCTCATGTCTTCCAAAAATGTCTACTATTCTTAAAAAGAATGTTTTACTTTTATAGGGATGCTCACTAAATCCGTTTTTATACCCTTACTTTGTTGACAGTTTCTTAAAACAAAATGTGTGTATTGTGTATGACTTGTGAATGTGGTTGTGAGTTGATTTTGTAACAGTGCTTGTCATGCTTGTTTCTTTGCCATATTTTATGATTGCAAATGGGCTTAAATGATGTTTACTGTTGTGCCAATAACTTTTAAACTTGAAACAATATTCAGGAATCAATTCTTCTTTATTATGACATTTATACTACAAAATTCAATCCATTCATAATTAAAAATGCTATGCATCGATTTACTTAGTACATAGACTTTAGTACTACATACAATGATTTTTAAAATAAAAATTCTATTTTATTTAACTCTCGACACTACTTGTATTACATATTGCAGTACGTCTTATCACGAACAACTATCTGGAAAAATAATCTCGTTTGTGCGTTGTGGCAGCTGCACAAAGTCTCTAGGAACTTTCGGACAGAGCTATTATCAATTGGCATCCTTGCAGGCCTTTGAGCACGATTTGTGTAAATATTTAGTATTTAGCCGGAGCAAGGCGGCGTGGGTAGTAATGAGCATTTCCATTACTGGCCATGAACTTGCTCAATGAAACCGAGCCTGCAATATTTCGATATTGTCGCGTTCGGGGGCTTCTAAAGTTCCCTGTCTAATTAATCATTATCTAGAAATAACGTTATTAAATCTCCTCTGCATAATAAGGTTCTTCTTTGTGCGTTTACCTAACTATTGTTGTATTTTAATTTAGTCGTGTCATAATTAGTCTTAATGTTACGATCGATCACAATTTGCGTTTTTTAAGGGGGGATAATATACTTAAGGACAAAAGTCTTGACCGGTAAGTGTTTTTCATAATCTTTGTAACCGCGTAAACACCAACAATGCCAATTTTCAACACATTACACGTTATAAAGTTGGTATCGATAGTAAGAAGACATCTATATGCATTCAATGAAAAAAAAAGAATTTAGGAATTTAAGCAAGTATAGTTAGAAGAGTAATTTGTTGAAAATTTGCATGCAGAAGTTTCAATTTTTCTACTAAGACTTAGACTTTTGTCCATGAGCATAGAATAAGTGCACTATGAATAGAAATGAAGATAGTGCGCCAATGTGTTATTTCGGCATTTAAAGACTTTTTATTTAACTCACTGTCGCTTTTCATCAGGTAGTGTATTCTTCTTCGCACAATCTATATGAAACTCGATGGCAAAAAGGTAATGGTTCGTGCGTCAAAGAATCATGGTTTAAATCCCCAGTGCTTCTACCCCTCAAAACCCTTTAGTTAATAAAATGAATAAATAATAAGCATGCATTCTCTTTTAACACGATCTGGAACTTATTTTCTTCTGTAATAAAAAACAGATGTTTACATTTTTTTTATACAAGTGTTTTACTGAAGAGATTGAAATCTAATAGAAAAGAGTTATAACAACCGTGTACTGATTATTTCCAACGGGCATCTTGTTGCTTTAGTAACCTTTGATTTTAACCATTCCAATATCAGTAATTTTTCTTCCTTAACATCGTTGCGTAGTCAAGATTAAAAGTTCGTTTCATAAATTTATACATTAAAATTACGAGATGAAAAGAATTACAATCAGATATTTCATAGCGTTTTTCAGTGTTCTCAGATGAGTTTCTGCCAAACGAAACTGTGATAGAGGTTCAATTCCATATTTATACTTTAAATTCTTACATGTAAAACTTAATCAAGTTATATATGCTAACGATTGTATAGTGAGGGATCGTTCATTAAATCAAAAAAGTCAACAACAAGGTTTCATTTAAGTAAGCCGGATACACGTCCCTCTTGAATTGAACCTGGAGGTATGAAATAAACTACATATAATAAAATATCTGTCATTGGTTAAATCTTCTTAAAAATATTGTAATAAACTGTACAAAAGCAGCAAGATCTAAAGTTTTAATTGTCAGAACGGTATGGAGAGACGTTGCAATATAATGCAAATATTTAAATAAGTACCGGCAATTTTCTTAACAAAGATTCTAGATTATTACATTATTACGTATATTCTCTGTCCGTAGATGAAGCTGTTCATGTTTTGTTTAGCGAACATAAAATGGAATTTATGTGAAAATACCCTATAGAATGCTCCGCGATCATGGTCTGTACGCACTATTGTTCTAAACGTTTGCATTACAAATTGTAATGTTTGCCCCGCTTTATAAAGAACGCATTTACTACCTTCTCTGGCGCCATTCGTAAACAATTTATTCTTTTAGTTATTAAAACACAGCAAATGCGCGGTTATTTCAGCCTAACTTTAATCATAAAATACAAAAGTTACAGTATCGTTATTTGTGAATGTTGCTTGTTGCATTGCAATAATAACTGTATGTAATGTGCATATCATTTGTGGATTAACATTCCGGAAAAGGTATTCCAGCAAATGATTGATCCTGACGACGTATACTCGTACAACTGGTTTGATGTCGACCCATAAAGACATTTAAGCCAGACTTTCTGGCCAGGTTTCAGGACGAGAATCGCGTCAGCTGTGTGACAAATGTTGTAATCCTTATCTGCGAATGATCCGCTGGTGTAAACGATATTATCGTAAACAAGTCCGTAGTTAAAATACAATCCGGTATACATGCAGATATGAATCGTAAATAGGTAGGTCCCAGCCACAGGAACAGTGAAGATACCGGTTGTATTATCGTAGGCTTCGCCCTCGTTCATCATGATGGTGGTGAATATCACTGTTTGTCCGGTCTCTAGGCTCAGATCTGCGGGGCCGCGGGCTTTAAACACCACTGCTGGTGTCAGCAGAGTATCTAAAATAAAAAATCACATTTTTCGTAATACTCTCATATCATGCAATAAAAGAATTACTGGTATGTACTTAGTGACATTATAATCATATGAGACGATTTATACCAATTCACAAATCGCTGTCACAACGATTCTCAGTCATGTCAGTGAAACGATCCTACTTTGCGCTGTTTAAGTGACATTATTTACAATTCCAGATCTTAAAACTTTCCCAAGAACTTTAACACAGAAAATCAGTCTTGACATCTGTATAGAAGCTGTGTTTTCTTAGTGTGGCAAACATTGTTGATCTGCATTTTTCTTTTTTTTGCAAATAATAGCTTAAAATATTTTGACAACGCGATTAGAGAGAAGCTGACCAAAGCTTTTCTGAATGTTTTGAAATCGGATTTATACAGTAAATAAAGAAATTAAAGGACTGGTGCATATTAAATGCATATTAATTCGATAACCACATCCTGTGACGGTTTTCGTGAAACATCAATAATCGGCATTCGACTGTACGAATTTATCAAAACTGTGTTTATACTGACTATGATAGAAGATTGTTTTTTTTTATTTTAATCTGAATATTGAGATATTTAATATCATAATTTAGCATTTTTAATTCACATTTCATAGTCGAAACAAACACTGGGCAGATATGTTTTAAGGGTTATTTCAACAAGGCTAAATAAATCAGGTCGGATATGTTTGCATTTGTCTGGCTCGTAATGCCCATGGTCCGTTATAGCCAAATACAATATTTATAGTATGCTTATTTTAATATCATATGTGCGTTTTAATTAATTTTTAACTATACATGTACATATATAAGTTTAAAACGTCAGGAAACTTCTTCAAAAAATTCCAAGAGAATTAATATACAATTAGTGACAAGAAACAGGAAAGGTAAAACTTGTTTTAAATTAAATTTTACCTCTCATAACCTTAACCTCTCCCTATATGTTCGTCTTCAGCTCTGAATAATCCTTGTTGAAATTTTCCCTTTCAGTCTGGCCATTTTCCCTTTCCGAGGTTAGAGTCCGGAGAGACTCCAGAACAAGCTGATTGGTCTTCAGTATTTCCTTTTCCATGGCTTCCACTTTAACTTCCATACGTATCATTTTGTCCAGCATTTGTGCCTCGTAGTGAAACTTAGAACACTGAGGTTCCTCACAAATAACCGTTGATACAACGAATAGAAAGACCAACCACCTCATTTTAAAGTCACTTAACATATTCATAATTGTATCATTAGAAGATATATCCAGTCCCTGAGTAAAGACGCGAATGAATCAAAGTGGTATTTAAACACGTGAAAGCAATATGTGTCTGGTGTCAGTTCGTTTATTTTTTAGAAATGTTTATCTAACACAGTAATATAAATCACAAGAATAAGTAAACTGCAAAACTACTTTTTCGTTGATTTTCGACTGGCGTTTAGGTGATTCGAAAAGTATAGAATATTTTGTTTGATGGGCATTTTTACTTTAACTATATATGGAGATATTAATTCTATACGACCTCATAGACTTCCTATCTTCTCAAAGCAGTATATGTGGGCAATCAAGCAAAATACTCGATACATCGCCGCAATGCACCCATAAATACATGTATATGTCGCCAGTGGCATACTTCCGGGCCTGAGCTTCGCACGGTGATAAATCCTGTTATATATTGAACGTTTTCAGAACTATTCTGATTATTTCAGACATTTCAGACCTTAATTTTTAAGACCATTGGCACAATAATTATTTTAATTCTGATTTGTAATCATACAGTCCACTAATGACAATTTGTACCAAAACCTTTTATAATATACATATGAAATCAAATCTAGAGATAACATCGAATTAGGTCTTACACATCTGAAATTTTAACATATATATTCAAATCAACTTAATAACATAATCATATACAAGCATCCGGCGATATATCGCATAGTTTATCATGGGGCAGAGTGCAGATGCGTAAAGAAAATTCACGAGGGGCGTAACTCCGAGTGATATACATTTCGGCATCTTAACGATGTCGAATGATCAATCCTGCGATTTATCAACAGCGGCTATTTATAATTTCATTTCTAACACAAATGTTCAATATACAGCTTTAAAACTGTTACAACTGACTTTACTTCGCTTAGTTAAAACGCAGTTCACGGATTCAAAAAAAGATAAATGCCGTCTGAATGCAATGAATATGGATACCTAACATCCTAAAACAAAGTACGGACAGCATAATTCATGTCACCTTAAATCTTATTTGTATCTGTAATGAAACATAAATTGTCCGTATTAGATACAAACTAGCTTATCTTTTTTCTATGCACTGTTTCCTGATTTTATTCATATTAAATTAGCATTAGCTTTGAAACAGAAATTAAGGCCGATAACGTTATCACATAGAAATGCCCTTTAAATTTAAATACCATGCGTTTCAAACATAATATTGTTACTAAAAGGAAAATCGTCTACGTTATCTGAAAATGAAGTTGGGCACATGGGGCAGAGAGTACGAATAAAAAATATTGATCACGAATTACGAACACAAGTTGAAAATGTATCGAAAATGAATTACATTTACATATCATACATTTATTCAACAAATAGGCATTCATTGATATTAAAATAATTATTCCAACAATTAACGTTAAGTAATGCGGATGTGCGGATGTTGATGTTATATTAAAATAAAAGTTGATTAACCATAACCATACACTCCCATTAAATAATTAACAATCATAAATCATAAATGTTTCTAATAATTTCGTAAACTTTTGTGAAGGAAGCTTAACATTGAGCACTTAGTCTTACGTTAATTTACTTATAGTAATATTGCAATTTAAGTAGAAGTTGATTATTATCTATACAGTAAAGTTATTTTGTTAAATAGAAATAGGGATTGGCTGCATTTGGAACAGATAAAATGATACAGATATAACGATGGTTTGGTGCTGAACAGCTGCATATTACTTCATTATTAATTATTAACTATAGTCACCTTTGATTAACTTAAACACAACAAAGAGACTAATACAACTCTATTGGTGATATAAACAATTTAGGTTATACAAGTTGTTTGCCAGTTTATGGAACGTGTTATGCATATTGATAATTTTATTAATGTTTTCGTTTATACCTTAATATTGTACTTATTCTATGCGAGTACTGCTATAAGTTACAGCTGGATGTTCTTTCTTGAGAGTTGTAAATAAACATGACGGGTTCGAATCGAGACATGTAACTTGCTTTAATAGCCCACATGCTCTAATACAGCAGCCCTATTTACACATCTTGCTTATATGCACATTTAATTAATGACAAACAATTACATGATGGGATAAGGCCGCGATATTTTATTTCAAAATAGAAAGTTAAACATGGCACATATAAAACATATATGATAATGATTTTATATAATGATTTTATATAAACTTAAGGGGAAACTGAATCCCATAAAGATTGCATTTGGTGTAATTTGTCTGTTTCCAAATAATGTGCCATGCCTGAAATGCACATTCTGTGTGTTGAATGGCACGAAAATGTATATCACATAGGGAGTTCGCCAACGAGTTACCTCCCTTTAAAATGTAGAGTTTTTGTTTGAAATGTTTAACGTCAGCCGTATCCCAGCTAAGATGCAAAGTGAAACAGAAGAAAGAGGAACCAGATACCAGCCAAAATGCAGAGAAATCCAATTCCTCCTCCTTAGATGAACATCACATTCTTTTCTTTTGTGTAAGGCTAAAGTAACACACTATTTGTTAATCAAATATTAAGTATACTTGATCCAAGAAAAATGCAAATTACGTTCGCCAATGAGTTACCTCCCTTTAAAAAAAACTCCGCTGATTCTTATTTAACCCACCAGCGGCAAGATTGACTAGCAAACAACCTGATTCTGCGCAAAATAGGAAATCCAAAAACGGTTTCGGAAAAAGCGCAGATAAACAGGTCATCATTGAGAAACGCAATATACTGACCAAGACTGATGGAAACTTACAAACTTTTAAAGTCTAGTTTTCATCATAAAGTCTTATATTGCGTATCATACACTGGGACCTTTTATATAAAGGAAACAAATGTTAATGCCAAGTATTCCAGGTAGCTTTAAAATCATCGATAACTCTCAAAAATTTGATACGTACATGACATCCTGCAGAATTCTGTTCCTTGTTAAAACGATCTTATATAATCGCCGTTTAGATTGCAGGAGTTTAGTGTTTAGGATTTCCCTTTAGAATCTTGTAAATTGAAATCTTGAAAATGTATCGATTTCGTCATGATTTTGCAGAATGAATTAGGTCCTTGTTGTAAGAAAAGAAGTCACTAAGAAGCAACATTTCCATTAGTCAGTTCTGAAACTGTCTCTAATTTCAACCAACCTTATTGCTGACTTTCAAGACTGATCTCAATTCTCAGTTTATCACATAAAAACATGGTCGCTTATTATATAATAAAGGAGATCATTGCAATTGTTTTATTTGTGCAAGTGCAACTTAGAACATGGCCATTGTAAAAAGTAAATTGCACGATAATTATAATAAGAGGTTACTGCCTTTTGGTAAAATTTAATTTCGGATTTTATGGAATTAGCTTTATAGAGGCTTGACAGAGCATCGTCTTCGTATGACCATATCGACCTCATCCAATATAAAACGTTATCAAAAGACTCTAACTTCTCTCCCAGCTAGAGGCATTATCATTTGAAATTCGCAGTAGCGCTTTGTGCAGTGTGGCGGCCGTAAAACGTCTCCCCGTACATTTAGACTGTATTGTTTTCAGTAAATTAACCCATTACCGATGTCAGGCAGTGATGGTTAGGTATATCAGGGCTATCCGAACAATCTTTTTGGGGGTTGTACCGGCTAGCTGAATTGGGTGCGTCTCATGAATTGCAGGGATAGGCGCTGTCGCCGTGACGCTGAGGATTCGCTCGAAGCTAGATGCACTATCATTTGAAATTCACAGTAACGCTATTTCTGCAGTTTGGCGGCCGTAAAACTCTCCCTGTCAGTACTTTTATCAGTAAAATAACCCGTTACCGATGTCTTGCAGTGATGGTTACGTATATGAGGGCTATCCGATCAATCTTTTTGGGGGTTGTCCCGGCTAGCTCAGTTGGATGCGTTGCAGGAATTGCAGGGCTGGGCGCTGTCGCCGCGGCGGTGCGGGTTCGCTCCCAGCTGGAGGCACTATCATTTGAAATTCACAGTAGCGCTATATGTGCAATGTGGCGGTTTTAAAACGTCTTTCCGTACAATTAATCAGTACTGTTATCAGTAAAATAACCCGTTACCGATGTCTTGCAGTGATGGTTACGTATAAGAGGGCTATCCGATCAATCTTTTGGGGGATTGTCCCGGCTAGCTCGGTTGGTTGCTTCGCAGGAATTGCAGGGCTAGGTGCTGTCGCCATGACGGTGCGGCTTCGCTCCCAGCTAGAGGCACTATCATTTGTTAATCTTAATTGTATCAATCTTTATTCTTAATTAAATCGAACCTGCAATATTTTCATATTTGTCGTGTTCGGTGGCTTTCAAAGTTGAGTTTTTCATCTATTTGAATATCGCGTATGGCGGTTGTAGAAAATCTTCACGTACATTCAATCAGTGCTGTTATCAATTAAGCCCTGTGGAGGTCATTGAGCACGACACTTATATAGTATATTAACAGTACTTCTAAAATCATTTTTGTTTTAATATTTCGGCCAGTTTCACAATAGATGGTTTTAAAATCTTAGCCAATATAGATTTGGATATTGTTTAATTACCATTGGATATACTTCCTGCTTTTTAGATTTCGCCTTAGGAGTTTTCTGTGATATTGAGGATTTGTATTCTCAGATTCCCTATCAAAATATATTCTGTTTAGTTTTGCCCATTGTTTTTTCGTTAAGGGCAAACCCATTCTTTTATCTGGAGACAATACGCCGCTGAACATGGAATGGTGTTAATCTGAAAATATCCCATCGAAGTTTCCATGTTCACGCAGTATAAATATCATATTTTAGGATGGATAAAAATTGTACTGTTTATTGATGTAAATATTTAGATGCGCTCAACCCGAGACTAGGCGGCGTTGGCAGTAATAGGCCTATGAATTTTATTACTGCTCATGACCAGGCTCAATCAAACGAGCCTGCTATATTTTCAAATAATTCGGAACGGTGGCTTTCCTTTTTCTTCTATTTATAGATACATGTTGAAGCATATGACTATTGAAAATCTGGAAGTAAACACTTAGTAAACGCACATGACAAAAGGGTTCCATTTTGTTGATAAAAAAGCTGACGTAGAAAATTTGGATTAATTGCACACTTTCTGCGTGCAGCATCGAATGATATTCTGTTTTTATTGCGAAAATGTCGCTATTTTTCATGAGTTTATTCGTGCTGAATTATAAGTATAACTTACGTATGCAAAATTTGATTAGGAAAGCCCTGCCCAAAGTAACTGCTTTTGGGCTAACAGATCCGATTCAACCATATAATTATGTTTACATGTACCCGTTTGTTTTGATCGTTTTCTAAAATCCGAACCTATAAATTTTGTAAAAGTTATTATTTTACTATAAATTTGTTTCTCATTTATACTATTTCAAAGACGCGTTTTTCCTCTTTATACTGGAGTGTAACATGGTTCTTACTAAACCATTCTTATAATGTATGGTACTCTTTTGAATTAGTTATAACCCAACGAAGGACAACTCGCGCTATTATGTGCCCAGAGCAAACTCTTATGTACAATACGTGCTAATTAAGTGAATCTCTGACTTGTCGAACATAATTTAAAAACAGTTCGAGATGCGAGTGCGTACTGTGAACATTCTAACATCCTGTTAATATTTTTCAATTTTATTAGTAGTAATTAACGAAATAAATTTTTAAACTCAAGCTATTCATTTTGTTAACCATAAAGACGATCACAAGTTGTTTTTTTTTATTTTTGAGCTGTATTTATTACACTGTTAGGAAAATGATAGATATAGGTATCAGATGTGTCACAGAAAGGGTCATTGGTTTAAACAAGGTACTCAATATGCATGGTCCTCCCAAAAAGATTTGTATTCAAATATATTCAGTTTTTTTTTATAAAACTGCATTTTGAAGAAGAAAAATTCTTGTATTTAAAATTATTTATTTAAGTCAATTTTCACAAGAATTGTACAACAATTTTTACTTATAACTTAACCAGTTTCAATATTTGAAACACGATATACAACGTCGTGCAAATCATTGTAACAAGATATCATTAGACAGTACCTAAAATTCAGAGTTGTGATAAAGTTACACCAATGGTGATATGGTACCAATGACGGAGCAAGTAGCTAAGCTTGTCATATCATTTGAATATTCACAATTAAAATCACATAACTCATATAACAAAACTTTCCATCACACAAAATTTTAAAATATAACTTAAGATCAACTTCAAATTTTGTTTACAGAATGTTTCTTTTCAAATTATTAGATAGAGTTACACGTTAAGTACTTTATTTTAATAGATCATAGTAAAAAGAATTTATTTCAAGAGCAGCACGTGGGTTACATGGTTTAATTGGTTGAGTTTGTTAAATTATTCAGATATGAGGGGATTTGCGAACTAACAGCACCTTTTGCATTTGGCGTCTAACGCCATGAGCAGGATTTATTTTCTAAGATTCTTTCTCAAAATATATAATTTGGTTCTATGTATTGTTTTAACGATAGTGATTAATCCTTAATCCGGTGTGCTTTATGGGGACATATAGCATATTGATATTCCTCTTTCTTCTTCTACGTCGAAATCGATACAGGGGTATTGATATTCTGATATCCCTTGCCAATTAACCTAGATCTTTCCATCTTCTGATCAATAGAAATCGTTTAAAATTCATCCAAAATCTTTTTAACATCTAAAATGAATCAAGAATAAAGTGTATGTCACCATGCTTGTAATTTATTGGATAAAATATTAATTGTTAAAAACATGCAAACACATTTTGCAAACAAGGACAAATGATAGAATATGTATGAAGTACAGCTTACTACCATTTATTTGCAAAAGAAAACATGTAACATCCAATGATCTGTTGATTACAACTTAACAAAATTATTAAAAAACTATGTGTAGAGATGCAAAGCTGTTTTAACAAATGCGATTTTCTGAATATATAAGCTCTTTTTCTTCAAGGTAAAACCTGTCCCCGCAAAACGCTTAATGGAAATTTGAATACCGTAATAACATTTAATATGGATTTAATTTTCTTTTAGATCCGGTATATATCTAACGCTATGTTTAGTGTCATTAAAATCTAAAAAGTTCGTTTGTTTCTTAATTTCAAAAATCGTCTTGAAAAAAATCAATTAGTTATCAGATCAGATCGCATTATTTATACATGTATATCCAATGTTTTTTACAGTTGAAACATAGTTAACGATACAGAATTGTGCCATTAGCATCTTGTACAATGTCACTACATTTCTATTTATGAATTAAGACTCCGGAGAACGTATTCCAGAAAACATATGTTGATGATGTCTCCTCATACAACACGTTACTTGTCGATCCTGACAGACATTTCACCCAGACTTTCTGACCAGGGCGTAACACAAGAATTGCATCTGCTCTATGACACGTGTAAGCAGCATTTTCATAGAATTTTCCTCCTGTTTGAACAGTATTATCAAGCACTATTCCGTAATAAAAGTGTATGTTAGTTTGTATGCATACATGCATAGAAAACAAATATGTTCCTTCAACAGGTGCATTATATATGCCAGTAATATTGTCGTACGTTTCTCCCTCGTTTAGCATGACATTATTGAATACAATCGTCTGGCCGGTCTCGAGGCTTAGGTCTGCAGGTCCGCGGGCTTTGAACGCCACTGTCGGTGTAAGAAGGGTATCTAAAAAGGTTAGATTGCGAATCATGAACTGCCACAGCTACACCACTCGGCCCAAAAGGAGAGAAGATAAAGGAGCAAGGGTTTATATTATCATTATGCCTAATTTAAAAAATTCAAGAAAATAAAAAATACAATTATTAGTAAGTGAGGTGTAATAAGAGATGTAATAAAATTCAACCCGTAAACGAACACTTGTATTTACTGGTTTCTTCAAATTATATCATAAACGATCTAATAATATTTAAAAGATGGACATGTACTGAAACAATCAACTAGTTTGTGTTTTTCATAAATAATAAAATAAATCAATAAATCAATCGTAAAATATTTGGAAAACATTTTGATTTTGTCTTACATTCTACACTGATTCCACCATGCTAGAAGCATATTATATTTAGGATTACACAGTAGCTTAATATTTTTTATTCAGGACTCCTTACTTCATTGATTTTATGATGTATATATTTGATTTTCTTTTTAATTCGTTTGAATTACTGTATAATCAAAATAACTCAATTTACAGAACTTAAATGTCATAATCGAACATTTCATTTTGTGAACATTTGCTTGTCAAAAAACAAAGCACTGCATGTGCAGAGACATTTGTGTTATTTCAATTCGGCTGAATAAATCAGGTTAGATAAGTTTTATAATGGTCTAAATATGGCCCTTTATATTCGTATGCAGATGGACCTTAATGTCACTAAATAAGGTCCGATATGTGTTCACAGATGGTCCGAAATGTCCCTAAATATGGTCTGTTTATAGATCTGATCGGAAATGTCCGTGGTTCGTAATGTCAGAGTACAACCTTTACAATTATGTGCATTTGTTTTTACTGTTAATTAATATATTTTTAAACCTAGTTACTTTCTTACAAATATATGGTGACATGATAATTGATATGCAATTAGTGACACGAAACATAAAATGAAGAAATTGTTTTCTATTTAATTAACCTCTTATCACCTAAACCCCCTCCAACATGTTCTTCTTTAGATCTGAATAGTCCTTGTTGAAATCTTCCCTTTCCGTCTTTGCAACTTCCCTGTCCGATGTTAGTGTCCAAATGGACTCCAGAGCGAGCTGATTTGTCTTCGAAATTTCCTTTTCCATGGCTTCCACTTTCACTTCCATACGTATCATTTTGTCAAGCATTTGAGCCTCATAGTGAAACTTGGAACACTGTGGTTCCTCACAAAGAACCTTTGCTTCATGTACCACGAAAATGAAAATCAACAACCGCATTTTAACGTTCTTATATGTAATTATATCTCACACTATAGTAAGTCAATTTCAGTGTGTTTAATTCGAGATCCATCAAGCATGGGATCTCAAACACGAATGCCTCAAACTAGTTTTCAAACATATGGAAGCAATTTTGAGAAGGTTTACGCTGCAAGTGAAAAACTATTTTTCTGTTTAGTTTGACATTAAGGCGATTCGAAGACCTATTTGACACATTTTGCAAACTGTTCATTTTATTGTCAACAGACTGTTGTCACTGTAATTGTTAGAGTTTATAGAATTTTGTTGCAAGAATTCTTTGTGTGTAGAACAAATAAAAAGCAAAACTTAAGTTTTTACTTGATATGTAGAAATGCAAATGTATGTAATCATTTGAATCAAGATATTTTCAGGTCACCTTAATATTTTGTTCGTAGACTGTTGCGTTGGAAATTATAGCACAGCAGTCTACAAAATCATTACTTTTCTGCAGATGCGTTGAATTACAAAATCTTGTGAATTTGACAAGTTATTCAGATACGTAGGAAAATGATGTCAGGTTTCTCGTACAATAGTTACAGTTAAGTATGAGAGCAAAGAAATACAAAAATTATATTTTTATTAAAATAGCAACCCAACACAAAAATGCAGGCAACATGATGTATATCTATTACGCTTTGAAAACTTTTGAAATGTATTGCTGCTAAAACTTCTCATTGTGAATAAAAAAAAGGAAAATGGCAGTGATGAAAATGCCTTCATATTAATAATAAAATGTAATCAAAATAACAAATATAACAGCGTGGTAAAGTAATTATGTCATTGAGCTCGATTGAGATGTATTTCGTTGAAATAAAACAAGTTTGCTTGTTAAAATGGTGACCATTACGATTATAAGTAGTGCGTTTGATCTGTGTTATTAAATGATTTTATCTGTACAATTTTCATTTAGCCACTCCTTGAAATTGTTTGGGATTGTTAATCACACGGATTCAGCAACATAGATAACAGGGACACTTGGGAAGTATTTGATTTTCAGGATGTTTTAAGTGTTTCTATCGCCCAGATAAGCAGAACACATTGCAAGTATTACATGATCAAGATTTAAAGTATTGTTCATATCCTGATTTAACTGCAGTGATTGGTAAAGTGGTTTCTATTTATACATACTTGTTGGTGAACCAAATAGTTTGATAGATGTCTGGAAAGTGTTGTCTTTAAAGCGTAACAATACTGTTGACTGAAGTATTAAAACAAAAGTTCACTTTGTAACATAATATTTATTAACACCCCAGTTACACAGGGTCATCGATGAGCGATCGATAGTTTTTCTTTCAGCCAAATAAATATTCACGAAATCGAGATAGCTAAACGATAACTTAGACCACATACCTACATATCATCGCATTTTCTCATGTCATCTCGCGGCGATTCTCGTGATCACTATCTTTGATAACGAAAACCTAAGCCAATTTTTCTTCCAATAAAACTTTTTAATGAAAAGTTATTATCGATTAAAGATCGGCTACAAGATGGCGGATTGTAGAATGTTAAATGAATACTACAGTCCACGCCGCCTAGTCCAAGGCTTAGCGCAACTAAATTTTTTCACAAATATCAATATCTTGCTCAACGGCCTACAAACGTTTGAGTGTGAATATTCTTTTTATGACAATAGCGCGAACCTTCAAACATTTTAAAATTTAAAATTTGAATTATGATTTGTCTTAAAGTTTGCTTGTTTGTTTTCGATTGTTTAAGTATTTAAATAATGTACATGCTTAATATAATACAATTTTAAAAATAAAATTAATTTTCCAGAAGAAAAATAGAAATGTTTTGTCTTTTCAAAAAGAGTTAAATATTTCTATGCATTGATATACACTTGGATATCTTGTTTAAACAGAATAAATATTTGTTTAAAAAATATATAATCGGGAGTGGTGTATCTAAAATTTGTCGGTTTATGACTAAATGGCTATAATGATTCTAAAAAAATAATGTGTCCTTTTTAAAGAATTTTCAATTATGAAGAGAGAAAACAACGTTTGCCACCATTTATGTGAACAGGAAACGACCAGAAAATTCGAGGTCAAACACAACAACAAGGTATTTCACGTCAAGTTGTTTATGGAGATTGAATTCATAAAAATAAAAGACAATGTAAAATTCTCCTTGTTTTTCGTAAATGCAGAAGATGCAAGCACGAACGTTATCTGCAAATTTAAAAAGAAAGGTTACCAACATGATACTCTGTATGCCAGATGATTAACCGATCTACAGTTTATTGTTCTGTTTACCTTGGTTGCACCAAGACGGCAGGGATTTAAGAGTTTATGAAGGTTTGTGGGGATATCTTGTGAAAGAATATAGAAGCTTGATCGGTTTCTTTAATTTCTTTCACCATGTCCTTGCTGATTTGATTCCTGGGACTCTGGTCTCTCTAAAGTCATTGACTAATCCGCTTTTTTACTTTGCAATGCTATAACCTTTGTGTTTATGTGTTTATGTGCTTTTGCATGCAACTTTGTTCAGCTGATTGGTGGTTTGGGGTTATTTCACCAAGACAACTTGTACTTGTTTGTTAATATAAGAACATGTTGAGTTAAATGTCAGATTGGTGCACCACAGAACATGGTTAAAACACCTAAGTGGCAAATTGTTTTGCTGCAGATCTTTCAAAGGCGTTAAACCCAAGAAATTTTTTTTTTGCTTATAGTGATGTGTTCTTCAAATTGATATTTTAATAAACACATGCATTCTTTTCTTCTCTTCTCTTTGACTTCGTAGGGATTGTGGTATGTTTTCCCAGTGTTGCGATTTCTGACATGTATATTGACAGATATCTCATATTGTTTGTCTTTGTAAGTATACTGTAGGACAATGAAAACGCGCGGTCTGATAATTGCAATGCATAAAAAAGTCATTGAGTTATAAAGAGAGTACCCCCAAAATCAAAAGTAACACTTTTGGCTAATTGTTTCAATAAAAAGCAGGAAATAGATTGAACCAATTCATTGTCACAGTTAGCCAAAAGTGTTACTTTTGATTTGTGGGGGTACTGTCTTTATTACGCAATAATTTTTTTATTATGCAATCATTTTTCATAATTTTGGTGTGGTGTCTAAATGACCGCAATGCATTCGGTTTTATCAAATTGTGACAAAATATTCATAAAAATATATTTGCCTCGTTAAATGCGATTATCCCGACCGTGCGTTATCATTGTCCTTAAGTATAAAAAAGACACGACATGGTTTTGTCAGAATCATATTATTCATATGGGAATTTAAACTTGTTTGTGTCGTTTAGTTTTTGTGTTGTTTAGTTTTTGTGGATAAATGTAAATAGAATTTTTCGTTTCCTCTCTCTCTTTTTTGGCTTTGTGGAGAGGGTATGTTTTCTGACCGTTGCGATTTCTGACATGTATATTTACACATATCTCATATTGTTTATTTATGTAAGTAAAAAGGACACGACATGTTGTTGTCAGTATCATATCATTCATGTGGGAATTTAAAATGATGTTTTGTGTTGTTTAGTTTTTGTGAAGAAATGTAATATATATTAGAGAATTTTTATTTTTTCTGTATGCAAAATAAAGATTCATTAATAGCATTTATCTGTGCAAAGTTTCATCGAAAATCATGTGATTTCGATAATATTCTTACTTTTTTGATGAACTTGCAAGAATTACTGGTAGATTACACAACCGCGTACTCGTCGCATCAAAATTGATTAGACAGCGTATTCACGTGCAAGCCTAATGACATGTTATTATTAACCCCTTTTTGTTGATTAAAAAACATTTAAACGGAAATCTTACACCGTCTAAATTTTATAAGAGGAATTAAACTTACATGTGACGTAACTTTTGACATGCGTCATTCAAATGCGAAGCATACGTACATAGTCCCGCCTTCACCTAATTTAAACTGTTAAACCACGCCTATTTATTATTGACGCATGCCTATTCGTCGACAAGTTCTGTGTCAATTAAGGAAGTGCAGTATATAACCAGTTGACATCACATGTCCGGAGCTCTCACACCTGACAGTCTCGATTAAAATGTCTAGGGTAAGTTAAGAGTTTTTGCTTACTGTAATCTTAATCTCTTTTTATGTACTCCTCTTCGTTTATTTTTTATTTATTTTTTCTGTTTCTGATCTGGTATCGATTTAGTTGTGTTACCTTTCTCTCCCTTCCTCCCTCTCTCTTTCTCTCTCTCTTTCTCTCTCTCTCTCTCTAAATATTTTTTTTCCAAATTTTAACTTTATCATGCTGAGTGTTTCGGCTGAGCGAATGGCGATTGAACTGAAACATGTTTCAGGGCAAAGTTTAAGAAACAAATTACATTATTTCAACAAGCCATATGATTTGTTTAAGTCATTTGTTCGAATTACTGCTCTTTAACAAATGGGTTATATTGTTCGTTAAAGCATCCGACTAGAAACTTCAATAAATAAGATAAAGTTTTGGTTTTCGATTTAGCCATACAATTGTTGTGTAAAATTGCTTTTCTTTCACATTTATTTCAGGTCTTCCTAGTGAGTGTTACACCATACATTTAACATTATGTGAGACATTTATTTCAGGTCTTTCTTAGTGTGTGTTTTTGGTTCGTCTTGGTGCAATCTATCCGGAGTAAGTACCAAAATGACTGGGATGGACCTCTAGATTTTAGGTGTCACAGCCCAACAATGGTATGATCTTTCCTGGTTATATTTGTATAGCAAATACGGTAAGAATGTCATTATATCTGGCGATTGAAGATATTTATACACTGTACTATTGTTTATTTTTATATCGTCATGTAGATTAAGACCTTTTTCTACTATTCTGTGGTGTCAGATACAATGTTGATGGTTCAATCGGAAGTTTGAAGAATCCAATGGTTTGCTTGTCGTAGCTTATAAAAGAAAACAGAACGTAGATATTGTTGATGGTGCAATAGACATTCGTAGGTTCCAATGCTATGCTTCTGGTAAAATATGGCGATAGCAGAATTTACCCGATTACTGACGGTACAATCGAAAGTTCGTAGAGCCCAAGGCTTCGCTTGATGTACATTTAACATATCAGAGATAGCATAAGGTGGTCGATTGCTGAATGTACAATCGAAATTCGTAGAGTCCAATGATTCGCTTGTTGAAGTATAGAAGAAGATATTTCCCAGATTTTGTAGCATGATAGAGACTTTCAATTGTTGATGGTACTGCTGTTCACTTGTTTTTCAGCAAATAAGTCGGATTTTCAGCGTGCACGACGATAATTATGAGGACAGAAGATTTGGATTTGAATGTCGAGAGTTACCGATTAACGGGAGTGGTGCTCCGGTATGCAGAGACACAGGTATATGTTTATATGTCGTTTCTGGCACAAGGTGAATGTGCGAAACCGAATTATTATATAATCAATGTGTCTGAGGTCACGAGATAAAATTCGTATTAATAATTGTGTAGATAACGTTCAAACAGTAAACTATAAATACATAACTACTTTGGTAATCAAATACATGAAGTTAGTTGTGTATGGTCACCATTTAAAAAATTATCACTTTCAGTGCATTTTAAAAAATCATAAAATTACTATAGTGTAAGAGTATATGATGTATATCGTTTATTTTGTAATAAAATGTTCTATTTCAAACCAATTTGTTTGTGTAGTTGAAATTCTATATTAACATATTATAATGAGGTTTACTTTTTTCGTACATTATAGGAGCGTATTTTCATTTGAATACTACATATTGTAGAGAGTTTTTACAAGAACTGAACAGTTAAAAAAGATATATTTTCTATGAAAGCGTATCATGCCTATCGTTTTTAACATTAAACTTACGATTTAAAGCCAATAAGCGTAAGTAAATAAAATGGATTTTTAACTTTAACCATTAACGGTATATTTTCACTTAATATAACATATTGTACAAAGCATTTACAAGAAGTGGACGGTTAAAAAATATATCTTCTATTAAAGGGTATGTGAATCCATTTGACGAGCCTGTCGCATTTACATGTCAGGAAAATGGCTACATAAATGGAATGTCAAGTGTTCATGATGATTATTACGAAGACAGAAGATGGCGATACCGATGTTGTGTCAGCCCAGGTAGCAACAGTACTATATTGAGTTTTTTCGAGTCACTGTTTAAACGTTTTCAGTTTATATTTCTCTCTTTATAATTGAAAGTTACTATGACCTCTTTAAAAAGATATTGTTCAATCATCCCCCCCCCCCGAATGATTTTGTTTTAAAAATTTTGCCCTTGGCGTTGTGATATGCAGGATTTATATTCTAACTAAGATCCCCTGTGACGTCACAATTCTATTCTGTTTAGTTTCGCCCATTGTTTTCTCGGTTAGGGCAAACCCATTCTTTTATCTGGGACCATACGCCGCAGAACATGGAATGGTATCAATCTGAAAATACCGCATTGAAGGTTCCATGTTCACCGCCATATGCGTACCATCGTTTGGCATGGATCAAAATTGTACTGTTTATTAGTGTAAATATTAAGTTGCGCCCAACTCGGGGCTAGGCGACGTGGGCAGAAATATGCATTTCCATTATTGTCCATGAACAGGCTCAATCAAACCGAGTCTGCAATACTTTCATATTTGTCTTGTTCGATGGCTTTTAGTTCCCTTTTCATCTATTCCTATATTGTTGCCAGTATATCATTACTCATTTTGGCAATTAAAATATTGATGATTTTA
Organism: Corbicula japonica; assembly: GCA_038501625.1. Taxonomy (NCBI): domain Eukaryota; kingdom Metazoa; phylum Mollusca; class Bivalvia; order Venerida; family Cyrenidae; genus Corbicula; species Corbicula japonica. Next base: position 2,948,280 of record JAZAYU010000058.1, on the reverse strand, counting down.
ATATAGTAAATTTTCCGTTTTTAGACGGCGATGTTCCTCGTGCAACATCTTACGGGGTTTATATTTCACAGCTTGTTCGCTTTTCAAGAGCTTGCAACGATGTGAATGATTTCAATGAACGTAATCTTTGCATTACAGAAAAATATTAAAACAAGGTTATCGGTATCACAAATTAAGGAAAATCTTTTGCAAATTTTATCGCCGATACCCAGATCTAATTCATAAATACAGGTGCAGTTTAAAATCACTATTGCACCAAGGTATTTCACAGCCAGTTTTTTTATGGAGATTTAATTTATAAACTTAAGAAAATCAAAGGTAATGTTAATTTCTTCCAGTTATTCGTAAAAACCATCTGTAAATTTAAAAAGAAAGGTTACCAACATGATATTTTACAGCGCTCTGCTGGTCTGGTGATTAACCCATCTACAGTTGATGATTATGCTTACCTCTTTGGTTGCACGACGGTGGCAGGGGTTTAAGAGTTTATGAAGGTTTATGGGCAAATCTTTTCTTAAAAGAACCTAGAAGCTCGATCTGTTTCTTTTATCCCTGCCATCGTGTTCTTGCTGATTTTACTCCAGGTGCTCTGGTCTCGGTAAGATCATTGAGTACCCGCCCTTTGTCTTTGCAATGCTTTTAGCTTCTTATGTTTTATATGTTTGTGTGCTTTTGCATGCAACATTGTTGAGCCGATGGGTGGGTTGTAATTATTTCACCAAGACAACTTGTTCTTGTTTTGTGATACGAGAACCTGTTGGGGCAAGTGTGAGGTTGGTGCACCCTAGAACCTGGTTTAAACCCCCAGTGGCAATTTGTTTTGCCACTGACCGTTCCAAGGCGGTATCCCCAAAGGTTCTCTTCTTCGTTAATTGTTTGTGGCGTCCTATTTGAATTGACATATATAAAACATGCTCTCTTTCTCTTCCTCTCTTCTTTTTCGCTGCGTGGGGAGGCTATGTTTTTTGAGTGTGGCGATTCCTGATATGCATATATTGCTTTTTTAGGACGTAAATAGAATTTAAGGGAATTTTTAATCTAGCTATTTCTCTTTACTGTTCAAACTTATTTAATGTAAGTAATGAACCATACAAAAAATTTACTAAAATTATTCGTGCACAGTTTTATTGAAATGCATTTTACAGTTAGAGTGATTTTGGTATGTTTTACTTCTTATCATAGTGCATGGACGGCAGGAGCCTTGACAAGACTTTTCTGTACCAAAGTATTATTTATTTCTTCCTCAAGTTACAATCTCACTAAAGTCAGATCTAACAAACTGTTAGATCTGATGACGACCCGCAGACACCGTACATAAGCTGTAGCGGTTTTCCCCGATTACTATTTTTAGAAATTGTCAACACAGGAAGCATGGTTTATAACGTTCGCAAAGTGATCTGAAGACTTTATTACATTAGAAATAAATGAAATACTACAAAAACACATATATCTTCAGTAAAATATATCTTACGCAGACTGTGAACACTTTCCATGGTTAAAATACCATGTATACTTTCACTTTCGTGATTTTGTAGGCGACAATCTGATTGGTTCAATCAGATGTGTTAGTAATAAAAGCACGTTTTAGTTACTCATCGTCAGATAGCGCAGAGGAGATGATTTTAATCAAATTGCCTCAAGTTACTACCTTGTACCATTTTAATGTAATAAAGCCTCCTCTGTTGAAAACTTATTATCACAATTTTAGTTCCGGATTGTTTAAACCAACAACGAAATTATATTTATTAATCAAGGTTCAATGTGAAAATTTCCAAAAACAAAAACTGACCAACAATCGTAAAAAATACCTCTGAATTAATACATGTAAACAACGTGATTTTGACGAAATTGAAGCAGTAAACACCAATCATTGGGCCTAATTGTGCAGAAGTATTATAAAAATCTGCATAATGAAAATACTGTGAAAATCTCTTTACCTCAACTAACAACGCCCCAGATGTTTTTAAGAATTTAAGAAGAAATGAGTTATGCCATATTTCTTCGGGAATTAAAGTAATTACTCTTAATGACTTAATGATGGGATAAAGAATAAAGAATTAAAGACATCAATTCTTATTTTGCATTAGTGGTAAACATATTACAAAAACACCTAAAGAAGTGGACAAAAGCTTATGACATTGCTTATTCTTTCCAAAAATATCAACACGTAATCATCGAAAAAAAATCTTATAACTAGACTCAAAAATAGTAACCGATCTCTTTTCGGACAGGGGTTAGGCTGTACAACTGTGAGACGGGCGATTGGACGAACGATTTTGACCACAAGCAAGACTTCAATGTGCCGAACAACAAAGTCCTTCACGGCGCCTTCTCTGTACACAGCGATTATTTCGAGTAAGTTAATTATACCGGAAGTACCTGTTGTTGTTGTTGTTTTTCTGACTTATTTATAGCTTACATTGACGTTATACTTTATTACTTATACCCATAGCTGATTTTACTAGATCTAGAAATGCAGATAAAATTTTCATGTAATGAAAATGAAATCGAATTTCTGGGAACATATTTATAAATTTTAACTGGTAATATTAAAACTTTCGACATAACAAATATTATATATCGAAAATTCGATTTTCTGTTTTTATCTTCAAATAATCATTAATTTAAATCGACGAAAAAGTGTTATAACAACTAAATTAAAAAGTCGTTTAATTCATGTCTCTGATGTAAAAAATTAGGTTTAATTTTCAATGTCTATCTTGTTTGTATATATAAACAGTTTGGGTTACGAGTCGTTAATAGCGCAAATTGTTTCGATATCAAACATGAGCTATAATTGAAACCAGAAATTGTTTCGATATCAAAAATGAGCTATAATTGATACCAGAAATTGTTTCGATATCAAAAATGAGATGTTGTTAATAGAAATTGTTTCGTGTTCAGTAAATGAGATGCTTAAACCAGAAATCGTTTTGATATCAGAAAATAAGCTGTTTAAACCAGAAATTGTTTCGTTATCAGAAAATGAGTTGTCAATAATAGCAATTGTTGGGTAGTGTCTAAAAATATTATATAAAAATGATGAATGTATAGCAAAAAAAAGGTTTATAACTTCTATATTTTCCGTAATGTCAATCATACATTATTTTATTTCAGGGACAGAAGGTTCAGATATTCGCTGTGCAACATCGGAAAATAATAAAATCTCTACAATGCGTTCCTGTTATCGACGCCTTATATATAAACTCTCTTTGGGCATGGACCTGATTGAACACTATAGTGACCTTCCTTTAGTCCTCAAGTGTAATCTCCTATCTAACCCAATGAAAACTCAGGAAAAGTTGACATTCCAAGTAAACCTAACACCAGATTTGAATAGCCGAGATTTCAAGCGCTGAATTTTGTTAACATCCACACGGCTTAATTCTGACAACGATATATTTGAAATTGTAATTTGTCCATTTCAATCACTAGTAACTTTTTTGGATACTTTGAATGTGTACTTAGTAGTCATAAAATTACAATATTTGCAGATATTCTTTTGTATTTATATACGAGAAGATGTGTGGAACAGTGAATGTGACTTCTCTCAACCATTTTCGCTTTTATTATCAATGATTTGTCTGCATAATTGAATAAGTACCTCTAAAGCCTCGAATCTTGCATTAATACTTAATGAGTGTGTCTGTGATGATTATTTGTTTATATTGTCAGAAAGACAAAACAATTAACCGAAGCTTTTTTCCACTTATAAGATTACTAAATGTTTTATATGTGTGTGATTTTGCATGCAACATTGTCGAGTTGATGGGTGGGTCCGAGTAATTTCTTCAAGTAATGTTGGTGCGGGTTAGAACCTGGTTTTAACCCCAGTGGTAAATTGTTTTGCCACTTGACCGTTTCAAGGCGGTAGCCCCCAAGGTTCTCTTTTAGTTAATTGCTTGCGGTATTTGAAATTGATATTCTTATAAACACATAATATTATATATTTTCTACTTTTTGGTTGCTCGGGGAGGCTGTGTTTACCGAGTTGAGTGATTCTGGATCTGCATGTTTCACCTTTTTTCTTAAAAATATGATATTTAAATGCAATTTTCCCTTGAATATTTCATAAGAATTGTTTTTGGATACATACGTAGCTGTTTACTAAAGGATGAAAAGGGAACTTTGAAGACCCTCGAACACGACAAATATGAAAATATTGCAGGCTCGGTTTGATTGAGCCTGTTCATGGGCAGTAATGGAAATGCTTATTACTACCCACGCCGTCTAGCCCCGGGTTAGTGCAAATCAATATTTACACCAATAAACAGTACAATTTTGATCCATCCCAAACGATGGTATGCATATAGCGGTGAACATGGAACCTTCAATGCGGTATTTTAAGATTAATGCCATTCCATATTCAGCGGCGTATGGTCCCCAGATAAAAGAATGGGTTTGAACCTAAACGAGAAAACAATGAGCGGAACTAAACAGAATAGAATTTTGAGAGGGGATCTTAGAATATAAATCATGCATATCACAGACAACGCCAAAGGCAAAATTAACAAAGCAGGAAGTATATCCTTGGAGTTGATTGAATAATATCCAAATTTATTTTGGCTGGAATATTGAAATCACCCATCTTTAAACTGGCCGAAATATTAAAAACAAAAAGTAAATTTAGAAGTACTTTTAACATAGTACATAAATATCGTGCTCGACGACCTTCAATGGACGTAATTGAGAAATCAAGAAAATGCAACGTGACTAAGTGTCAAATTTGTTCGGCAAGAAAGTATATTTCTCATGCAAGTTGCGTTGCAATCTTATTACGTTTGCATCAGCAAGTCTGATGATGTACAAAGAAGTATAAACAGCGAAAGAGAATATGTAACACATTTAAAGACAGTTCCGAATATCCAAAATTTGAATATTTGTTATATATGAATGGCCGAAAATTTGGGAAAAAATAAACATCAATGTTCAATTGCTTGCACAATATCTAATATTTTACAAAATGAATGTTAGTAAACACAAATTGCAAGATTTACTTTGAAAAGTTATCTTAAATACTGTTAAAATATTGAGAACTGGCTTGTTGGAAAAATCCCAGAGAATAGTAAAACATACTAGCATGTATTGGTTAATACAAGATTAACCAAAAGTAATGTATGTACCTTATGAATGAGTTGTTCTCATTAATAAAAGATGACTATTTCCTATAAAATGTACGGTATGTTTAATTAACTAAATACCAGGGTTTGATTTGTCGAATGATTCCTATTTATAAATAAAGAATGTAACATTGATGTTGTAGAGCCTCTAGTACCACTGATAGATGAAAAAGAACATTGAAAGTCACCGAACACGACAAATAATATATTACTGCCTCTGTGTGATTTGGTATGTTCATAGGCAATAGGCAGTAATACAAAAGAATAATAATGACTTCGTTGAGCGCGAATCAATATTTTAGCCAGTTAATAGACTAGTACAGTTTGCTCCATTCGACTATTAAACGCAAATAAGATCAATCAACAACTGTACCAAAATACCAAATCCAGAAACGATTTACAAATAAACCAGGTTGTTATTGGGAGACGCCGATGGCGGCGATGTGTATAAAAATGGTCATATAAATCAATTCATGGAATCGTATGAAGAGTAACAGCCATGGATTGCTACCTTCTATGAAAAGACACTTGAACAATGATCAAATATTGAAATAATGTCTAGCAATGATTTCGTTTTCCGTATAAGGTAATTAGCATTTTTGCTTTTTGGGTAAGGTCATCTTTATCTATGTTGTTCTGAGTAGTTCAAAATTGCTATGTTCTTTTCTTTCAACTTAATGTTTTTCGTAGCAATGAAAATGGTAAAAAAGCTTAAGTTTTAGACAAGAATTTGACGAAAATCAATTATTGCTGGCCGGATTTTCTTTGAAATACAACAACAAATACACCAAAGTGTTGTGTCCTTTAAACAGAAAGTAGACATGGAGACTCCTAAGTTTCACAAAACCTGGCATATCTGTAATGATAATAGAGATATATTGTACATACGTTTCAGAGTTCTGATGCAAATGCTGTTTCCGTGTGTTTTAGTATTCGCATGAAAGTAAGATCATTTATTCATCTGAACTTGGTGTTCAGACATTAAAACAACCACAGATAGATATTTATCTTCACATAATTCTTCTTAAAATTTAAGACTACAGTATGTATTACTTAGTTCTTAACAATTGATAAGTTGTATATTTTTGTACATGTATATCTCTATATCTTCGTATTTAGAAAAGTAGCGTACATTAAGGAAGCATTAAAATGAAGAAAATATTTTTTTCTTTTAAATGTAATCGAAATGTTCATACCGTATTATTATTATTATTATTATTATTATTATTATTATTATTATTATTATTATTCTGCTCCCAACACGCATGTCTGACACCTGTATCTGCGACTACTTGTGAATTAAGACCCCGGAAAATGTGTTCCAATAGTTGTTTGATGAAGAACTGAACTCATATAAAACATCCGTTGATGATCCGTAAAGACTCTTCACCAAGACTTTCTGACCAGGCTGAAGGACGAGAACCGCGTCAGCTGTGTAACAAATAGTGCCTGCGCTGTCGTAGAATCTCCCGCTTGTATATACTATATTATCATAAACGATTCCATAGTAAAAGTTATTACCACCACCGACGCAGAGATGAATGGTGAACAGGTAGGTCCCAGCCACAGGAACAGTGAAGATACCGATAGTGTTATCGTATGCCCCGCCCTCGTTCAACATATTGGTGGAGAATACCACTGTTTGACCGGTCTCGATGCTCTTATCTGCAGGGCCACGTGCTTTGAACGCCACTGTAGGAAGAAGAAGTGTATCTTGAATAAAACATATTTGACTCTTGTTTGACACATGGTCTTTCCTTAATGCTAATACTGATGATAATTATATTTTCTAAAATTAGTGCACTAAATATAAATTGTATAGCACCTATCAAGACAATGTGTCTATATTTAAGTTCAGTGGGCAATTAGCAATAAGTATTGCTTCACAGTTTATCTGTGCTGGTTTTCAAAAACAGATAATGTCCCCAATGAGAACGATTCCATGTAATTTTACCTATGGCCCTAAAACCATTTCAGTGCAAAACCATTTTTCTTATCATAAATAAACACCAGCCACATCGATATCAAACGCAAACAATATTTTGAAGATCTTAACGAGATGCTTTTACATAAAAAAGAACTTACAGTATGACCACTTGCCTCTCGTGTTCTTTAAATCCTCTTTTACGGCCTCCTTTAGATCTGCATACTCTCTTTCGAGCAATTCTCTTTCAGCCTTTACTGCTTGTCTTTCTGCTGTCAGAGCTTCAAGGGACTCCAGAACAAGAGGATTGGTCTTCACTATTTCCTTTTCCATGGCATCCACTTTAACTTCCATACGTATCATTTTTTCCAGCGTCTGAGCCTCATAGTGAAACTTGGAACACTGAGGTTCCTCGCAGTTTACTCCGAGAGGCAGAGCAAAATATATTATCAAAATTTCGTGCATCATGTTGAACATTTTTCGGTAAAAGAACAAAATCAAATGAAATAGCTGTTAATATATTCACAGTTCTCATGAATGCAAAACCAAACAATATTTAAAGGTATGTGACCAGAGTTAATAGATTACTCGTATTTTAATAACAAACCTGGAAAATTAAATTCCTACCGGTATTTGCGCGCCAATAAATGTAACTTACTGTGAAGATTTGTGTAGATAAGTGAACGAATATTATGATAGGTAATATGGTTGCGAACGTGGAACTGGTTATAAGAGTTAACAGCACTTAACTACTTTGACTGTTCCATTACTACACACGATCGGGCTCAGTCAAACTTAGCACGCAATATTTTGATATTTGTCGTGTTCGATGGCTTTCAAAGTTCTTTTCCATCTATTTATAAAACACAATAGCGTTGTTTGTGACGTGTGGCGGCTATAAAAAGTTGCACCGTACATTCAATCAGTACCATTATCACTAAACTACTTTGAAGACCGTTATATTTCTGTGCAACTTCATGCAACATTGTCGATTTTGGGGGAATGGTGAAGTAAATTCACGAAGAGTGCAATAAGTAAATCTTTATATGAGAACTGGTTATGTTGTGTTATGTTGTTGTGATGTTGGTGCACCAGAGAACCTGGTTTAAACCACATTGTCAAAATTTATTAACAATGACCTTTGCAATGCTGTAACCACTCGGGTCATCATTTTTGTCAATTGTTTGCGGTGTTTGAACAAACTGGCTATGCCCGATAACCATATTTCACCGTCAAATATTTCTAACAATTATTAATAGGTCATTTTATGAGACTGAAAAAAGTAAGTGACCACCTTTAGCTGTTAGGAAATACTTAATTTGTCCATCTGCAGTTACCGTGATGGCACTTGACGATTAAATTATTTTTGTAATAACCCTCTTTAATAAGGAGAATAAGACGTTTGGCTGTTAGATAAAGTTATTCAACAACAATCGACCTTTTCTTAGTGCGGTTGATTAAATAAATTGGTATATAATTGATAAATCTGTTGATGAATTGTTTACACAAGTGTTCTACTTCTTTCACGTTTGAGTATTATATCCGTAATATCGACATTCCGTCAATATTAATGGAATGTTACTTTTTAGTGACTGTCAAAACGAAGTTTCTACACCGGCATTTCCTACCAGCTTTTTCTTATTCGGAAATACATGTATGAACAGCTTCGTATAAATTTTACTTGCTACTTATGACAGAACTTTTAAAAAAAGAAATGCTCTTCCGGTGTTATGCAAAACATTACATTTGTTTCGTTGACTTCATTTTTCCGCCTCATTTCTATGTTTATCTAAAAGAAATAACCTTTGCGGCAGAAATCATCTAATAATTTTGCAAGAATCATTATAAAACGATTAATTTTTAAAACGACTTTACAAACTATAGACCTTTGTATTTATGCTCCGTCCGGATTTTGTTTGTTGCCAGTTTTATCTTAACGCATGTTTTAAAAAAAAGAGGCCCGTACTAATAGTTTGCAGCTAAATTATGATTGATGTAAGTTAAATTATGTAGGCGTATTATCGCCAAAAGGTTAAACCTTTTGAATAAAAATAATTTTATTATTCATTTCTGCAATCTTTGCGTATGCAGTAATTTGTAACATAAAAGTCCTTATCAATTAAATTAACAAGCGCTAAATTCAGAACACGAAAGACCAAAGTTGAATTTATATATTGTTCGTGATTCATGTTTTTCATGACACGTTTTTCTTTTTTATTCTTTGCTCTAATTTATGTATTTACCATGAATAATAAATTATGAATTATCAGAAATCCCATCCATCAACTCGATAATCTCGACAAATCGAGCCTGCAATAATTTCGTATTTGTCGTGTTCGGTGGCTCTCAAATTGACCTTTTTATCTCTTTGCATGCAAAAATAAAAATACATAAATGAAAAGGGAACATTGAAAGCCACCAAATACGACAATATGAAAATATTGAAGGCTCGGTTTGATTAAGCCTGTTCATGGTCAGTAATGGAAATGCATATTACTGAGCACGTCGCCTAGCCCCGGATTTAGCGCAACTCAAACATTGAAACTCCTAAAAGGGGATTTTAATAGGTCAGCTGAATATGTCATTTAGTGTAGTGTTGTCGCACTCCATAGTTAATAATCCTTTCCACTGCTGACCGTATTTCTAACAGGAGGTAAAACTGGTAAAATGTAAGGCCTAAATCGACAAGGAGCTTTTACAAGCGAGCTTTCTGTTCAGTTCGCTCACAATCCGATCGAAAAACAAGTACGCATCCCATCTATGTTTATTCAAAACCCATAGTGGCCATTTTAATGGCATCTGTTTGGATCAAACAGCCAATTCAGTTATCCATCTTTAATTTTACATTATGTCGCACGGAACAGCAAGGACTGATTAGCTGACGATTTCCCTAAAACCTAGTTCTAACATCCAACTAGCAAGCTAAAAACGTCTGCTTTGTTAGATGTTCTTGCACGGAATGAAAGTCATTTTGAATAAATCGCGAAATATTCTGGTAAAAATATAACAGATAAAACAGAAATTTGAAGACGGTTGCAATCTGAAATAATTAAGTCGCTAAAATGATGTTTGATGTTGCGTCCTCTAGAGGTTCTCTGATGATAAGAAGACCACGCCACATAGCCCTGGTTTGAGCGCGACTCAATATCGACGCCAGTAAATACAGTACAATTTTATTAAAGCAAATAAGATCAAGCCACAACTGTGCAAATTACCAAATCCAAAATGGTTTGAAATTATAGTACAAATTATCCAGGTTATTATTGTGAGACGGCGATCGCAGAGATTTGTATAAAGAATGGTCTAATAAAAACAAGTCATGGGCTTGAATGAAAATAAACAGCCATGGGTTGCCACGTTTAATAAAAAGACATCTAAAAAGGAGAAGCAGCGTAATCATTACATTGAAGAAGTGGGTTGGAGTTGTTTCACCAAGACAACTTGTATTTGTTTTGTGATATGAGAACCTGTTGGGGCAAGTGTGAGGTTGGTGCACTCTCGAACCTGGTTTAAACCTCCCAGTGGCAATTTGATTTGCCACTGACCGTTCCAAGGCGGTAACCCCTCGGGTTCTCATTTTTGTTAATTGTTAGTGGTGTCTCTTTTGAAACTGATCATTGTATTAACCATGCTCTCTTTCTCTTCTTCTTGACTATGTGGGAAGGCTGTTTTTTCTGAATGTGGCGATTCCTGATATGCATATTTCACCTTTTTTTCTTTTTAACTGTAACCGAAATTTTCATTATATTATTATTATTAAAATTGATACAGTCAAATCGCATCCGCTTACTTTTATTATGACGTGTATCGTCGATTTTAGGTATCCCGCGTGAATACGATGTATCAGAAATTTGATATCAGGGGAAAAGTTTTCATATATGAATTGCTACTGCTCCCATCACGCATGACTGTCACGTGTATATGTGGTTAGTTGTGAATTAACACCCCGGAAAATGTGTTCCAGTGGTTGTATGATGATGAACTGTACTCGTATAAAACTTTCGTTTGTGATCCGTAAAGACTTTTCACCCAGACTTTCTGACCCGGCTGAAGAAGGAGAATTGCGTCAGCTGTGTAACACATAGTGCTTGTGCTGTCGTGGAATCTCCCGCTTGTATACACTATGTTTTCATAAACGTTTCCGTAGTAAAAGCTGACACCACTACCACCAATGAGGCAGAGATAAATGGTAAATATATAAGTCCCGGCCACAGGAACTGTGAATATTCCAGTAACATTATCGTAGGCCCCGCCCTCGCTCATCATGATGGTGGAGAATATAACTGTTTGACCTGTCTCTATGTCTTATCTGCAGGGCCACGGGCTTTGAATGCCACTGTAGGAAGAAGAATTGTATCTAAAATAAAATAAAACATATTTGACTCTTGTTTGACACATAGGCATTCCTTAATGTAAAAACTGATGATCATAATATTTTTTTTACAAATTAGTGCCCTAAATATTAGTTGTATAGCACTTATCTAGACAATGTGTCTGTATTAAAGTTAAGTAGGCAATTTTCATAGTCGTCTTAGAATTTTAATCTGATTTCAAGGAAATGAACAAAATATTATATTTTCATATAGCATATGGTCCTTATCAGTCGAAGAACATTTTTAAAAGAATAAATGATACTTTCTGATAGTGATCAGGTCCTATATTAACAAAATTAATTATAACCTAACAACTTTTCGAAGGAGGTAAAAAATGAAGTAAATTTAAGTTCTTCAACTCACAAATACAGATAGCTGCAGGAGATGTTTGCTTCTGTTGCAGACCCAGATCCCTTAATTTGGTTAAGTATTGCTACACAGTTTATCTGTGATGGTTTTCTAAAACAGATAATATCCCTAATGAATACGATAACATGGTATCTTTCCTATGGCCTTAAAACCATTTCGGTGCAAAACAATTTTTTCTTATTTTAAATAAATACCAGCCACATCTATATCAAACGCAAACAATATTTTGAAGAACGAGATGCTTTTTTAGAAAAAATGCAGTATGACCACTTGCCTCTCGTGTTCTTTAAATCCTCTGTTATGGCCTTCTTTCGATCTGCATACCCTCTGTCGAGCGATTCTCTTTCAGCCTTCAATGCTTGTCTTTCTGCTGTCAGAGCCTCAAGTGACTCCAGAACAAGCTAATTGGTTTTCAGTATTTCCTTTTCCATGGCTTCCACTTTAACTTCCATACGTATCATTTTGTCCAGCATTTGAGCCTCGTAATGAAACTTGGTACACTGAGGTTCCTCACAAAGAATCTTTGTTACTAATAGAAATACCAACCACCTCATTTTTAACGCACTTAAATTATATAAAATTATATAATAGTTCAATATACTTATAAATTGCAGAGGGCTTCGTAGATCTATCCAATCCGTGAAAAAGACGCAAATGAATCAAAGTTGCTTTCAAGCATTTGGAAGCAATATATGTCTGGTGTCAGTTTTGTTATTTTGAATTATTATACCTCAATTTCATTTACAATGTTAATCTTCCATAGGCCACCGTGACATATAAGTACTGTCAAAAAAAATTTACTGTCGGAAAAATACTGTCACCCGCTACCATAGGTACGGAATGTTCGAAAATTATACTGTACCATTCGCGCATGCGCAATATATATATTTACATTTCCGTTGTAAACAGACGACAATAATGTCAAGCAACAAACGTTTTTCTACCATAAACGAGGCAGATTTAAAGACTCTGGATCAAGAGAAAGACTAAAAAAACACGAAGCGTGTTGTGAAGCGTAGGGTAAATTTGTTTAGCGAATTTCTTCGGTCATATAACATGGAATTAAGTGAAATTGTGGAAAACCCCACCGAACTGAACAACCAGCTGCGCTATTGTTTAAATAGTTTTTCGGTATAATAAAATAAATGTTACATGTCTGACAGGGTGACAGTAAAATTGTCAACTTTCGAAAATACTGTCAACCTCGGCTTCGCCTCGGTTGACAGTATTTCCTCAAGTTGACAATTTTACTGTCACCCTGTCAGACATGTAATATTTATATAATATGCCTATTCAACTCAATTATATACATTGTCAGAAACTGTACGTGCAATTATTTTCACTAAAGACTGACATTAAGGCGATTCGTAAAAGTATCATATTGTTTGTTAAGTAGAAATTTTTACTTTTATTAATAGGATGATATTCATTCAATCATTTAATTTAAAGAATGATATTCATTCAAAAACACAACCTCCTAGACTTTCACATAGGCAGAATAATGGGTCAGCAAAGCATGAATACTCGAAAAATGCGCGTTACGCGTCAGTATTTCTTGCATGAAGTCACTTATTATTTGTTGACGTCATAAACCACTTGATATTCTAAAATAATATTTATTACAATAAAAAAGTGAAATGTGCATATCAGGAGATGCCTCGTTCAGAAGACACAGCCTTCCCACACTGCCAAGATGAAGAGAGAGCGAGAGATAATTGTTAATAAAATGACCAGCCTCAAAACATCACAGACAATTAACGAAAATGAGAACCAATGGGTTACCGCCTTGGAACAATAAATTACTGTTGTTGTTGTTATTATTATTTCAAAGACCGTAAGCGTAATATTGATTTTCAAATTCTAATTGAATTGTGATCGGAGATTTCACTGTTTCTATGACAATAAACAAAATAAGTACAACTATGCAATCATATATATAAAAAAAACAATTAAAATATGTGAAACATCTGAAATTAGTTTTAAATATTGCATAAATACCCCATTTTAGCATTATAGTAAAAGTAACATATCTTCAAATCACCTTAATTACATGTTTGTAATTGTTTGCTTCGAAAAAATAAGACATGCGTATTAATGCAACTGTTTTTGTCTTCTTGGTAAAAGCATTGCGGCTAAGAGGAGCGCATGTGTTCCGATTTCGAAGCATCCTTGAGTAGTTTTTTGTGGTACAGTTACCACAGTATGGGACCGGACACCGGATATACCCGCTTTTTTGAGTCATAACAATGTTTGTAGAAGTGACAAGAGGTCAGAAAATTTCGATTTCTCAGCTCATATGACACTAATCTGACCTGGGTTTGATTTTGTGTTTCCCTAAATAAAGGTCGGAAAACTTATAAGTACAAGTATCAACCAAAAAAACAAGATTTTTAAACAAATCTGTAAAAATTCACCGTTGCTCACGGGAGAAATTGATGCTCAAGTACCGAAAATCTGGTTTCATTATTAGTTTCGTCCAAAAATATAAATTCTGAATTGGCAGAACTTTTTTACTTCTTCTCATGTACTCACATTCCAAATTTTGGCAAGATAGACAAGAAATTGACTTCTCCAGAGACAAAAAATGCACGCGCCTAGTGTACTGGGTATACAAAACCTTTGCTCAAAAGTGTCCGGGGTATAATGAGCAACTGTACTGAGTATACATTATAAAAATAAGCAGTCATATTGATAAAATGTTATCATTACCTTCATTTTCATAGACATTATCATTGTCGTCCCGAAATCATCAACATCATTTATATTATCACTTTGATTTTCAGAAAGACATCGAACACACAGCGAGTGATATCTCAGAGATGGAGTAAGTATTGTGTTGTTGTTGTTTTTTGACAAATGTACAATGTAGGTTGGCATATATGCAAGAATAAATTATTCATTACACTTAACTATTCCGTAAAGGTGGGAAATAATGCAACATTACTACTTACCTTTATGCGAATAGGCTTATAATTGAATATTAAGTTATACACAAGTCGTTTGTCATGTGGTTTAGCAATGGACACAAACACTTATTTTAAAAGATGCTGATATAAAGGATAAATATGTAAATTTTAATAGTATTTTTCTGAAAAATAATAATGAAAGCTAAATATCTTTCATATTGCGTATAAACATGCATTTATAAATCATGTTTCGAGTGCAATGATTATTAATTGGAAGACAGCGCTATTGTTTTTAAAAGTACACTATAGACGTTTTGAGCTTTTCCTAGTTTGCACCCAAACTTTTACCATAAATTCTGAGAACAGGTCATAACTAGAAGCAATAGTTATGGTTCTTGGCATACATATCCGGGATATAATGGTAAAAAAGTCTACAAAGTTTCAAAGCTGTTGTTTTAAGTTGTATGACAGTTATGAGCTTATACTAGCTTGCATGGAAAATTTAAAGTGAAATTCTTAGTTAAAAAGGGCCATACTTTCTATAAATGAAAGTTAGAGTTATTGTTCTTTGCAAACACACTCTGGATACGATGACGGACAAGTGTGCCAAATTTAAAAGCTGCAGATGTAGTAAATTTTAAGATTTCAGTAGGTTGCACTTCGACAAAAACCAAAGCGGAAGTACGAGAAAAATTATTAAATTCAAGCAACTGCCAGAATAAACCGAAATATTTGTTTATATCTTCTTTTGTTATGACTACACAAAATGCAAAATTATATTAGCATTCGATGATTATCGATTACGAGAGTCAATTTTATTTATCATATTTTAAGACGTATGTAGAGAAACGTGTTTTAGAAAGTAATATCATATATATCAAATCACTTACTTTGTGTCATATCAAAGATTTTAATTACTTTATGTTTTAATTATCATATTTTTAATGAAATTAAGTAAAAAAAATATCAGAAACTGCTTCAAAAGTTGATCTATTTCATGAGTTTTTCTAGTTATACCCAGTACAGTAAGCTTCGAAGTACTCAGTATACCCAGTACACCAAAATAATATACCCAGTACCCTAGGCGCGTGCCTTTTTTGTCTCTGTAGAAGTCATTTTCTTGTCTATCTTGCTAAAAAATGGAATGTGAAGACATGAGAAGAATTAAAAGAAAACTGTCGATTCAGAATTCTTATTTTTGGACGAAACTAATAATGAAACTAGATTTTCGGTACTTGGGCATCATTTTCTCCCGTGAGCAACGGTGAATTTCTACAGATATTTAAAAAAAATCTTGTTTTTGGTTGATAGTTGTACTTATATGATATCTGGCCTTTATTAAGGGAAACACAAAATCAAACCCAGGTCAGATTAGTGTCATATAAGCTGAGAAATCGGTCTTTTCTTAACTATGGTAACTTTCACAAACATTGTTGTGACTCAAAAAGCGGGTATATCCGGTGTCCGGTCCCATACCGTGGTTACACATAATATCATATTGCTTCTCTTTTTTCTTGGCGGTGCTTCCCGATTTCATAGATTATTATCCAGCACATGGTTTAAAGGCTAATCGTCAGGAATTTAACTGATAACTTTATAACTTGTTTTAATTTAAATAATACTCAAATAGTATCATTCGTTTCTAAATCGGAGAGCGTGTAAAGTTAGTTTAGAAACAGAATAAATGAAAATTGAAACACATTTTCACAAAAAACGAAAAAGAAAATATGATTAAAGGTTGAAAGTTCTCTAACATTGAGATAATCCACTTCTATCATAATCGATTCTGAAAATCTGTTCAATGACAGTCCCCAAAATATATTTGTCAAAAGAAACGAGGATTTGCAAAAATTCATCAACTAATGTTAAAATGTATCAATCTTTTTTCTTGTGTATTCACTTACTAAGGCCTCGTATCTAGAAATCAAGGATTTTGCTAGCATTATTGAAGTGATTGTCTTGTTAGTTTTCCAACTATAAACAGACTATATTTGTAAATTGTTATTCTCATCTCACAGACCTTTCACGTTTATAAAAAAATAATATGAGCTCCAAATTTTTGACTACGATAAATAATAATGAAAAGGTATATGTCGGTCATAGTTATTTCTAACTTCAGCATGGTTTCACAAGTCCATACATTATCGATAGTTTAAAGGGTCGTGAAATTTAAAAATGGAACAAAATGACGAGAGTCCAGAAGTTTAAAACTGTACTTTACTCAATGACTCGTATCAAATCATTTTCAATTGTATTTGTGAAATTATTTTACATGTTTGCATTCTTTATACATTCACAGTGGAGTTTTGTGTTCTTCCATAACTCGAAAATTAAGCAGGTGAGACATATTCGTTTTCATATTTTTATTCTCTGGCAAAGATTAAAGTTTCTAAATATACGTTTAATATGTATTATAGTAACCCAACATCAAGATTCAATAGGTTATGCGGTGTAGGCCTCCGGCACATCAAT
Organism: Corbicula japonica; assembly: GCA_038501625.1. Lineage (NCBI taxonomy): Eukaryota > Metazoa > Mollusca > Bivalvia > Venerida > Cyrenidae > Corbicula > Corbicula japonica. The sequence goes on along the minus strand of JAZAYU010000058.1, from coordinate 2,931,116 downwards.
CCAACATGAAATAGCTACGAGCGGTGTTAGGTAAATTCCCGGACTGTTCTCATATAATCTCAACGGCTTCATTGATAGTAATGAAAATTTGCAGACATACTAAATAAAATGTTTATAATTTAAATATGAAACAAATAAGTGGTAAATTTGAATTTTCTTTTGCTATTGTTGCTATAGCAACATAAGGGAAGCCTACCCGGGGCATTACATACGTATGTGCATTAAAACCGTCCGAAAACAGTAAATATTTGTATAATTTCTTCCAATTTTTGATATGTAATTAAACTGACGTTACTCTGTCCGTGACGTACATTTTGAGCGAAATCATAGCGTATTGCGTGCGTGACGTCAAATTAAAATGACGTCATTGTTTACCAACGCACTTGCGTTATGGCGTCGAAAGAAGAAATTCGTTCTGTAATCAAGTTTCATGCCTTTCGGGTGAAACACCAACAGATTCGTATAAAAAAATAAGAAGTGTACGAGCGGTTGAACATTTCTCTTGTTAACCACCCACCATATTCTCCAGATTTGGCACCTTGTGATTTTGCTTTGTTTCCACGACTGAAGGGTTACCTTAGTGGAACGCACTTTGACAACGAGGGCGACTTGACCACCGCGGTAAACGCATTTCTTGCCAGTCTTACTTTAGCTGATTTCAGAGACATTTTTACCAAGTGGTGCGAACGGTGGCAGAAGTGCATTGAACATAACGGAGAGTTTTTTTTAGAAAGAATGAGGCATCATATCACAAAGACGGTGCTTGTTGTGATTGACGGCGTTGAAATTGACGTCAACGTTTAGCCGCGATTGTCCCGCTGCACCTGTACCTATGTTTATTTTTGTTTATGTTTTCTGTATTGTAGCAGATAAATGTACATTGTTATATATCATTTTAAAGAGTATGTAATGATCTTTCAGGAGAACATTAAATTGTTGAAATGTAGTTCGAATTGTCGTTTTAATACATCCAGTCCGGGAATTTACCTAACACCCCTCGTATTTCAGAACATTCAAGTGATCTGGCAATATATTTAAAATTACATAAATATTCATATCTTTAGTAAACAACAAGACTCAATCGGAATAACTTGAACAGTTTATTTATAAATACTGTATTGTATCGACAACAATGTCTGATGTGTCTTTCATGTTCCTTCCTTAAAACACAAATAAAAAAAAAACAGTCCGCGCCGCCATAAATGTTATATGACGTTGGTAAACAATCATTCCGGTAAACAATCATACTGGTGTATTATATTCTTTACCAAAAAGATGTTTTTGTTTTTTCCTTGCAGAGTTTCCTGGCAGCGTTTACTGCCAGCGTTTCCGAATTGCGTTGATGTTTGATTAGAGCAAGCTTATAATTCATATCTATTTAGAAATAAAGACTGATAACGTTACAACTTCAAATGTTTTATTTAATTAAATATCAATCAAAATTAAGACGTTTTTCAAAAATAGATAACGTTTACGTTATCTCAATTTTTTTACTGAAATATATTTAATGTAATGGTATAGATTCAGCAAAATACTATAATAAATTACTTGTCAAAAGTACGAATGCACTTGTAAATGGTCTTTTGAGAGTGAAAGATTTTATAAAATTATAAATTGTAAAAACATTTATTCATAGATATATTCAAACATTTGTTGCAAAAATTTCCAAATGTGTTTGAAATACTTATAACAATCTTCTTTAATGTTTCCAAATACATTTAACAGGAACCGTTTCCAAACGTTACCCTATTTGTCCAAAAAACTTCACCATTTTATAGAACAGACCTTCACTATACATAAAATGCACCATATGTGATTTTTTTCTATGAATTTTAACATTTTCTCCAATTCTTTTAAATTTAAAACTAAAACATTCGCTTTTGTTGATATGGGGCAGTTTCATCTTAAATATATGGTTTGAGGGTCTAGATAGCCGGAAGAAGGACGGATGGGTTGCGGACGGAAGAGAAATATGAGCACTTTTTTAAGTAATCAAAGTTTAAGAGGTAGCTTTGTAGTGCGAAATAAAACATGATTTATTTTGTGAGGTTGTTTGAAACTGTATTTTGTTTCTCATTAATTTTTAATAGTTCAATATTCTTTAATAAAGCCTTTTTCAATAATAACTGCTTTTACAATATTGGGCTCATAAACTGACAACCTGAGTTCGAGACGTACAGTAATACGTAATGTGTAAGAGATTTGTCATGAAAGTTTATGAACATTTATATATATTCCAATCCGTCGGGTGAACAGGTCATTGCTTCCAAAAGTTTCTTCCGATTCGACCATAATGTTGCAATTGTGCACAAATTTTGCCATTGTCTTAACACTGACTGGCATATTTTGCGAGGAACCGCAGTGTTCTAAGCTTCACTATGAGGCTCAGACGTTAGAGAAGACGATACGTATGGAAATCAAAGTTGAAGCCATGGAAAAAGAAACAATGAAGACCAACCAACTTGTTCTGGAGTCACTTCAAGCTCTTAAGACAGAGAGAGATGACTTAGCTAAGGACTATACAGTGATTAAGACAATCCAACGGGATGAAAATGATAAATTCAAGAAAGATTATAAAGATCTTGAAAGACAAGTGTTGGAGAAGAATGAAGAACTTGTCAAGAATAATGAGGATCTTAACAAGAACCTGACAGCTTCTTTGAGTGCCATTAAAGGTGTTATATTTATCGTATTTTTCTTCAGTTAAAGTCATTTTTTTAAATGTTGTAAACGTATACATGTATGATTAGTTTTATTTTATTTACTCAATTTTGAGTCGTATTCTTGTATTTATTTCTAATATGTCTGAACACTTAAAACTTCTAAATTACATTTGACAAAAAATAGACTTTTTACGAGCGAGACTGTTCCAATTTGAAAGCATGTAATGAATCAATCATCTGTACAGTCCATATTTACTTATATATTTGACAAAACATGTTAAGTTTAATATATGGCAAAAAATATACATTACCTTAATACAAAATCTTTAAATTGAAAAGGCAAGGTTTTATTCTGAGAAGGACCCTTACTTTCCAATTGCAAAATCGGTATTTTAGCTAATACGAATTTATCATTTTAACAATCATGTTTTTAAAAATAAAATATTGACTCCATTTTCTAACTATTATTTTAGTTATCGCAAGTGTTAACATTTTGAAAACTAGATTAGTTACTGATACACGTATAATTAAATTCGGGAAAACGCTCAGTCTTAAAAAGAAATATGTTATGAATTTCAGAAAAACTGATAACACCGCCGGTTGTTTTCAAAGCCCGAACTCTCTCTCTAGCGCAAGTCCAAACACCGGTGAAACATTGATTTTCTCCACCACCATGATGAACCACGGTGGATCGTACGACAACACCACTGGTATCTTCACTGTTCCTTTAGCTGGCACCTATCTGTTTACTGCTCATCTGTGCTCGAAAAAGGATCGTTATTTCTACTATGGAATAATGGCTGATGATGTCGCTCAAACAAATGGCGCATACAGTCATTCTAGTTCCTACTCGTGCCACACGATTGATGCAATATTCGTCCTACAGCCTGGTCAGAAGGTCTCTGTTGAATGTCTATATGGAATCTCGAGTGTGTTCCATGAAACTAATAACACACCTCCAAGTTGGACCACGTGGAATACATTTTCCGGTGTTTTAATAAACAAATAATAAGATATGACCCAACGGTAATATCGTATATCTTTTGAAGACTCATTTTGGTTTTTTACCAGAAAGTCAGGAAAATAATGTGAACCACAAATATGTGGGGACATTTTTGACGATTTCAGTTATTGGTTATTGAGAAAAAGTATGATGATCATTTTATCGTAAAATGCTTCTTTTGTTACATATTTTGACTAGTATTGTTTTTAAAGCGAAGTTCGTAACTAGCAATATCGTCTGCTCATCACTATGACGGCATTTTGTGGAATATCTTCTTAACGACACATGTTTGCATATAATTTATAAATAATAACCTAATCAAATTAGTATGTTGACAGTCTTATATATATGGAATATAATAACAGAATGCATTGTGTAAGTTCGTATTATTCGAGTTGTGTATGTAAACAATATCACGCGAGACCGAATGTCGAGCGTGATGTGCTTTACATACCAACGAGAAATAATACGAACCTACAGACTGCATACTGTAATAATGTTCCTTTTATTATATACCCTTCTCGCTCAAAACAAATTATAATAAACTAAACAACAAAATTTTAGAAAACAACGTGGTTGACGTAATAGTAGAAATAAAAAAGTAACGCGATAGTCAGCTTACGAATTGCGTAGAAAATTTATGAATGGCGTAAAAATATCGTAACGGTTGTAAAACTGAGACGAAAATTTCCTTTTTTGGAGTTTGTTATGTGCCGGAAAATTACGACAATAAAGTGTGACGTAGTATATGACGTCACATAAAACATGGAAAGCTGCAAAAAAAATGGAAAACGGACATTGTCCAATACGGAATTACTAATCTGACGAGTTGTATAAATTTTGTGGATTAACGCTGCAATATGCTAAAATCATTCATAGGTATATAATAAATGAAGATGTTATTCTTTTGACATTTTGACGTGTTATTACACGGATAGTTAACTTACTTGAATACTGTAAAATCCTGAAATCAACTGGTCTGATTTGGTCTTGACTTACAAAAAGGTGAAATATGCATATCAGGAATCGCACAAGTTAGCAAGGTACATACGTATTAAAATTCTGGTGACAAAGACAGGCTGAATGCATAAATATTAAGCGAATATGCAAAGTTAACGAGCTTTTTAAAAATGCAACTCATGTGAAGTTTTGGATTAATAGTGTTTTCATATGATATTGTTCAGAAACAATATAATCTGGAAAATGTATAATGTGTGTATATCATCGAAAAAAAAATACATTATTCGACAAAGATAGGTTGGCAATATTAACATTAGCGTTAAATGTAAACAATGAACTAATGTTTTAATCATTGTTTAATATAAAGCGTAACGCTCCTAATACAAGTCTGATTAGCCGAATGGTCTGAAGTGAGATCAATAAAATATAAACTGACAATACTAACAACGTTGTTATAGGATGAAGGCTTGGCGAATATTGTTTATATACAGTTTTTTTTACATTTGGACTCAAAAATTATTTCTAAAAGATCCTCGAAAAAAAGAAAACATCGTGTTCTTGTATTTCTGCATTAAACAGGGGAAGTAAAACATTAAGAAGTTATATCTGAGCTATTAAGATGCAGAAATAGTAAAAAAATGTTCTTGAATATTGTGAGGTGGAAGCTGCTTCGCGACAATGAAAAAGTAAAATCAATCGAAACTTTACTTTGACATAACTACAAGCAAATTTAAAAAAATACTAATAAAAACTAATTCTCTAGAATTCCTGAGAAATGTGAATCGAACCCGTGTCGGATAAATGTTATGGCCATGCTAGCAAGAAGCATTAACCGCTGCGCTATCGAGGCTATGGCGTTTACAAAATAATACTTTTAATGCGTAAATTCACCTTTACCATTGTTTATATTCTACAAATAACTGTGAACATCGCCAAATTATCTTGGTCGGCCAATAGTTTATGTGTATATTCAATAGTTTAATACGCTTTTTTATTTAGAAAAACGCAAATAGTTGTAATGATGTAATACTGTATATCGCTTAATATTGGCGGTGTCAAATTTTGGCGTATTTTAAAGTGTTTTATATTGGCGGGGTCATATATTGGCGCTAACAAGCCAGACCGCCAAAATAAAACCCTTGATGAAAAAAGGCGGAAATTGGACAACGGAAGGGAAAGGTTAACGTCGCAGTTGTTATTCTATTGTTAAATTTTAAGTGTGAAAACATAAATTGCTTAGTGTGATATTCCAATTATATTCATTTTGTTGACGCATTATAAGTATACCTACTTGTTTGATTTAATATTATCGAAATAAAACTCGATTTAATTTACTACATGTACAAAAGTTATAACTCTATAATGCTTCTTTTTCAAGTTCAAAACAAGTGCCGCTGAAAGGAATGGACGACAAGCGCCCATTAACATGCCTTCTGGCTATTTCTAAAGAAAATAAATAACACATTCATGTACTCTTGTTTCGTGTTAAACAAAATATCTAATAGTGTATCATAGTTATCTACCTTTCAGATTTATATTGGCGGTGTTTTAAATTGACGGGGATTTTTATTTGCGGTGTTTTATATTGGCGCAACTGACCCTGACCGCCAATATCGCCAAAATTAAACCCCCGCCAATATTAGTACTTATACAGTACATCGTATACTTGTATTTGTTTCTGGTTTACTTCATAAATGAAACGCAATGTACAGTTTTTAAATTATATATTTATTACCAACTATGCATTTATCTGAACTCCTCAGTCTCCCAACTTTTGGACTTGGCGGTCACGATATTTGAGGCAAGCTGCATAGCCAATGCCTCTAACCCCGAGTGTTACAAATGAATACATCATTTCTTGTGCCTTGGATGTATTCCTTGTATCGGTAAATTAAAAGAACCAACCAAAACATCTATGGAAATTAGGTAATTTACACAATCATAATTTCCAATAGACTACGAGGTTACAGCAATGTTAACCATCTGCATTCACATAAGCCTGAAATAATTAATGCAACAGTTGCTGCCCATGTGTAATCTTCTGCTTATCTCTCCACGCCGAGTTTCTTTTTATGCAGTTGTAGATTTCTCATTGAATTAAAATACGTTTAAATCAATACAGCCGATGAGACATCAGCTTGAAAATTACTATATTAACTTATATAATTATGAAAATAATCTTTTACTGACGCTATTAACAAATACCTTCAAGTTCGTACTAATGTATAGACGTAAACGAGATAATCTCCCATCCCAAAAGAAAAAAGGTCTAATATCTATAAGATAGACGTATATTTCCTTGGCATCAGAAAACAAGTTCCTACCTTCAGAAAAAAAACGCATAAGGATGCGCTACAATTCAGATCACATTAGAAAGTAATGAGTTGCCTGTACGTGTCTTGAAGTCAATTTACAGCTTGCGTCTTATCAAAAAGACATGAAATCCTCATTCAGTTATTATTAAAAATCAATAACTTTCATTCCTCAAGTTAGTGTATGTTGCCAATGATCAACATATTGTACATTAAATTTATAATTGTACATTAAATATATAAACATTGCTGTTCAAAGAATTTTTTATGATGGAGCAATGTGTCTTATGAATCGTTCGACCAAGAAGCGACATATTCATATAATTCAAATTTAAGAAAACTGTTCAAGTGGTCCTCAGTATAATATGATAATAATTGCGTTGTTTTCCCATCACAACCATGTCAATTTTCATATCAACATAAGCCCACATTTGGACTCGAACCTGTAAGACGACAGCGCCTAGCCGCATAATACGATGCACTCTTCCGAAAGAGTATGCAAGTACAATCTCTAAAAAGGTTGCGCGGATAACCCCGTTAAACGATAATAATGTATTTTTAAACAAAATTAATACCATAATCACATCAAAAACATATATCGTCGAATCTTCATGTTCCAAATAAACGTCGTCTTTAATGTTTCACACCAACGTTACTTCTTGTTTGCCTAAAAATCAATGTGGTCTGTAGAATGATAATTTAATTTAAACACCACAAACTATTAGTATTAAATAAAAAGGACCACAGCGTTTTTTCATTTATTTCTAACACATTTATATTGCGATCTTAAGATTTGTTAACATTTATTTCGTATGTTGCATACGTTTTGGAAATAAAATAGGGTGTACATTGTTTTGTCACGTAAATCTCTAAACAGTTTCTGCAAACTCCAGTGGAGTTCACTTGATATAAAAGAATGTGCGAAATGATCACTCATAACTTTAGGAACATATTCAACCATTTGATTCTTTAAGATCTTGCTTTATGCTTGAAAAATGAATTTATTCTCTTCGTTGGCTATCATTTTATCTTCACTGTCACTCATAGCATGTGAGGAACCTCAGTGTTCCAAGTTTCACTACGAGGCTCAGACGCTTGATAAAATGATACGTATGGAAGTTAAAGTGGAAACTATGGAAAATGAAATACTGTAGACCAATCAACTTGTTCTAGAGTCGCTTGAAGCTTTTTAAAACGAACGAGAAACATTCAAAACTGAAATAAGTGACTTTGATAAGGCGTTTACGGAACTGAAGTCATCTTTGTTAGATGAAGCAAAGGACATGAGAGGTAAATAACATTTACCACCATTATACTTGTTATTTATTCACATTTTCACAAATAGCCAAGCTACATGTGATAATACATAATTCCAGAGTTTATTATTGAAATATATATTTCTATCTTACATTGGTAAATTTTCTTTTCTTTTCATTGTGTGCTTTTAATGCATGACTTTCTTGATTTTGACAGAAAAACAATGTATAGCTTCAAAAACATTTGTTTTGTGACGTTACGTCAGGCCGTCATATACCCAAACATGAAATGGTTTTTTAAGCATTTCGGAATAGTGTGTGGGGGCCAAAATTAGAAAAATGTGAAATACCAAATGCAAACAATCGAATATCACGACTTATCAAAAATTCTATTATGTACATGAAAGCATAAAATAAAAATGTTGAATTAAGTTATGGTCATATGTCTGCAATGAGACCTTCAATTACTCAAAAAATCCAGTCTAATTTCTAATGTACATATCTTTGAAAATACAAACTTTAAGGCTAATCAGTATGTAACACAAGTCAAATGTGTTTATGACACTCAGTATCGAAACATCTTGTTATATATATTTAAGATACCTTGCTCACACCAGCTATAGGATTCAAAGCCCGACATGTAACCGATCTCAGTTTGGAAACTGGTCAGACGATTATATTTTCCACCATTATGCAGAACGAGGGTGGAGCCTATGATAATACAACTGGCATTTTCTCAGCTCCTGTTTCTGGTACTTACATATTCACTACACAGCTCTGTGTTAACACTGGTAAATACATGAACTATGCAATAGTTTGTGACAATGTCGATAAAACAAGTGGGGTCTACCATGACAGCAACATTGTGGTGTGCAACAGCGCCGACGCCATCTTGACCCTACGACCAGGTCAGATGGTATGGATGAAGTGCACAAGTGGATCGGAATCGAGCGATGTTTTGTACCAGACTGACAATAAAGCTCCATCATTGAATTATTGGAACACGTTTTCAGGAACCTTAATCCATAAATAAAAATAATGACTCTTTTCTGTATTTCAAATACAAAATACGTAATTGTTTTGTGAAGTGCAATAGACCTTTTATTGTTTTGTGAAGTGCAATAGACCTTTTATTTTATATCGTTCTTTTCTTCAGTGTATATCGACCGATTGCTTCAATAATTGAACGTTTGGTGTATGACTTGTTTATGGAGAGGAAAATCGATCTGAAACTGGAAACAGTTTCGTTTGACATGATTCAAATATTTATTTGATCACATTACACATAACGTACGACTTTATACCGTGCTTATAACGTGCTTTAAATATGTTTATCTGAACAAAACTGTGTGTGTTTCATTAGCTTCATTAATTTACTAGCTGTTTACTATTCTAATCATCCAGCAATATAGTTTTGTGGAGGGATAGTTTTATGGACTGTTGAGGACTGTGATATTAAACAAGAGACCTACAAAGACTGATGATCCCCGAATGTGTATTTTGTCACAAAAACGGTTAGTTGTATAACTATTTAATAGGTGAATATTTATTCGGGAAGCATATAAGCGAGAAAATAGTAGGTTTTCGTCAAAACCAGTTCTATGAACCAAATCATGTTTAAAACAATTGAAGCAAACAATTTTGTCAATGGCCATGTTTATGCAGCAAAGCCTTATTTTTTGTCGTTTTCTAATTGTTTTAACAATTGATCGTATTATAAAATTGTGTTATCTATCTGTCTACCATTTGGCTGTTTGAAAAAAAAAAATAAATATGCATACATGTATTAGGAGTTGCCACAACCAGACAAAACAGCCTCCCAACGCAGCCAAAAAAGTAGAGAAAAAAACAGAGCATGAGTTTATAAGAGAATCCATTACAAATTAGACAAAACAGACAGTTAACGATAAAGAAAACCATATATATGGATAACCGCCTTGAAACGGTCAGTGGCAAACAATTTCCTACCGATGGATTAAACCAGATTCTAGAGTGCACCAAGTTATTATTTTCTGGTTCTATGTTTTCCTTCAATGTATAATACATAATTTTACAAAGGTCATTTTAATTCGAAATGACAACAGGTAATATGTTGAACATTTCTTAAACCTTTGCTCAACTTACAGCATATTCAAACCGAATTGACCTATATTAATAAATAAGGAAATAAACGTAGGGTCGGCAAGGTTATGTTTAATGGTACCTTGGTTGTGCTCGTACTTTTAATAAAACAACTGTATCACCGCTGTGTCTGAATGTTTCATGACTTACATGTACATCTTAATGCTGTTGAACAAGCAACCCAGAATTTCTTCCAAACTTTCATGCCCGGGATGGCACAGTACTCATTATTTTGATTATTAAGTAAATAACATGGTATTCATAGAAATGTACCCATAATAATCAAGAGTCCTAATTAGTCTCCAGCACTGTCGGAAGGTTAAAATAAACAGTCGATTTAAATCGTCGACTGGCTGGTTTTCAAGCTTTACACTCTGGCCAGTGAGTTAAAAGAAGTCAATGTGGCAAATAGGTTTTATCTACTTGCCTACTTGTCTAAGATAGGTATATATTTCTTTCTCCAACCCAATACATGTACGTGAACAAACATGTATTAAAATATTTTAATTCAATATCTTAACATGTGTTTTTCCAGACTGCATTTATCCGGCTTTATCATTTTTAAGATACAGCAACACTTTGATGAATGTTTTCTGGTATTGATATTCGTGGAAACGGGTTTTCAGAACATTTACTTGTTTTCTCTGTACGGGAATAAGAGGATATGTTCCCGGTCTTGTAGCAATATACTTAATAGCCTTGGCTCGTTTAATGACTATATCTACCACACTCTGTTGTATTTCCAGTTCAATATCAGGTTAATGTGATGGCCACGTTACTAAGTCGCGCAAATCTGTAAGAACAAACTGTACTCAAGTCAGAAAAACAAACTCAGGTATTATCCCTTCAAATATTTTTCTTTGTTTCTAACATCATGCTAAAACATATTACTAGTGTATAAAATTACATATCACTTTTTGATACAACTTCATCAGTCGAATGGACAAGAGACAATAATTTCATAATTACATAGATTGTGAAATCACTTAGGGCTTAAACTGGCCTGTGCTCTAGTGTTGTTAATTTTATATTAGTTGAGTTCATTCTGAATATCTTAGAATGTAGCGAGTAATAACATTTACAATGCTTTCAGATCTATCCTCATGCTTATAACTTTTACTTATTTCTAAAACAACGATTCTAACACCTTAAACAGAGCTATCAATATATCTACACCATATAATAATACTCTCATTAAATGTTCTGTCGATCTATACCATCTTCTTTATAAAGCTGCTTTCACGTTTATTTCTTGTGTTTTTCTTATCTCGGTAGTAATTCTAGATTTCCGGAATTTTTAATAGACTTTGAAGACGTTTCTTATATATTTGTATGCGATAACTTTAGAACACAAAACTGTCTGTTTTATTTAACTATCATGCAACGTCCGAACTTCGTTTATAAAATGATAACCGATGTATGGCCTTCTTCAATAAAAAAATAAGTTATCGGCATATTACCAGTTAAAGTCAAAGTCCAACATTTATTGCCAAACACCGGCTCAATGTGAATAGTATTTCGAGAAAAAGAATTCGATCAGCAACAAGAATGGTAGTATTGACATTTGATGTAAGCAATCCACAAATATTTTTCTAGCATTACGGCAATTAGTGCTTTCACATTAAATAGACTCTTTCAACCCGTGTCAGATGAATCCATCTTCGTCGTCTTTCACAACGTGTGCAATAAACACATTAATATATAGGTTTCATATGGTTACGCTATGGGAAAATAATTCATCCCAAGTCTCATAAAACCCTTGAAATTTGAAACTATTATATTGATTGAGCCTGTTTATGGGCGGCAGTGGAAAAGCATATTACTGCCTCGCTGCCTAGCCCCATGTTGAGCGCATCTCAATATGAACACCAATAAACAGTGCAATTTCCATCCACCCGAAACGATAATGTTCATATGGCGGTGAACATGGAACCTTCAATGCAGTATTTTCAGATAAATACCATTCCATGTTGTGCTTTGTATGATTCGCAGATAAAAGAATGGGTTAGCCATTAAAGGCAGATGTTTTCTCTGCCTGCAGTAAGAACGTATTATAATAAATGTTTCTGTTTCTAGTGCTTACATATTCACTACACAGCTCTGTGTTAACACTGGTAAATACATGAACTATGCAATAGTTTGTGACAATGTCGATAAAACAAGTGGGGTCTACCATGACAGCAACATTGTGGTGTGCAACAGCGCCGACGCCATCTTGACCCTACGACCAGGTCAGATGGTATGGATGAAGTGCACAAGTGGATCGGAATCGAGCGATGTTTTGTACCAGACTGACAATAAAGCTCCATCATTGAATTATTGGAACACGTTTTCAGGAACCTTAATCCATAAATAAAAATAATGACTCTTTTCTGTATTTCAAATACAAAATACGTAATTGTTTTGTGAAGTGCAATAGACCTTTTATTGTTTTGTGAAGTGCAATAGACCTTTTATTTTATATCGTTCTTTTCTTCAGTGTATATCGACCGATTGCTTCAATAATTGAACGTTTGGTGTATGACTTGTTTATGGAGAGGAAAATCGATCTGAAACTGGAAACAGTTTCGTTTGACATGATTCAAATATTTATTTGATCACATTACACATAACGTACGACTTTATACCGTGCTTATAACGTGCTTTAAATATGTTTATCTGAACAAAACTGTGTGTGTTTCATTAGCTTCACTAATTTACTAGCTGTTTACTATTCTAATCATCCAGCAATATAGTTTTGTGGAGGGATAGTTTTATGGACTGTTGAGGACTGTGATATTAAACAAGAGACCTACAAAGACTGATGATCCCCGAATGTGTACTTTGTCACAAAAACGGTTAGTTGTATAACTATTTAATAGGTGAATATTTATTCGGGAAGCATATAAGCGAGAAAATAGTAGGTTTTCGTCAAAACCAGTTCTATGAACCAAATCATGTTTAAAACAATTGAAGCAAACAATTTTGTCAATGGCCATTTTTATGCAGCAAAGCCTTATTTTTTGTCGTTTTCTAATTGTTTTAACAATTGATCGTATTATAAAATTGTGTTATCTATCTGTCTACCATTTGGCTGTTTGAAAAAAAAAATAAATATGCATACATGTATTAGGAGTTGCCACAACCAGACAAAACAGCCTCCCAACGCAGCCAAAAAGTAGAGAAAAAAACAGAGCATGAGTTTATAAGAGAATCCATTACAAATTAGACAAAACAGACAGTTAACGATAAAGAAAACCATATATATGGATAACCGCCTTGAAACGGTCAGTGGCAAACAATTTCCTACCGATGGATTAAACCAGATTCTAGAGTGCACCAAGTTATTATTTTCTGGTTCTATGTTTTCCTTCAATGTATAATACATAATTTTACAAAGGTCATTTTAATTCGAAATGACAACAGGTAATATGTTGAACATTTCTTAAACCTTTGCTCAACTTACAGCATATTCTGTTAAGCTGAAATTCAAACCGAATTGACCTATATTAATAAATAAGGAAATAAACGTAGGGTCGGCAAGGTTATGTTTAATGGTACCTTGGTTGTGCTCGTACTTTTAATAAAACAACTGTATCACCGCTGTGTCTGAATGTTTCATGACTTACATGTACATCTTAATGCTGTTGAACAAGCAACCCAGAATTTCTTCCAAACTTTCATGCCCGGGATGGCACAGTACTCATTATTTTGATTATTAAGTAAATAACATGGTATTCATAGAAATGTACCCATAATAATCAAGAGTCCTAATTAGTCTCCAGCACTGTCGGAAGGTTAAAATAAACAGTCGATTTAAATCGTCGACTGGCTGGTTTTCAAGCTTTACACTCTGGCCAGTGAGTTAAAAGAAGTCAATGTGGCAAATAGGTTTTATCTACTTGCCTACTTGTCTAAGATAGGTATATATTTCTTTCTCCAACCCAATACATGTACGTGAACAAACATGTATTAAAATATTTTAATTCAATATCTTAACATGTGTTTTTCCAGACTGCATTTATCCGGCTTTATCATTTTTAAGATACAGCAACACTTTGATGAATGTTTTCTGGTATTGATATTCGTGGAAACGGGTTTTCAGAACATTTACTTGTTTTCTCTGTACGGGAATAAGAGGATATGTTCCCGGTCTTGTAGCAATATACTTAATAGCCTTGGCTCGTTTAATGACTATATCTACCACACTCTGTTGTATTTCCAGTTCAATATCAGGTTAATGTGATGGCCACGTAACTAAGTCGCGCAAATCTGTAAGAACAAACTGTACTCAAGTCAGAAAAACAAACTCAGGTATTATCCCTTCAAATATTTTTCTTTGTTTCTAACATCATGCTAAAACATATTACTAGTGTATAAAATTACATATCACTTTTTGATACAACTTCATCAGTCGAATGGACAAGAGACAATAATTTCATAATTACATAGATTGTGAAATCACTTAGGGCTTAAACTGGCCTGTGCTCTAGTGTTGTTAATTTTATATTAGTTGAGTTCATTCTGAATATCTTAGAATGTAGCGAGTAATAACATTTACAATGCTTTCAGATCTATCCTCATGCTTATAACTTTTACTTATTTCTAAAACAACGATTCTAACACCTTAAACAGAGCTATCAATATATCTACACCATATAATAATACTCTCATTAAATGTTCTGTCGATCTATACCATCTTCTTTATAAAGCTGCTTTCACGTTTATTTCTTGTGTTTTTCTTATCTCGGTAGTAATTCTAGATTTCCGGAATTTTTAATAGACTTTGCAGACGTTTCTTATATATTTGTATGCGATAACTTTAGAACACAAAACTGTCTGTTTTATTTAACTATCATGCAACGTCCGAACTTCGTTTATAAAATGATAACCGATGTATGGCCTTCTTCAATAAAAAAATAAGTTATCGGCATATTACCAGTTAAAGTCAAAGTCCAACATTTATTGCCAAACACCGGCTCAATGTGAATAGTATTTCGAGAAAAAGAATTCGATCAGCAACAAGAATGGTAGTATTGACATTTGATGTAAGTAATCCACAAATATTTTTCTAGCATTACGGCAATTAGTGCTTTCACATTAAATAGACTCTTTCAACCCGTGTCAGATGAATCCATCTTCGTCGTCTTTCACAACGTGTGCAATAAACACATTAATATATAGGTTTCATATGGTTACGCTATGGGAAAATAATTCATCCCAAGTCTCATAAAACCCTTGAAATTTGAAACTATTATATTGATTGAGCCTGTTTATGGGCGGCAGTGGAAAAGCATATTACTGCCTCGCTGCCTAGCCCCATGTTGAGCGCATCTCAATATGAACACCAATAAACAGTGCAATTTCCATCCACCCGAAACGATAATGTTCATATGGCGGTGAACATGGAACCTTCAATGCAGTATTTTCAGATAAATACCATTCCATGTTGTGCTTTGTATGATTCGCAGATAAAAGAATGGGTTAGCCATTAAAGGCAGATGTTTTCTCTGCCTGCAGTAAGAACGTATTATAATAAATGTTTAAAGTTATACCCCTTTTGGTGTAATCATGAAGGAGCGTTTTAGTTCGGTGAGTGTGGAAGCTATTTCCAGTAAAAATATTCAGTGAGAATCTGTACAGTTAATTTTCTGTCTTTTTCTTTATTTGTAGGTAGACTACAAAATAAATTGAACCCCGTGAAATATGAAATACATACGTTAGCATCTATTAGCTCGAACTCGTCATTTCGTCAGGAAAGGAACCAACCACATAATGTGCTATACTCTATTCTTTTTATTTGGGTGAATTTTTCTGATTCCCGCATCTTTTTTTAATTAATCTACTATTTTAGCTTATCAACTAGTAGTCAGATGAGTCAGGCATTAACCTCTGGCGAACTGTTTTGGTGGAACTCGACTGAGCCTCGATCCCGCCGTAGTTCACACTTTGTGACAGCTTTGTCCGTTTTCACCTCACTTGCTTGCAACATGCTTCTACTCCAGAGAATTAACGCTATAAGAAATATGTATTTGTTTGTCAGATGTTTGTCAGACATTATAATAACTCCTAAGCTACAAACAGCAAAATTTATGTATGTCTGGCAAATAGCGAATTACATCCAAGTGCGAACAGTATGAAATATTTTTTACTTAAACATCTAGAGGATCATGACAAAAATAATACGAATTAAATGTATTGTCTTTTTAAAAAAATTGCAATTTTTAAAAATTAATACAAGAACTTTCCGAAGTTTCTTCTATTTTCAGATGTAAATGATCAGTGTGAACTTGCGAATATGTTTTGATGTCTTTACATTTTTTGTTCTGTATTCATAGTAATAAGTTATTAACAGATATGTGTGCTTGTGAATACTATAATGAATTCTAAAGTTCAAATACAACATTTTTGTCACGAAAGGCTCTAAACATCTTAAACGGTATATATACCAAATGTCATGCTATTCAAAATTTATTAAAAAGCAAATTCATAATGATGCACTTCTGCACCCATATTGTGTTTGTCATAATACTGACGGGCATACTTTGTGAGGAACCCCAGTGTTCTAAATTTCATTATGAGGCTCAGAGGTTAGAAAAGATGATACGTATGGAAATTAATCAGGAAGCCATGGAAAAAGAAATTATGAAGACCAATCAGCTCGTTCTAGAATCTTTACAAGCTCTTAAGACTGAAAGAGAGGACTTAGCTAAGGACTATACGGTGGTTACAAGAAACTTGCTGGACGAAAGTGATAAACTTAAGAAGGACTTTAAAGATTTAAAAAGTCGAATATTTGAGGAAAAAGAAGAACTTATGAAGAACTACATAGAACTAAAAAACAATTTGTCGACTGAATCCAATGCCATTAAAGATTTGATATTTATCTCGGTTTCCATTTCTTCAGTTATTTTTTTTTTCAAACATGATTAGTGATATTGAGTTTACAGGTAAATAGAGATTTCTTCCATGGTGTTACTTCAAGTACATTAGTATACTTAACAACTTGGGATTTTTGTTGCAGTTATAATATCTATGTCAGCTATTGGCATATTTAAGTAAAAATTTTGGATATAATAGTTAATGTTTCGTTTGTTTTTTCGTTTTTAGGGGACCCGCGAAGTGTGGGCTTAGAAAATCTTTCTATTTGCATTAGAAAGGCAATGCCTGCGAGAGATCATGATATTATTTACACATAGTTCGCCTCCTCTGATTGTTATTAGGTCAATATTAACGCTTAATAAGCCAGGAAAATTTGTGTGTTTTTGCGTTTTGGAATTCCTAATGTCAGGGAACAGGTTTCCCCGTATCAGTGAGCATGCAGCAAATTGTGTGGCTCTTTTTTATTTTACTCTCGAATGGGGTTTCTGGTGGATCGCTCAGGTAACCATTCATTAATTTAAATACTGAAGAAAAATTATTTTTAATTCCATGAAAAGCTTTGCAAAACGTTGTAGTTGTTGATAAGTGTCGATCTAAGAAAATAAACCATTTGACCTATCCGACAATATTTATTTCAGATACACTGCTTACACCAACAATAACCTTCAAAGCCCGAGGTGTGACAAATCTCAAATTGACACAGGATCAGACGATTATATTTTCCACCATTATGCTGAACGACGGCGGAGCCTATGACAGTACAACTGGCATTTTCACAGCTCCCATTTCTGGAACTTACCTGTTTACAACACAACTATGTGTCGGGGCCGGTAAAAGTCTATGGAATAGTTTTTAACAACGTCGACGCCACAAGTGGGTTTATCTATAATAGCGGGGCTCAGATGTGTTACAGCGCGGACGCCATCTTGAATATGACATTTGGCCAGAAGGTATGGGTGAAATGTACATATTGATCAGGGGAGATGTTCGAGACTAACAATGCTTTACCATCGTGGAATCACTGGAATACGTTTTCAGGAACCTTAATTCACAAATAACTACGTGTATAACAACATTTTACCATTTTTGAAATATTAATAATTTAATGGTTTACGTATTTGTATATCGTTTTTTCTCCAGTGTTCAATAGACGAAAGTTTTTATATGTGCGTTTGTATTTGTTTACGGATTGGAAAAACATACGACTGAAGGTATGGGTGAAATGTCAAGTGGTGTAGCGCGAGATGTTCTGTTCCAGTCTGACAATAAAGCAACATATGGAATTACTGAAATATGTTTTCAGTAACTCTAATTAATAAGTAAACATCTCCTCTTTACGACATCTCAAATGCAACAAAAACCTAAGTGCAGATTTGTATCCTCATTTTCTGTAAAATGTATTGACCTTTTATATGTACTGTATACAGGTTTATTTATGGAAAGGAAAAATACGAACTAAGACTGGAAACAATTTAAGTCTGATATTATTCAAATAATAATGATAACTGGAGCATATTTGCTCAATGTTTTTGTCATGTTTTAGTTTTTATTTTTTATCTTGCAGCATGTACGTAATGGCAATAGCTCGTTGAAACAACTGTCCGAACGAAAATACACTCAAAACGCCCCAAAATCATTTTAGAACGCTGGGATCAAACTTCAAATTATCAAAAGATATCAGTGGAATTTATGCTACCCCTGGTATTGTGGGAACAGAGAAATGGGTTCTAAAGTATACTAGATATAGAGGATATTTGTTTTACCAGTGAAAGATAGAAAAAAAAATTCACCGAATGAGCACCGGAATTCGAATTTTCACGAGTGGCGAAGCCACGAGTGAAAATACATAATTCCAGAGTTCACGAGTGAAATATATTTCTATCTTTCACTGGTAAAACAAATTTTCTTTTTATTTTATGCTTTTAGTGCGCAATTTGTGTGAATTTGACATTCAAATGGGAAGAAATGGCGCCAAAACCGTTTGTTTATGACGTGACGTCACGACGTCAAATGTCCAAATTTGAGCCCGTTTTCTAAACGTTCTCATTCGGTATGTTATGCGCGTTTGGGTACCAACGTGAAAAAAGCAGTGAAAATAAAAATGATATTCCACTGTTTGAAAGCAGTGAAATAACACTTTTATTTCACCGGGAAAATTTTATATTTCACTGAAAAGCATAAAATAAACATGAAGCTCAGTCCAAGGGTCATGACTCAGTTAACAGCAACTTTCACTAGTTGCAAGAAATAGCAAAGATGATCCTATATACGAATGGTTCTATATCATTATATATTCAAATGACCAAAAACTCTTGCATTTAAGTGAATCACATCTTGTTTGTGTTACTTCCCGTAAAGTTTCATTGTATTGCAACTCTTGGTATGTGAGAAAAAGCCACAAACGGTCCTATCTAAAACTATAAAATGGTTCGATGAGCGATTACTCATTCAGGTTAAACATGTTGTAAGCATAAACAACTTCTCATAACTTAACATTGAATTTTAACTGTTGGATTCTGAGAAATATCCCAGACGCTAATGATCCTATATCATACAATAATAGCCATTACCCTAAAAAATCATTCATCCAAAACACGATGTCCACACAAAAACTATCTTTTTGTAAAATAGTGAAATATGCATATTAGGAATCGCAACACTCATACGTAACACACACCCTCCCAAGCAGCGAGAAAGAAGAGCGGAAAAGAGAGCATGTGCTTATAACAAAGTCAATTTCAAAGAAGACACCACAATTAACAAAAATGAGAACGCTTGGGGTTACCGCCTTGGAACGGTAAATGGCAAAATAATCAGCCGCTGGGGGGGATTATGTGCTTATGTGATTATGTGTTTAAACCACGTTCTAAGGTGCACCAACCTCACACTTACCCTAAACTGGTCTCATGTGAACAAACAAGTACGAGGAGTGTAAGTCGGGCATCTCAAGTAGTGTCAATAATCCGAAAACCGTGGAAAACCGTGGATATAAATGGTGCTAAATCGTATTATAGAAAAATAATGAAGGGCAATAGCTCTGTGAAAATTGACAGCAAACTTACACATGCTGCAGTCTACACATTATTGGAGACAAGCTAGGACTGTTTATTATGGGTAAATTTCTATAAATACGATTGCTATTTCCTCTAAGACAAAAATATTAGTACTGTCTCATCACGAGCATGAAAGTTTGGAAGAAATTCTGGGTTGCTTGTTTAATAGCATTTATATGTAAATCATGAATGATTCAGACACAACGCTGCCCAGTTATCTAATTATTAAAAGTACAAATACATAACAAGGGCCCAAGATCATGAAACTAAATCAGGAGACGAGTCTTAAATCTCAAGCATCTAAATGGCTGAAATGGCGACTGGTGTCCAAGCTCAGTTTGATGATCTTGGTCAAAGGTATATATAAAACATACCTTTAACGTTTATTTCCCTACTGAGTTAAAGGAGGAGAATGAGGCAAATAGGTATCTACCATCCAAAGAGATGAACAGCAAACTAGAACTTCTGCATTACAATAGACAAATCCCCTCAACCAGGGCTAGGCGGCAATATGTACTAAAATGCATTTCCATTACTGCCCAAGAACAGGCTCAATCAAACAGAACCTGCAATATTTTCATAATTGTCGTATTCCTAGGCTTTCAAAACTCCTATCAAAAGAATTTTAATGTGATGTTATGTACAAGTCACTGTCGTCTGATCTAAATACGTGCTCGTTCTGATGATCGCCCTCAAATACTATATATATATACTTCTTTCCCTCATAATTTAATAAGAGACAAGCTAACAAGTCTCATTGAAAAACTTTTGCTAGAGAAAAAAAACATTTATCGTTGTAATGAACAAAGGGCATTCTTTACAGAAGGTTTTTATGAAAATTATACTTCATGGATCTGTCAAGACCTTATCCAGGCGCTCACTTTTTTATTGGATAATATTGATTTGAGATTTGGTACCTCTATTTATAAACAAGTAATAAGCATTCAAATGGGTACTAATTGTGCATCCCTTGTTGCTGATCTGTTTTTATATTGTTATGAAAGAGACTTTATGTTATCTCTTTCTACCGAACATCAAGATGATATTATTACAGCTTTTAATAACACCTCGAGGTACCTTGATGATTTATTAAATATAGATAATAACCATTTTCCATCACTGGTTAATAAGATTTATCCTAACGATAGTGTCTCTAGCTGGGAGCGAACCCGCAACGTCTAGGCGACAGCGCCTAGACCTGCAATTCCTGCGACGCAACCAACTGAGCTGACCGGGACAACGCCAAAAAAAACGTTGATCGGATAGCCCTGATATACGTAACAATCACTGCATGACATCGGTAACGGGTCGATTTACTGATTACAGTACTGACTAAATGTACGGGGAGACTTTTTACGGCCGCCACACTGCACAAATAGCGCTATTGTGAATTTCAAATGATAGTGTCTCTAGCTGGGAGCGAACCCGCACCGTCACGGCGACTTAATACAGCTTACACATTCTTTTATCTGGGGACCATACGCCGCTGGACATGGAATGGTATTAATCTGAAAATACCGCATTGAAGGTTCCATGTTCACCGCCATATGCATACAATCGTTTGGGATGGATCAAAATTGTACTGTTGATTGGTGTTAATATTGAGTTGCGCTCAACCCGGGGCAAGGCGGCGTGGGCAGTAAAAAGCATATCTTTTACCGCCCATGAACAGGCTCAATCAAACCGAGCCTGCAGGGGTTTACGAAGGTTTATGGGGAAATATTTTCTTAAAAGAACCTCGAAGCTCGATTCATTTCTTTTATCACTGTCATCGTGTTCTTGCTGATTTTACTCCAGGAGCTCTGGTCTCGGTAATATCATTGAGTACACGCCCTTTGTCTTTGCAATGCTATCAGCTTCTAATGTTTTATATGTTTGTGTGCTTTTGCATGCAACATTGTTGAGCCGATAAGTGGGTTGGAGTTATTTGACCAATATCTTTTGTGATATGAGAACATGTTGGGGCAAGTGTGAGGTTGGTGCACCCAGTGGCAAATTATTTTGCCACTGACCGTTCCAAGGCGGTAACCCCTCGGATTCTTTATTTCCTTAATTGTTTGTGGCGTCCATTTTGAAACTGATTATTGTAAAACCATGCTCTATTTTCCTCGCTACCTTTTGGCTGTGTGGGGAGGCTGTGTCTGCTGGATGTGGCCATTCCTGATATGCATATTTCACTTTTTCGCTACAATATATCACATGTCCTACCGCAGCATCCTAACAATCTCCAATACTTAATATGACTTGCTGCTGCAGATAAAGCTTACTGCAACAGATATAGCTAACTACAATATGACATAATGCATACTGCAGCAGATATGTTTTACTACAGTATCTCATATGGCTTTCTGCATCATGAAAACTCTTAGTAAATTTAGTCATAATGTCTAATGCAGCATTATATAGCGTACTATAATTTGTCATATAGTTGATTGCAGCACTACAGGTGTCTCTATGTTAACTGTAACATATGTAGCTTACTTTCTTTTATGCTATATACTGACTATTGTCGTATTATTTACTGCAGCAGTAGTTAACAACAGTATACATTAATTTGCAATATATGAGCTTCAAATTGTGTTCAAATATGTATTGAGGGCGCCAGGCGAAACACATATGAATATAAATTTAAAACTGATGACAGATCAAAAACGAATTCTTATCACAAGAATGTTTAAATGGATAGAAGCTCTACAGTAACATGGCTTTCTTTCTCTCAGTGTTAGGAAAACTATTATAACGACATTTAAAATGATTTTTAAACAATCTGCTTTGAGGAGGAGGCCGGCAAACGTGATGAAATAGGAAGCAGGGAAGTTAAATGTATAAGTATGCTTTAGAGTATGTACATGTACTTTAATTCAGACAACACTTGTTTCATGTAACACTAAGCTGTTGATAAGATAAACGAGCGGACACTCTCAAAACGGATGTTGGCTCGTAAGAATTACAAGGAAACATTCCTTGTTACTTGAACTTTAAGACCACTTTGCGTAAGGTTTTAAATGCGCCTAATTTTGACTCCTTAAATACTATAATTACCTTTCGATAGAAAAATTCTGAAACCATCCTACTAGAATTGTGATATTACTTTCGCTTCAGATTATGAACTATTCTTTAGGTTGTCGCTATGAAATAGATTATCGAATATAGTACCAAAACCGAAAGGAAACTATTTTCTCATTTGCGAATATTTCAGTACCAAAAAAGTACCGATAATTATGTTATTAGAACATGCTTTATGAATTTTATCAAGTTACTGTTCCAACCAAATAAAACGTCGTGGCCAGTATTTATATGTACATATGTAACAACAGTTTCTGCTATTTACTTAAAATTTTCATTTTTAATTTTTTTTTCTTTCTAACGAAATATATAATAAATATATGTCATTATGCTTGTCAGTTGAAACTTTGTCTCTAATACTTCTGATTCATAAATATAAGATCAGCAGTGTATAAGCGTTATATTAAGTGAATAATAAAGTATCTCGAAGTTTAATGCCAATCTAAAAATATTCCGATACGTCAGACGGAATTGGTGTATAGCTCATTCGAAGCGTCTGGGGCAAGAAGAGTGACAGGAAAATGCTCTTCGTAAACTGGGCGTTTAAAAAATAACAACGAGTATAAACGACCAAATTTAGCCTTGATCTAAGATAAACAAAATTTGATAGGTCGCTAGTCTCAAGATTTCTCTCAATATTATCCAGTCATCCTTCACACGGACTTACAGTAAGATATAGATTTGCA
This sequence comes from Corbicula japonica, assembly GCA_038501625.1. Taxonomy (NCBI): domain Eukaryota; kingdom Metazoa; phylum Mollusca; class Bivalvia; order Venerida; family Cyrenidae; genus Corbicula; species Corbicula japonica. The sequence goes on along the minus strand of JAZAYU010000058.1, from coordinate 2,907,135 downwards.
ATAATACGAATGGAACTGTGTCATAAAAATAAAGAAACTCTCCTTATTGTACAGTAAGTATTACTTTTTATTTTACTTTTTAACTTTTTTCACTGCATTTAAACAATAACAAATGTTCTCTTTAATTAAACATTGTAAATTGTATTTATTGTCTAGACTTCAACTGTCATGTATTGTTTTTCGTTATCATTCAAACACAATTAGACTTCATTTCCCTATGTAATATTGAAAGTGAATAACAACTGTCAAAAACGTCTTTACGACTTCCTAATTCCAAAATAATCAGGAGATTAAATTTAAATTTAAGAAACTAAATCAAGTTTTCATTTACAATAGGTTATTTTTTTTACTTTAACCTTTTTTGCCACGAAAGACTCTAAACATCTGCAAATATACCATGTGCGTACTTCATTTCATTTCACATTTCCTTTCAATTCAATACTGATCAAAATGCTGCACGTGTGCACTAAATTCACCATCGTCTTAACACTGACGGGCATATTTTGTGAGGAACTTCAGTGTTCAAAATTTCATTATGAGGCTCAGACGTTAGAGAAGATGTACGTATGGAAGTTAAAGTAGAAGCCATGGAAAAGGAAATAATGAAGACCAACAAACTCGTTCTGGAGTCACTTCAAGCTCTTAAGACTGAGAGAGAGGTCTTATCTAAGGGCTATTTAGTGATTAAGAAATCCCTACAGGATGAAAATGATAAACTCAAGAAAGATTATGAAGATCTGGAAGCAGGAGTGCTGGAGAAAAATGAAGAACATGTCAAGAATTATGAGAATCTTAAGGAAAACCTGACAACGTCTTTCGGTGCTATTAGAGGTTTAATATAATTTATCATTATTTATATTTACGCAACCGTTGTCTTATGTTTATTTCTAAACATGTAAAGAATAGCAAGTTCTTTGAATGCAAGACTTTTTATAGTGAGACTGTTTAAATCAAAGAGCTTGCGATAAACAAGCCAGCTGTATAGTCATTTCGATTGTTTATTTATTTTTACAGAACGTGTTTTATTAATTTGAGATTTGGTATATCAATTATGCATTACCTTTTAAAAAGTCCTTTAACTGAAAAAAAGACCCTTGCTTTTCAACTGCTTTTGTCATTATCGGTATTTTAGCTAACGATTAAGTCATTTTAGTAAACCATGTTTAAAACCATAGAGTTTTGATTCCACTTGCTTACTACTGTTTTATTCATGTCGTAGTCAGAAGTGTACAAATTTGGAAAACAAAGTTAACTTAGTTCTTGATAATGTCATGTCTTATGCAAAGCAAACTTCGTCAGAAGCATATGTAATATTTATTTCAGATAAACTAATAACACCAGCAGTTGTTTTCAAAGCCCGAACTCTCTCTAGCTTAAGTGATGACATCGGTGAAACTTTAATTTTCTCCACAACCATGATGAAAGAGGGCGGAGCATATGACAACGCCACAGGTATCTTCACTGTTCCTGTAGCTGGCACCTATCTGTTTACTGCTCATCTGTGCCTTTACAAAGACACGTATTTCCATTATGGAATAATGGTGGATAATGTCGTTCAAACAAGTGGCGCATACAGTCATTCTCTTTCTTACTCGTGCCACACGGTCGATGCAATATCCGTCTTATAACCTGGTCAGAAGGTCGCCATTAAGTGTCTTACTAGATGCTCGGTAGTGTTCTGCGAAACTGATTGGCTTGGAACCTGTGGAATACATTTTCTGGTGTTTTAATTAACAAATAGTAATTAGATATAAGCCAACGGTAATATTGTATCGTCACCTTAATGCAAGAACGGTGTATTAAGTGCCATTTAAATATAAAGGAAATAAAGCGTTATGGCACTAAGGCGACGGTATATCATTTAAAGACACAGTTTGTAATTTTACCAGAAAGTCAGGAAATTCATGTGAACCAAAAGAGAAAATGTTATCAGCTCTTCGTTATTCAGAAAAGAAACAATGATCATTATCATTTTCCGATAATTAATTGCTAATGTTGTTACATATTTTGACTCATGTTTTACAGCGAAATTCATCATTAGAAATATCGTCAGCACATCTCTATGAAGGCATATTGTGGAATGACGCCAATTTCTCAAAGACACCTTTTTTGCATAAATGAAAAATTACCTAATCAAATTGATATGGTAACTGTTGTTTCGTATATGGCTATGAACAAGTTCTTCTTTTGATATTAATCTTGTTACACGGATAGTGAACTTACTTAAATCCCTTTAAAATCCACTTACCGGTTTTGACTCACAAGTTGACTTGGTACATACCTACTAAAATTCTAGTGACAGAGACAGACTGCATAGATAAATACTAAGCGAATAGGCAAAGATAACCAGCTTAAAAATGTGCGTCATGTAAAGTTTTGGATGATAAGGGTTTTCATATATCCAAATAAAATTTATATGGAAAATGAATATTGCGTGTATTTCATACGAAAGCAAATATATGTAGTATATTCAATATTTTAATACGCTTTTTATTTATAAATAGAATTTATGATGTAATACTTCGTATACTTGTATTTGTTTCCAATTTACTTTTAATATAAATGAAACGCACTTATTGATACCCAGCTGAACATTTATCTGAACAAATAAATCTCCCAACTCTTGAACTTGGCGATCACGGTATTCAAGGCAAGACTGCTTCTATCCCTGAGTGCTACTCTAACAATGATAATATGTTGTGCCTTGGGTGTATTCCCTGTATGGGTAAATTTAAAGAACCAACCAAAACATCTATGGAAATTATGTTATATTCACAAACGTAATTTCCTTAAGACTATTAAGTTACAGCAACCATCTGCATTCACATAAACCTGAAGTAATTAATACAACAATTTCTGCACATGTAGAATCTTCTGCACCTTATCTCTCCACACCGAGTTTCTTTTTATGCACTTGTAGATTCCTATGAAATTATTATACGTGTAAACCAACTGTACAAACGTTATGACATCAGCTCGGGAATTACTATATTACTTAAAATTATATGAAAATAATGTATTACTGACGCTAATAACAAATTCCTTGGTACTAATGTATTGAAGTATACGAGATTCACTTCCAACCCCAAAGAAAAAAAGGTCTCCATCTCTATCATCTAGAAGTATAATTTCTTATACTGTTATGAAAGAGATTTCATGTTTTCTCTTTCTACCGAACATCAAGATGATATTATTACAGCTTTTAACAACACCTCGAGGTACCTTGATGATTTATTTAATATAGATAATAACCATTTTCCATCACTGGTTAATAAGATTTATCCTAAAGAACTACAGCTTAACAAAGCGAACATTTCAGAAAAGCAAGCAAACTTCCTTGATTTAAATCTATCCATCGAAAATGGTTACGTCACTACTAAAATTTATGATAAAAGAGATGATTTTAATTTTAATATAGTAAATTTTCCGTTTCTAGACGGCGATGTTCCTCGTGCAACTTCTTACGGGGTTTATATCTCACAGCTTGTTCGCTTTTCAAGAGCTTGCAACGATGTGAATGATTTCAATGAACGTAATCTTTGCATTACAGAAAAACTTTTAAAACAAGGTTATCGGTATCACAAATTAAGGAAAACCTTTTGCAAGTTTTATCGCCGATATCCAGATCTAATTCATAAATACAGCTGCAGTTTAAAATCACTATTGCAACAAGGAATTTCACAGCCAGTTTTTTATGGAGATTTAATTTATAAACTTAAGAAGATAAAAGGCGATGCAAATTTCTCCCGGTTATTCGTAAAAACCATCTGTAAATTTAAAAAGAAAGGTTACCAACAAGATATTTTACAGCGCTCTGCAGGCCTGGTGATTAACCCATCTACAGTTGATCATTATGCTTACCTCTTTGGTTGCACGAAGGTGGCAGGGGTGTAAGAGTTTATGAAAGTTTATGGGGAAATCTTTTCTTAAAAGAACTTAAAAGCTCGATTTGTTTCTTTTATCCCTGTCATCGTGTTCTTGCTGATTTTACTCCAGGTGCTCTGGTCTCGGAAAGATCATTGAGTACCCGCCCTTTGGCTTTGCAATGCTATTAAATTCTTATGTTTATATGTTTGTATGCTTTTGCATGCAACATTGTTGAGCTGATGGGTGGGTTGGAGTTATTTCACCAAGACAATTTGTACTTGTTTTGTGATACGAGAACCTGTTGGGGCAAGTGTGAGGTTGGTGCACCCTAGAACCTGGTTTAAACCCCCAGTGGCAATTTGTTTTGCCACTGACCGTTCCAAGGCGGTATCCCCAAAGGTTCTCTTGTTTATTAATTGTTTGTGGCGTCCTATTTGAATTGACATACATATATAAAACATGAGCTCTCTCTCTCTCTCTCTCTCTTCCTCTCTTCTCTTTTGCTGCGTGGGGAGGCTGTGTTTTTTGAGTGTGGCGATTCCTGATATGCATATGTTGCTTTTTTTTTTGGCATCAGAAAAAAAATTCCTATCATCAGAAAAACGCGGAAGAATGCTTTATGTTTGAGATCACATAAGAAAGTAATTAGATAATGGGTTGCTTATAATATTATGTTGTTTACCATCAATTAACAAGACATGAAAATCGTCGTTCATAGACGGCAATAATTAAACATTAATAACTTTCATCCCCAAAGTTAGTGTTTGTTGCTAAGGATCAACATATTGTACATTAAATATATAAAAACATGGTTATGTAAAGAATTTTTTATGATAAAGCAATGTGTCCTTATTTATTGTTCGGCCAAGAAGCGACATATTATATACGAGGGTCATTCATAAAGTTTCCGGACTGTTGCTATAATTCATAGAGTTGTAAAGATATTATAATAAGAAAACGCACACATGATGATTAACACATATGTATTTTAAATACAAAGTTTCAAATAAATACAGTCACATTTCACTTCTTTACAATAATTTACATAGAACAAGGTAGAGCGCCACGGAGCAGATAACAACGTCAATTTAACGCTACTAACGTCAACTGAGTTAATGTTTTTCAAAATACTCGCCGTGTAGCGCTACGCATTTCCTGTGTCTGTGTATCCATTTAGTGAACACATCGCCGTACCAGGTAGACTCAAATCGTGACACTACTGTGCGCACGGTCATTTGAAGTTCATGTAATGAATCAAAACTTAGCCCTCGCAGCTCGCCTTTAAGTCGCGGGAATACAGCAAAGTCCATTGGGGCTAGGTCAGGACTGTACGGAGGATGTTCTAATCGCTCAAACCCCAAAAAGTCGAGCGTCATCGTCGTGTCTGCTGCGCGGTGGCTCGGCGCATTATCTTGATGGAAAATGATGTTCTCAATCTCAGTCCCTGAACGCTTCTTGCGTATTGCGTTGAGCAGATCACGTTGCTCCGTGGATTTTGACGTTGGCGTCAAGTGTGTTGCAGCACTATTCAACCCGTCGGCGTTCATCATGAAGTTTGAACTGGTTGTTTATCATAGAACCGTTAAACTTTGCATAATTGACGTCAGATAGATGACGTAACGTCATGCCGATTTTTAGAGCGCTAATAAGCATATTCACGATTTTAATGAAGTCGGTATAACAAGAAACATTTGCTATAATTACGTCGCGTAAAACTGCTCCGTGACGCGTTAGTGCGATAACCATAGCAACAGATAGGATGGAGTAGGGTTGAAATATATAAAAAAATAACAAATACACTAAATTTGTTATACTTTTCTTCACATATTGATCAAGTTTCTACGCAATATAAACAATAATAAGATTTTTACAGCCAGAGTCCGGAAACTTTATGAATGACCCTCGTAGTTAAAATTTTTCAAGTTAATATGCTGTTCGTGTTATCCGCATTATCTTAATTGCGCTGTTTTTCGCATAATCAAACATGTCTATTTTCATATCAACGATTATAAGCCCCCTTTGGGAATCGAACCCGTACGGCAACAGCGCCAGGCCATATAATGCAAGGGTTGCGCGGATAACCCCTTCAACTTTTAAACATAATTACAGTGATCAGATCGAAAAGATATATCGTAGGATCTTCATGTTCCATAAAGTAACATGTCTTTACACTAGCGTTATTTCTCCGTTGTCTAAAAATCAATTTGGTCTGTAAAATGCATAGTTAATTTAAACCACGCAAAACTATAAGTAGTAAATAAAAAGGACCACAACGTGTTTTCATTTATTTCAAACACATTCACAATGCGATCATAAGGTATTTAACATTGCATTTATTTCGTATGTTGACGTTTTGGAAAAAAGGAGTGTGTAAAGTTTTGTCACATAAATCTCTTAACAGTTTCTTCTAACGCCAGCGCAGTTTACTTGGTATAAAAGTATGTGCGAAATGATGACTAAAATTGTAAGGAACATATTCGACCATTTGATTCTTTAAGATTTTGATGTATGCTTGAAAAATGAATTTATTTTCTTCGTTGTTAGTCGTTTTTACTTCTTTATCACTCATAGTATGTGAGGAACCTCAGTGTTCCAAGTTTCACTATGAGGCTCAAATGTTGGACAAAATGATTCGTACGGAGATTAAAGTGGAAGCTATGGAAAAAGAAATACAGAAGACCAACCAACTTGTTCTGGAGTCGCTTAAAGCTTTGCAAAACGAACGAGAAACATTCAAAACTGAAAGAAGCGATTTTAACAAGGCATTTACTGAACTAAAAACAGATATGTTGGATAAAGCAAAGGACATGAGAAGTAAATAACATTGATTATTATTATTATTATTATTATTATTTATTTATTTTTTATTTATTTATAAATTATTATTATTATTATTATTATTATTATTATTATTATTATATTTATTTATTTATTTATTTATTTATTTATTTATTATTATTATTATTATTATTATTATTATTATTATTATTATTATTAAAATTAATATTATTTTATTAATTTATTATTGTTATTATTTTATTTATTTATTTATTTATTTATTTATTTATTATTATTATTATTATTATTAACATTATTATTATATTTATTTATTTATTATTATTATTATATTTATTTATTAATTATTATTATTATTATTATTATTAACATTATTATTATTATTACTATTATAATTATTATTATTACTATTATTATTATTATTACAAGATGGGAACCAGCGCAAGCGCGATCTATAGAGAATCTTCCTTGAATTAGTGATCCAATTTTTTGTACACTGACTAATCTAATACCTTGATCTCTGGAGTTATGAGTGAGCTACGAGTGAGAATACATAATTCGGAGTTTATAATTGAAATATATGTCTGTCTTAAACTGGTAAATTTTCTCTTTTCCTTATATCATTTTAAGGCACAATTTGCTTGATTTTGACTGAAAAAATGTATGAAATGTTATCAAAAACGTGTGTTTTATGACGTTATGTCAGGCCGTCGTATACCCAAACTGGTTTTCTACGCGTCCTCCTTCGGAATATTGTGTACGCATGGGGCCCAATAAAGTGAAAAAAAGTGAAATTCAAAATGCAAACAATGGATTACCACGTTTATTTTACAGAGAACATTCAATAATATCATAAAAGCATAAATAAAAAAGTTTAATTAACAAATAGTCATTTGTCTGCAATGAGCCTTTAAAATAAACCGTAAAAGATCTTGTCTAATTTCTTATTACCATATAATTATCTCAAATTCAAACTTATAGGCTAATCAGTATGTGATACAAGTCAAAGGAATTTATGACACTCTGTATTGCAAACATCTTGTTATATATATTTCAGATACCTTGCTGACGCCAGAGATAACATTCAAAGCCAGACATGTAACCGATCTCAGTTTGGAGACTGGTCAGACGATTATATTTTCCACCACTATGCAGAACGAGGGCGGAGCCTATGACAATATTACTGGGATTTTCACAGCGCCTGTTTATGGGACTTACTTATTTACTACACATTTTTGCGTCCATTATGGTAGATCCTTTTACTTTGGAATAGTTTGTGACAATGTCGTTAACACAAGTGGGCATCTCTATGAGAGCAGCACAGTGGTGTGTTACAGCGCCGACGCCATCTTGACCCTACGACCCGGTCAGAATGTATGGGTGAAATGTACGACTGGAGTATCGGGCGATGTTTTGTTCCAGACTGACTATAAAGCTCCATCATACAATTTCTGGAATACGTTTTCAGGAACCTTAATTCACAAATAAAAACAAAATACCTATATGAACGTCATATTGTAGACACAAACCATACATAGAGAACTCCCAGTGTGATGTGGTGAAGTTACATACCGTCCATTTCTACAGTGGCTATCGACAGACTGTATCTGCATTTGTCGTAAACATTGTTTGTTTATGTATTATAAACTAGTGATTAGGAAACTGGAAAAACAACTACTGTGACAATAAGTATACATGTATTACTCAATGACTTCTTTTTAACAGTTCATTGTGTAAATCGTGGTTGTATATAACGTTATGATATGACAGGCTCTCTGTATAGCTTTTCCCCTAACATTTCTAAGAAACAAGTAATTATGATTATTATATGAAATGGTCTGAAAGACCGTAGAAAAAAGAAAAATTTTAAGTGATTGATGCATATCAAGAATCGCCACACTCACAAAACATAGCCTCCCCGAGCAGCGAGAAAGAAGAGAGGAAAAATAAGACACCACAAACAATAAACGAAAAATTATGAAAAATGATAATGTGAAATTTCAGTCATATTTCGGTTCTAACTTAATGTCTAAAATATGTATTTACAAACGAAGTAGCCCATAAGGAATAGTAATTCGAACCTGTACATATTTTTATTTTCTTCTATATGCTTTTATTTGAATTATGTTATTTTATTATGCTCTCTTTGACAAGCTTTGCTGCGACAAGGTAAAGCTGCTGTATTATTGAAAGATGCTACGTGCCGTTCTCGGCTGTACAATAAATGAGACGGCATGTGTCTTATCCTTGTACAGCTCTGCTGCTAGCATTTCGAAGAAACTAGTTATTAAAATCTAATATATGAAATGATGATTGAGATTGTAGGATCTAGATTTGTTTTCTTTCTAAAACACCAAAATGCGACGCAATTTTTTTACGAAATATGCAAAATTAACTTGATAAACAACACTAATTGTGAAAATTGCAGTACTTAAGCTTTAATATTTCTGCATGAGACCGACTAAACTTCAAAAACTGTATTTCTGTGGACAAAATTGTTAAAATAGATCATACTATAAAATGCATTCGGTTCCTTTCCCTTTCCTTCCGTTTCTTTTATACACTTAAATTTTATTTTCCGGTGAATGATCTGGATTGTTGGCTATGAACTTTGAATGCACATAACGTTATGGACACAAACGATCAAATGATCTGATTACAGAAACATGCTGAGTACAAGGAAGAATACTCAGATATGTCTCGAAAGAAATCTCCCCAAACTATGTTTTGTGTAAAACATATTTTTTTCTATTAAAATCACGTTCGAACTGTTTATTGTTTGTAATATATATTTCGAAGTGTTCTTCTTGTAAAATATCTGTGTATATACAGTTACATGTATTTAAATTGCTCTCAGAATCATAATGTGGAAAAAACAATTGCATGTCATAAAGAGTGATACTATTGTATTTATATATGTAAGTAACCGCAGAACGAAAGAAATAATAACAGTAATTAAGCAGTAAGTATACTTACTACTTTGTTGACGTAGAAGAGTTTTGGTTAATTTGAAATAAATGCATGAATTAAATTTCTATAATATACTCTTAGTTATCTTTCGTAATATTAAACCGATCTTTATTGACCATCTGTCAAGCATTTTTGATTGTCCGTGACAGGTATCGTCAGTCTGTAAATATCACTCGTAAATCAGCAATAAAATATCTGTTTAAAAATGTATCGCAAAATAATATATATCATGCCAGATTCCAAAACAAATTACAACCATGGCAGTTAAAATTTATGGTTACTTTATGTTCTCAAAATGTCACATAATTCAATTTGATAAAATGAATAAGAATTATTTCAAAACAACCATAATATAGATAAATACTATATTATCGAGCTTGTTTCTATCCGAGCATTTTCCTTTTTCTTCGTCTTTTTATTGATACTGCAAACACTGACATTTATTAAAATGAATGAGAATACATTGGAAGTAAATTAAGTCGAACACAAGCCAGATGTAAAGCACCTAATGTAGTAAGACAAACTGTTAAGACTCAATCTGCAATATTTATAACATGTAGAGGTACGATCAACCATAACCATACATACAGACGAACTTGCATGCTTTTAAAGCTAAGTGTTTCTACTGTCAATTTCTAGCAAGAAGCAATTGGTCATGTATCAATTAACAGAGATTGGCCAGCTTGAATCCGGTTGTCTGTTTTTCACTTCTTCGTGAACTTTAAAACTGTTTTACATTATGCCATATTAAAACCAGGGACTCTGTGTTTATTTAAAACGTGTTCCTATGTATAGGATAGAATCTTTTAATACGTTTCTATAGAAATAGAAGCCGAAACGAGCGCAGCGTGTGCAGGCTTTTATTTTCTATAGAAACGTCTTAATAGACACTATCCTACTTAGAAGTCGCCCTACATTTGTAGCCTTGCGCATGCAGTTGAAAATAAATCGATCTATTTTGTTCATTGTAATATAGAATATAGAAAAAAGGTCTATTGAAATTAATCAGCGAGGAATTGAATTTTCATAGCTTCTGATTGGCTACCGATGTAGTAAGACTTCTAAGCGGAAAGAAGGCCCACGAATGGTCTTATTGTGGATAATACATGGAAACCAATGTGTTATCTTATTTCCTAGGATTAAGCTTAAAGCTGGTCCCGGGGCAGCATGTTGTCTCATTGATGATAATAAAAGAGAACCGACTTACAACTTTTGACTGACAAGCACATCGACTAACACCGGGCTCGATAAAAAAAATATAAGACAGCCATTGCTTTTCTCTTCAGTCTTCCACCTATTTACTGACAAGAACATTACTTTTGCAACGGCAATGTGATGAAAGTATACGACAGCTACATTTAAAGAATTTGATTAACTTTGACAAGAAAAATAAGTTAAAAGGTGCAAAAGTAGAAACCCGGAAGTAAGTTTTGTTTGAATTTCTTGAAAACCCTAACATTATTTTCATAAATTGACGAATTGGCACTAAACATTGTAGACCAGCATATACTTATTTCAGGAATGAGTTGCTTTGGTATATTTTCAATGAATTCTCATCCAAACGGTTTTTCGTTTGTTTTAGTATGTGCTTGGTAATTAGAACATGAATTAGACTAAATTGAGCTTGCAAACATTAACTACATCCTTAGCTAAATACATTTCTTTACTAAAAATGTAGATGGCAATAAGTATTTCCCCCAAAATTCATATTTGAAATTTTAGCCAGTTTTTGCCATTTGCAATGTTTGCGACCTCTTTACACAATATCGTCTATTTTTGTGAACCACAATATTTGATGTTTATTACCATTTTGCACAATATTGTGAGATCTTCTGGTTTCTTTCCAACACAGCACTATAACGTCAAGGCCAACACAAACTTTCTTTAATCCAAAATATCGACTGGTTAAATGTTATTTGTATATGACTCGCTACAATATTGATACTCCCAACCCTAGCAATAAAAACTTGGTACAGTCATTCTCTGTAACAATTATTGTTACATATACATGTATATCATTGTGCATACCGATTAACACGTTAGAAGAACGGCTTATTTAATAAGCAGTTTTTTTTCGCGGAATTCAAAACAAAAAGACAAACGACAACGAAAAATGGATGGGGGGTCAAACAGGCGATAATTTTTATTTAACTTTAACTTGTTAATTCATGAAGCTTTTTAATCTATACCACTTTAAACAAAAGCCAAACGCTCGTAACGTATTATTGTTGTTATTGTTATATATAGTTTTCATGTCCCTTTATCGTTTTCGTAATATGTAAACCAGTATTTCTTAGTCGTTTTCCATTTTGTAACACAAGTGATGGAGGCAATTTTGTTACACAAGGGATGGAAGCAAATACAAAATGTAATAATTTGTCACGGAAATCTCTGAACAGCTGTATCAAAGACGAGTGGGATTCACTGTTTATAAAAGCATACCAGAACAGAATCCTCAAAACGCAAGGAACATCACAAGACATTTTGTTCTCATATGTTCAAAATAAAATTCTTCTTTTCGTTGATTTCTTTATCTTTTCAATTGCTCTCATAGCAAGTGAGGAACCTCTGTGTTCCAAGTTTCACTATGAGGCTCAGACGCTGGACAAAATGATACGTACGGAGATTAAAGTGGAAACCATGGAGAAAGAAATACTGAAGACCAATCAGCTGATTGTAGACACACTTCAAGATCTGAAGAATGAAAGAGAAAACTTAGGTAACGACTATGCAATGGCAAAGAAATCCATACTGGATGATAGTGAGAAACTGAAAGAATTACGTAGAACAAGAAAGAGAAATTTTATATGAAAAGGAAAATCTGAAACAGAGCATTGCGGATTTAAAAGTTATAAAAGGTTTTGTATTTATCGTTTATCATTTATTTATGTTTTGTTGCGTACGATTATTTATGATGCAGTTGACACATTGTTCATAGTTATTTAAATTTTAGAGATTAATATTTCACTAATAACCGTTAAATGACTTTTACTTTCTTTAAGATCCATGCGGTTAAAGTGATATTCCAGAATTTGAAATTACTACATTACTACAGTTTAAGACTACTATACCACCACAGTGAGATCGTTTTTTTTTTTTAAAAAATGCGTAAAAACAGAGTGAAAGGTAAAAGCGATATGAACGAAATATAGAATATAAAGTAAATATTAATAAATAGGTTTATAATACTATTTTAATTCAGTTTTTATTATACGCAGGAGCAATAACAGTGAGGTGTCCCAATACAAGTTAACAGTCTCGCTGCATTGTTTTCTAAAAACAAATATTTGGTTAAAACACTTACAAATTGACAATTTCAAGACTACAGTATACAGAAATAACCTAAGGTTGCTTAAAATAGTGTCATCTCGCAGGTGTTATTTTTTTTCAGAAAGCTTGCTCACACCTGAGATAGCATTCAAAGCGAGACATGTCACCGATACCAGTTTGGAAACTGACCAGACAATTATATTTTCCACCATTATGCCTAACGAGGGCGTAGCCTATGATAATACAACTGGCATTTTCACAGCTCCAGTTTCTGGAACTTACTTATTTACTACACAATTCTGTGTAATGAACGGTAAACATTTGTAGAAAGAAAGAGTCTACATATGAATGGTCCTATATTAAATTAGGGCCAACAAATCTTGCTAATAAGCGAATCACATCTTGTTTGTGTTACTTCCCATAAAGTTTCATTGAATTGCAATTGTTGGTATGTGAGAAAAAGCCAAGAAACCAATGATCCTATATCTTACTTTACAATAGTTCAAAGAGTCATATATCATTGAGGCTAACCATGCTGTCTGCATTAACAACTACTCTTGTTTATGTTTCTTCCCGTTACATGATTGATTTTTAACTGTCGGATGCTGAGAAATAGCACAGACTCTAATGGGTCAAGCTCTCCTCATGATTATTCTTTTTGTAAGTGACTCTTCTCACTCTAAAACGCCACCCATCAGTACTTTCAGTGCTTTGATTTTTGTAAGTGACTCTTCTCAAGTAGTGTCATTAAATTCCGAAAGGCGTGGATATAAATGATCCTACGAGTAAATGTTATTAAGGGCAATAGCTCTGTGAAAAAGGACACCAAACTAGCACATGCTGATACACTTCTATGAATACAAGCTTGGCTTTTTTCTTTTACGCAAAATAATTAGTAATGTCTCGTCCCGGCCATGAATGTTTGGAAAAATGTTTTGCTTGCTTAACAGCATTTAGATGTAAGTCATGAAAAATTTAGTCACAACGCTGATCCAGTTATCTGATTATTTGTGATCCAGTTATCTGATTATTAAAAGTACGACTACATAGCAAGGACCCAAGATCATAAAACTAAATCAGGAGACCATTTTTAAATCTCAAGCATCTGATTGGCTGAAAAAGCGACTTGTCTCCAATCTCATTTTTATGATCTTGGTCCAAGGTATATTTAAAAGTTACTATTTTTCTAACTGATTTAAAGAAGTTGAATGAGGCAAACAGGTTTCTATATTCCAAAGAGATGAACAGCAAACTATAACTTGTGCAATACAATACAGTTCGTTTCGAAGTGTACTATTTACTTGTGTGAATATTGAGTTGTCCTCAACTAAGGACTAGGCGGCGAGGGCAGGAATATGAATTTCCATTATTTCCAAGACCAGACTCGATCAAACCAAGCCTGTAATAATTTCATAATTATCGTATTTGGTGCCTTTCAAAACTCCTATGACAAGTCAGGCTATTGACGTCTGATCAAACAAAATGGTAGTTCTGATGATCGCCCGCAGACACCGAATATATGCAAGAGTGGTTTTGCCCGATAACGTTTTATTAAGTTTTTCAAAAAGCGATTAATGAGGGTACGCAGAGTGTCGATACTTTTAAGTTTATAACAATTTGCACATCAAAAGTGAAATTTTATGAAAAACACTTCAGGTACTTTTAGTTGTATTATAGCAACACTCAAAAAACATAACCTCACCACACAGCACCAAGCACAATAAAAGGAAAGAAAACAGGGCTTTATAAAATTTGTAATCTCAATAAAATAACCACAAACAATTAAAGACATTGAGAATTTCAGGTGTTACCACATTGGAATGGTCAGTGGCTCAACAATTTTCCACTAATTTCAGGTTCACATGAGAACCTGTTGGGGTAAGTGTGAAGTTGGTGCACCATATAACCCTGTTTAAACACTAAGTGGCAAATTGTTTTGCCACTGACCGTTCCAAGGCGGTATCCCAAAAGGTTTTCCTTTTCTTTAATTGTTTGCTGTGTCTTATTTGAAATTGTAATTCAATATAAACTCCTGCTCTCTTTTACTGTCTACATTTTAATTGCTTAGGGATGCTGTTTTATCTGAGTGTGGTAAAATTGCACTTTTGACAAGATACAAACTTTTATCTGTCAGAAAAAAACTCATTCATAAAGTACATGTAACATTACTATTACCAAAAACAGCGATTTTTAAGGCTGTGATTTCAATCGGGATAATTTTTCAGTTCTAATCTTCCTTTGTACACAGTTTCTTCTTTCTTCATCGACAGACAATTTTATGCAAAATTCAAAACATGACATCGCAGTTTGCAGCAGAGAAATAGTTTTATTAGGATTGTTTCTTGTACTTCTGTGGTAAACAAAATTTAAATTTGACAAGTTTTCACATTACATTTTCTTAATCCATCTAGGAGAACGGCTAACAAAAACACACTTCTCATGTGGTTATTCAAAGGCCACTATATATCTAATTATTTTAAATTGTGTCTAATTAAGCAGCTTAAAAAACACATTCCATTCTGTTGTAAATAAATGCGAGCTACATATATTATTAAAGATGCATTTGAAGGATTCAATTTTAGACTAACCAATCAGAGCGTGGAGTTTATAAGTTGAGCGTATATAATTACTCATATAATTATTAGACAAATCACTGATAATAAAGGTGTAAATGGTCAGGAGTAGACACATTCACAGTTACAGACCTCTTCAATGTGACAAAAAGACAAATACCAAAGACAATATGCAATTACGGTAATTGTAGGATTACTGGTAAATATTCAAAGTATCCAATGTATTAAATTGAAATGAACATAAATGTCATATAAATATAAATAAATTGTTGTCAGTAACACGAGGTATGGATGGGGATAAGTAGGAGGAAAATATTTTCCTATTCTTAACAAAATTAAGAGCGTGAAATCTTGGCTATTCAAATCTGGTGTTAGGTTTACATGGAATTTCAACTTTTCATGAGTTTCGATTGGGTTAGATAAGAAATTACACTTCAGGACTATAGAAAGGTGTTCAATCAGGTCCAAATCGATAGAAAGTTTTTATAAAAGGCGGCGATAGAGGGAACTTATCGCAGATACGCCTGAGTTCTTAATATTTTCCGATGTCGCATAGCGAGTATTTGAATCTTCTGTCCCTGAAATAAAATAATGCTTAATTATTAGGATATTGAGGTTATAAAGTGTATCAGCAGTTAATAATTCAGAACAATCAACAACACATATAAAAGCTGTTAATAATTCAGAACAATCAACAACACATATGAAGCAGTTAATAATTCAGAGCAATCAACAACACATATGAATTTCAAAGCAGGTAATAATTCAGAGCAATCAACAACACATATGAAAGCTGTTAATAATTCAGAATAATCAACAACACATATGAAAGCAGTAAAAAATTAAGAACAATCAACAACACATATGAAAGCAGTTAATAATTCAGAACAATCAGAAACACATATGAAAACAGTTAATAATTCAGAGCAATCAACAACACATATGAAAGCTGTTAATAATTCAGAACAATCAACAGCACATATGAAAGCAGTAAATAATTAAGAACAATCAACAACAAATATGAAAGCTGTTAATAATTTAGAACAATCCACATCACATATTTCCTAAATACTTAACTTACTCATGATGATTGTTGTGTACTGAAAACGCGCCATGAAGGACTTTGTTGTTCGGCACATTGAAGTCTTGTCTGCGGTCATACTCGTTCGTCCAATCGCTCATCTCACAGTTGTACAGCCTAATCCCTGTGCAAAAAGAGATTGATTACTATATTTTAGTCTTGTTATGAATATTGTGTCTTTGGTTATTATGTTTTGGAAAGAACTAGCAATACCCTATTGAAGCTTCTGTCCGCTTCTTAAGGTGATGTTGTAATATGTTTACATTGTACATGTACCACTAAATTCAATATAAGAACTGCCGTTTTACATTCTTAATTCTTTTTGTCATCATTAAGAATAATTAATTCAATTTCCCAAAGAAATATGACTCATTTCTTCTCATGAACATCTGGTGCGTTGTTTGTTGAGGTGTATAGATTCTTACAGACTGGCAGTATTTTCGCGATGTCAATTTTCATTATTCTTCTGTACAATTTGGCCTGATGATTTGTGTTAACTGTTTTAATGCTTTCAAAATCACGTTAACTGCTTAATATTGATTCAGTCGTCATCTTTTAATATTTGTTGTTAAGATTTGGTTATGTCATTTAAGTTTGGAAATATTCGCTTGAAACCGTGCTTACTAAGATCATGTCGTTGTTTCTTTGAATATCTATTCCAAAACTTAAAAAGAATGATCATAAGTTTAAAACAGAGTAACCTTTATTAAAATAAACATGGTAAAATGTAGTATGTTGTATGCGAAAATAGGACTTAAAGAAATAACTATTACTTTCGCACAACCAAGTCTTAATGCATGGGCATCAATATGCATTTCCATTACTGCCTATAAAAAAGACTCAATCAAACCGAGCGTGCAACATTTTTTATATGTGTTGTGCACGGTGACTTTCAGAGTTCCCTTGTCATCTATTTCAATAACACAGTAGCATTGTTTGTGCCGTGTGGTGGCTGTAACAAGTCTCCCCGTACATTCAATCAGTGCTGTTGTCATTTGAAAGATCGTTGAGCACAATGTCTATATATATTATGTGAATAGTACTTCTAAAACTACTTTGGTTTTACTATTTCGGCAAGTTGTAAGATTGGGTGTTTTCAATATGCAGCAAATGAAGATTTGGTTATTGTTCAATCACGCCTATGATTTACTTCCTGATTTTTAATTTCGCCTTTGGCGTTCTCTGTTATATGCAGGATTTGTATTTTAAGATCCTCTGTCAAATTTCTGTTCTTTTCAGCTCCGTCCATTGTTTTCTTGATTATGGCATACCTATTTTTATCTGGGGACCGCATTGAAAGTTTCACTGCCTTATGCATACCATCGATTGGGATGGATTGTACTGTTTACTTGTATAAATATTGAATTGCGCTCATCTCGGGGCTAAAGGCGTGGGCAGTAATACGCATTCCCATTACTGCCCATTACAGACTAAACCTAACCGAGACTGCAATTTTTGCATATTTGTCGTGCTCGGTGGATTTCGAAGTTCATTTTTCATCGATTGGTTTGCTTCTGTAAAACATACCAAACTCTCTCTCTCTAATAGTACAATGCTGTTATATTAAATAAGTTAAAACAGTAAAGAAAAATAAAGCTAACAACTTCTTTAAATTTTATTAACATCCAAACACAAAATGCGACATAAAACAACAATTAATATATTACGACTGTCTAAACACAGAAAATAATCTCAGTATTGCGCTCGAACGTTTTGTTCTAAATAAAAATTGAAATTAAGTAAGTTATTACCTGGTCTGACACAACATCGATATCGCCATCTTCTGTCTTCGTGATGATTGCTATGAACACTTGCCATTCCATTTATGTAGCCATTTTCCTGACATGTAAATGCGACAGGCTGGTCATATTCATTCATATACCCTTTAACAGAAAATATATGTTTTAACTGTTCAGTTCTCGTAAAAGCTCTCTAAAATATGTTGTATTAAGTGAAAATATACCGTTAATGATAAAAGTTCGAAAAAAGTAAACCTTATTTATGTTGATATAGAATTCCAACTACGCAAATTGGCTTTTAATCGAACGATTTATGTAAAACCCCGATAGGCATCCTACATGCCGACAATAAAATATTTTAATGATTTTGAAAATATAACATAATCATGTTGAAAATTGAGTTAGATTTAAAACTCCAATCAAAGTGATATTTTAATGACGACCATACACAATTACTTCGTGTATACGGCTATAAAAAATAATATGTATGAAAAAGTTGAATTCGGTTATAGCTTACTGTTTGAACATTACCTACGAAATGGTTCATATGAATTTGGCCTCGTAATAACAGATTAATTGTTTATGTAAAAATTCGGTTTTAAAATTATTAAGTCGTACGTTCACCTGGTGTTACAAACGATATATAAACATATACCTGTGTCCCTGCATTCCGGTGCACCACTCCCGTTAATCGGTAACTCACGACATTCAAATCCAAATCTTCTGTCCTCTCGATGATTGCTGTGCACGCTGAAAATCCTACTTATTTGCTGAAAAACAAGTGAACAGCAGTACCATCAACATATAGCTGGGGAAATATTTTCTGCTATCTCTGATATGCTACAACAAGCGTAACAATGAACTCTACGAAGTTCCGAATGTACTTTCAGCAATCGGCCACCTACTGATATCTCTGATATGCTACAACAAGCGTAGCAATGAACTCTACGAAGTTCCGAATGTACTTTCAGCAATCGGCCACCTACTGCTATCTCTGATATGCTACAACAAGCGTAGCAATGAACTCTACGAAGTTCCAAATGTACTTTCAGCAATCGGCCACCTACTGCTATATCTGATATCCTACAACAAGCGTTGCAATGAACTCTACGAAGTTACGAATTTACTTTCAGCAATCGGCCACCTACTGCTATCTCGGATATGCTAAAAATCTCGGATATACTAAAAACAAGCGTAGCATAGCACACGAACTTCCGATTATACTTTCAGCAATCGGCCACTTTCTGCTATCTCGGATATGCTACAACAAGCGTAGCAATGAACTCTACGAACTTCCGATTGTACCGTCAGCAATCGGCCATCTGAACAGAAGAGAACAGAACATCTCTTTATTTCAACTCGTCCATATAATGGCGCATGAGCATACAATGCATATAATAGATTACCAATTTTCTCGTGACATAGTAATAAACAATTATAACTTGAACGTGAATCTTAATATAGGGGGAAAAATAAATAAAAAAATTGAGAATGTCAACAACATTATAAAGATTAACATCAAGTCAATCTATTTAATGCAGATGCATGGATGAATAACAAAGGTAAAGAAAAAATCTTCTACATAGAAATGGTGGGGGAGAAAAGAGATCCGAAAATGTGGGAAAATAGGCGGGATCATAGTGCAAATCGTCGATGAATAAAGGTATTAAAGTGTAATAACATGTGTTGTGTACTATACATATTTTGAGGGATAAATAATAAGATTGAAAAATTTAAAAAACTATAGTGGTCTGTCTCTAGAAAAGAGGTGTGTTGTAATTGGAGGTTATGATTGGTTGAATTGTAATATGTGTAGACACAACAGTACAATGTGCTAGTGATTATAATTTTGACACAAAAAGGATAATAATGTTGGAAACAAGTTGTTTAAAGTTAGTAACTTACATTTACAAATAATGTACAGTTTTGCACGTTTTGGTAACGTGTCAACATGCAATATACAAATTTAATTTATGTATGATTGGATTTGTCCAGTAATAACGTTTTACAAATGTTTTCCTCGGCTCAGAAAAGAAAGGACATTTTAGTAAATAGTGAAATTCATCTGCGACTTCAGTCGAATCGTTTCATAAGAAACAATGTCTATCTGCAATATCAATGTTTTCCGATCTACCAGTTTCACAGGAGAAGAAGTGGTTGCTTGATCGGAAATTAAGAAAATAAGAAGCATCTGATTTTTTAGTTCCTTTAAGTATTTTTCTATTCGAATTGATTCTTTAAATATGGAGTAATCCAGGCCTTTTAGTTGATTGTGATAAGCGATTATGCCAGTTCTGGATGTTTTGATCTATAAGTGTTTGTTTAATTGTTAGTTTTAATGATTAACTTTGTATGTTAAATTGTTCAAACTATAGGTCCAATCTTCCAGTTTCATTTAGGATATTTTTGATGCCTGTTATCCATTTAGATTTAATGTTGGGAATTTGTTGCATATATTTGTAAATGCGGTTTGATATTTTGCTTTGGTTTCCAGTAATTAATTTGTTCTAAAAGTAAATCATTCTTGATTTTATTACAATATTTAGAGGGAATCTGCCTAAATCTGCATATAGTTTGTAGAGTGAAGTTGACTTCCTTTAATGAGTGAGTTTTCTAAAAAAAATCAGTATGTAATCTTTCTATTAAAGTTAAGTCTTCATATCCCCATATTTCAGATGAATATATTAGTATTGGTACTACTGTATTATCAAAACGTTTTAAGGCCAGATCAACAGGTAAATTTAGATTATTTAGTCTTTTGAATAAAAGATTCAAAGCATTTTTGCTTGTTGTGTTAAATGTAGCCTTGTTGCAAGGAAACTTCCAGATATGGAGAAAAAAGTTCCAAGGTATTTATAACTGTTAACAATTTCAATTCTGTTATCTCGGATATGCTACAACAAGCGAAGGATTAAACTCTACGAATTTCGACAGTATCTTCACCAATCGACCACCTTCTGCTATCTCGGATGCAACAACAGGCAAAGCATTGCACTAAGGAAACTTTCGATGGTACCATTAACAATGAACTGGGATTTTGTTGTCTTTAAATTTCCGTATAACAGTCTTAAGGCCGTTGTTAGAATTGGGATATTATCATATTACATACTCACATGTCTGTAAAGAACTTCGTTTTGATACATCATCCTGAATGATAATGATTATGTGTAATATATATTACCTGAAGGAAGTGCAGTAAATATATTTTTTTAAATTCAAATTATTAATGAAATAATGGATAATTTTAAAATCACATCATTTAATAATAAATCCGGCTGATATGTTGGACCACACACTTATTTTTTCTTCACTGAGGCTTTATTCATCCTTGGAGAAGTTGCCTTCAAATTGGTGAAAACACTTGCTTTGGGAGGGAGCAAATACATTGTACCTGACACTTGAGAAACGCAGAAAGGTCTAAAATAGATGAAAATGGAAATTTAAAACCCGTCGTACACGACAAATGCGAAAATATTGCAGGCTCGGTTTGATTGAGCCTGTTCATGGACAGTAATAGAAATGCATATTAGTGATCACGCCGCCTAGCCCCGGACATAGCATAACTTAATAATGAACACCAGTAAACAGTACAATTTTGATCCATCTCAAACGATGGAATGCGTATGACGGTGAACATGGAACCTTCAATGCGGTTTTTTTTTTCAGATTAATACCAGTCCATGCTCAGCGGCGCATAGTCCCTAGATCAAAAAATAGGTTTGCGTTAAACGAGAAAGCAATGAGCGGAACTAAACAGAATGGAATTTTGACAGGGGATCTGAGAACATAAATTCCGCATATCACAGACAACGCCAAAGGCAAAATTTGAAACGCAGGAAATATGTCATTGGGGTGATTGAACAATATCCAAAACTATATTGGCTGGGATATTCAAACTATCTTTGAACTAATCGAAAAGTAAAACAAAAGCAATTTTGGAAGTACTATTGATATAATAAATAGGTCTCGTGCTCAACGACCTTCAAAGGACGTAACTGATAAGAGCACTGATTGAATGTACGGGGAGACTTTTTACAGCCGCCATACAGCACAAACAGCGCTACTCTGATGAAAAGGGAACTTTGAAAGTTCATCGACGAAATACACTAATAAATACAATCGTCAAAGGCCAGATACAATAAGATTCTTATTTGTTTTAGAAAAATATTACCAGATAAGATCATACCATAGTTGGGCTGTGACACCTAAAATCTAGAGGTCCATCCCAGTCGTTTGAGTACTCACTCCGGATAGATCGCACCAAGAAGAACCAAAAACACACACTAAGAAAGACCTGAAATAAATGTCCCATATAATATTAAATGAATGGTGAAACACACACTAAGAAAGACCTGCAATAAATGTCGAATATAATGTAAAATGTATGGTGAAACACACACTAAGAAAGACCTGAAAAAAATGTCAATTTATTTTGGTCGATTAAAAATTCAAATGACGTTTTGAAAAAGCTTAAATCAAATAATTTTCAGGCGTTCTGTTTGTCTACTTATGATTTCTCAACTTTATATACCTCGCTCCCTCATAATTTAATAAGAGACAAACTAACCAGTCTCATTGAAAAAAAACGTTTGCTAGAGAAAATAAAACGTTCATCGCTTGTAATGAACGTAGGGCATTTTTTACAGATGGTTCTTAAGATAATTATACTTTATGGACTTGTCAAGACCTAATAGAGTCGCTAACTTTCTTACTGGATAATATTTATGTTAGAATCGGTACCTCTATTTATAAACAAGTAATAGGCATCCCAATTGGTACTAATTGTGCACCCCTTGTTGCTGATCTGTTTTTATACTGTTATGAAAGAGACTTTATGTTATCTCTTTCTACTGAACATCAAGATGATATTATTACAGCTTTTAACAACACCTCGAGGTACCTTGATGATTTATTAAATATAGATAATACCCATTTCCCATTACTGGTTAATAAGATCTACCCTAAAGAATTACAACTTAATAAAGCAAACACTTCAGAAAAGCAAGCAAACTTTCTCAATCTAAATCTGTCAATTGAAAATGGTTATGTCACTACTAAAATATATGATAAAAGAGATGATTTGAATTGTAATATAGTAAAT
Organism: Corbicula japonica; assembly: GCA_038501625.1. Classification (NCBI taxonomy): domain Eukaryota; kingdom Metazoa; phylum Mollusca; class Bivalvia; order Venerida; family Cyrenidae; genus Corbicula; species Corbicula japonica. The sequence goes on along the minus strand of JAZAYU010000058.1, from coordinate 2,883,738 downwards.
TTTCCGTTTTTAGACGGCGATGTTCCCCGAGCAACATCTTACGGGGTTTATATTTCACAGCTTGTTCGCTTTTCAAGAGCTTGCAACGATATTAATGATTTCAATGAACGTAATCTTTGCATTACAGAAAAACTTTTAAAACAAGGTTATCGGTATCACAAATTAAGGAAAACATTTTGCAAGTTTTATCGTCGATACCCAGATCTAATTCATAAATACAGGTGCAGTTTAAAATCACTATTGCAACAAGGTATTTCACAGCCAGTTTTTTATGGAGATTTAATTTAAAAACTTAAGAAGATAAAGGGCAATGTTAATTTCTCCCGGTTATTCGTAAAAACCATCTGTAAACATGAAGCCAATCTAACCACCAGAAACAAATCCTTAAAAAATGAAATTCTCCCATGGGATTTTTCAACCATTTTAAAATGGCTGAATTCTCCCATGGGAGAAAAATCCCATAAAAATGTGGGAGGATTTTCAAGTCTCGTTTTTATTATCAAATACTATTATATTTAATGACAGAATAACTATACAGTGTAATTCTGGTTGAAATATCTATTAATAAAAAAATGAAAAAAAATCCCATGGAACTTTTCTCCCATTTTCATGAAAATGGGAGAAAAATCCCATGGGAACTCCCATGGGAGCTCAAAAATCCCATGGGATTTCCAAAACTCCCATGGGATTTTTTCGATTTCTAGCCATCTCGCAAGGTCATTTGAATACATAGAAAGATGAAAAGTGCCAATTATTTATCAGCTCCACCTATTCTATCATCATATAATCAAATATTGCCGATAGGGTCAATATTTAGGGTAGCTGAGTTTGCGAATAAACCGGATTCGCAAAGATGAACCGGAGCCTGTTAATTTAAAAAGAAAGGTTGCCAACATGATATTTTACAGCACTCTGCATGCCTGGTGATTAACCCTTCGACAGTTGATCATTATGCTTACCTCTTTGGTTGCACGACAGTGGCAGGGGTTTAAGAGTTTATGAAGGTTTATGGGGAAATCTTTTCTTAAAAGAACATAGAAGCTCGATTTGTTTCTTTTATCCCTGTCATCGTGTTCTTGCTGATTTTACTCCAGGAGCTCTGGTCTCTGTAAGATCATTTAGTACCCGCCCTTTGGCTTTTCAATGCTATTAGATTCCTATGTTTTATATGTTTGTGTGCTTTTGCATGCAACATTGTTGAGCCAATAAGTGGGTTGGAGTTGTTTCACCAAGACAACTTGTATTTGTTTTGTGATATGAGAACCTGTTGGGGCAAGTGTGAGGTTGGTGCACCCTAGAACCTGGTTTAAACCCCCAGTGGCAATTTGATTTACCACTGACCGTTCCAAGGCGGTAACCCCTCGGGTTCTCATTTTTGTTAATTGTTAGTGGTGTCTCTTTAGAAACTGATCATTTTATTAACCATGCTCTCTCCCTCTCTTCTTCTTGACTGTGTGGGGAGGCTGTTTTTTCTGAATGTGGCGATTCCTGATATGCATATTTCACCTTTTTTTCCAAAATAATGTAAAATGTACGGTGTAACACACACTAAGAAAGACCTGAAATAAATGTCCCACTTATATAATGTTAAATGTAAGGTGTTATACACACTAAGAAAGACCTGAAATAAATGTCCCATATAATATTAAATGTATGGTGAAACACACACTAAGAAAGACCTGAAATAAATGTCCAATATAATGTAAAATGTATGGTGAAACACACACTTAGAAAGACCTGAAATAAATGTCCAATATAATGTAAAATGTATGGTGAAACACACACTAAGAAAGACCTGAAATAAATGTCCAATATAATGTAAAATGTATGGTGAAATACACTAAGAAAGACCTGAAATATATGTCCAATATAATGTAAAGTGTATGGTGTAACACACACTAAGAAAGACCTGAAATAAATGTCCAATATAATGTAAAATGTATGGTGAAACACACACTTAGAAAGACCTGAAATAAATATCCAATTTAATGTAAAAAGTATGGTGAAACACTCATTAAGAAAGACCTGAAGTAAATGTCCAATATAATGTAAAATGTATCGTGTAGCACACACTAAGAAAGACCTGAAATAAATGTCCAATATAATGTAAAATGTACGGTGTAACACACACTAAGAAAGACCTGAAATAAATGTCCAATATAATGTAAAATGTATGGTGAAACACACACTAAGAAAGACCTGAAATAAATGTCCAATATTATGTAAAATGTATATTGTAACACACACTAAGAAATACCTGAAATTAATGTCCAATATAATGTAAAATGTATGATGTAACACACACTAAGAAAGACCTGAAATAAATGTCTCATATAATGTTAAATGTATGGTGTAACACACACTAAGATATAGCTGAAATAAATGCCCAATATAATGTAAAATGTATGGTGTAACACACACTAAGAAAGACCTGAAATAAATGTCCAATATAATGTAAAATGTACGGTGTAACACACACTAAGAAAGACCTGAAATAAATGTCCAATATAATGTAAAATGTATGGTGAAACACACACTAAGAAAGACCTGAAATAAATGTCCAATATAATGTAAAATGTATGGTGTAACACACACTTAGAAAGACCTGAAATAAATGTCCAATTTAATGTAAAATGTATGGTGTAACACACACTAAAAAGACCTGAAATAAATGTTTCATAAAATGTTAAATGTATGGTGAAACCCACACTAAGAAAGACCTTAAATAAATGTCCCACATAATGTTGAATGATGGTATAACACACACTAAGAAAGACCTGAAGTAAATGTACAATATAATGTTTAATATAGGGAAATATATGTCTGAAACAGAAATAATGAAATTGTAGTGCATGTGTAACGTAAATTAATATTTTACTTTTATTTTTTATGATGCTTTCCTGATACGCATGTTTTACTTTATTTACTGTCCAAATCAGAATAAAAACTTCCTTCATATATGATTATAAAAACAAGTTTAATTAATGCATTTCCTGTGATTCATGTAACTAATGGTACGTGCAAAATTAACGTAAACACAAAAGCGGCGTTTTCCTACTACAGTAAAAGTTTCTAGATATGAATCTTCAATAACAGAGAGAAAATCAATTTTTAACAAAAAAAAATTAAAATAAATGAAACAAACAAATCTTATTTATTAAAGTTTCTAGTTGGATACATTTAAGAACAAAATAACAGGACAATTCACCCATTTGTTATTTATTTAAGAACCGTAATTATGATAAAAGAAAGAATGAATAGCTCAAGAGTTTTGTGGCTTGTTGCTCAAATTTTATTTGTTTCTTATAACAAGCCCCGAATTTTGTTTTAAGATTTATCTTTTTTCGCTCAGCGATCATGTTACAGTTTGATAATACATATTAAAATATAAAGATAAAGTATTAATTAATAATAAAGATTTATAAAAATAAATTATGTTAGCAAATATTGCGAAATTTATTCCAAGTGTACAAGAATACAGAAAATGAAATTGTTCAAGATAAAAATAACCCTTAACTTACCCTTGTCATTTTACTCGAGGCTGTGAGACGAGACGAGTACGTTTCGGACGTTTCGGAGCTCCGGACAAAACCAATGAGGTGATATGTAAAGTTAATCGCCTATATACTATGCATTCTTAATGGCACAGAACTTGCCGTCGAATAGGCATGCGTCTGTCATAAAAAGGCATGTTTTAACAGTTTTAATTTGATGAAGGCGTGTCCATGTACGTATTCGTTGGGTTTGAACGACGCATGTCAAAAGTTTTCGTCACATGTAAGTTTATTTCCTTTTATGTAAGACACTCAGTGTAAGATTTTCTAATTGTTTCGATTTTTCTGTAGAAAATTGCAGCAAAAGATTTATCCGTTTTTAGAAACTGATCATTATGCTTCCACGTTCATACGTGTTCTTAAGAAGTTCGATGAGTGTGCAGATTTAAAACCCACCTTCGCCTGGTCTTTACTTTCGCCATTAAGAATAATTAAAGAAAACTATCAATTTGTATTAGAATGTAGCTGCTTCAGAAAAAAAAACACATTTCGGTGTATTACACACGCCGATTCAGCGAAATCATGACCTTTCATAAACCAACAATTTAAAGTTACATAACCGATTATATATTTGTAAATCAAATATTTGTGTTGTTTAAATAAGATGTCCAAGTGAGTGTCAATGCATGGAAATACTCAACTTTTATAGAAAAGACACAAACTTTTTCTATATTTTTGTCTGAAAAGCAGATTTCATTTTTAAAATTATATGATATTGATCATTTATATCAGTACTTTAAAAAAGCAACAAGCAATTACTAATCATATTTCATATACATTGGTACGAAGTAGTCTCGCGCTCTTGTCGCGAAAATGATGAAACACAAACGTTTGGAGGGCACGATATTGATATTTGTGAAAATATAGCGCTCAACATTGGACTAGTTGGCGTGTACAGTAATACTGGCCAATCAGGTTCAGTCAAACTTATTTCACAATAATTTGATGTTTGACGTATTTGGTGGCTTTTAAAGTTCCCTTTTCATCAATAAAGCGAATAAGCTAAATTTCGGTTACACGTGATTTACATAAACAAGGTCATTTAATCGAAATTCCATGCCAAGAAAGGTTTTGAGAATTATTTAAATTATAAAATATGTTCACAGGAGCAAGAATACATAACAGAATGTTTCAATATGTGTGAAAGACATGAATATAAAGCACTCCACGTTTGTTGAATTTTTGCATTAATATCAAGATACTTACTTAAAAATATCGTGTTTGGGAACCATACTCTAATAGATGTATGGTAATGGACAAAAGTCTTGTCCGGACTACAAAACATGAACAATTGACAAAACTGGTGTCCGGTGATAAAAATAACTACAATATCTTTTTTTTTGTTTTTATCGCACACTCATAAAGTTGGTATCGATTGAAAGAGGACATTTTTATGCATTCAATGGAAAAAGAATTTTTGAATATGCGCCCGTATTGACGGTAGAATAATGTTAAAAATTGATTTTTTTTTCGATTTCACTGGTTTAAATGATATTATATACTGGACAAAACTTTTGTCAGCAATAACAGTTCTATGTAGGTTTAATTACTGATTTGTCTCGCTCAGGTGAGAAAAAAAGAATACTCACCTTTCAGTTAAGACTTTTAAACAAGGAATATTCACCTTTTAGTTATTAAATAAAGTTAACGAACGATAAGGACCAGCAACGGAACTGTTAAAACTGATAATCTTACAATCATTTCATCAATGTCAACTTCATAAAACGGGGAAAAAATTGTCCAAAGTTCGTATTTCTTAAGCGACCTCACTTAACTTAGTTAAAATACCGTTTAATGAATCTCTTTTGCGAGTACAACTAAGTTTGCAATTTATTGTGAAGTCAGAGTCATGACTAATTTATAATAAATGCCAAACTCAAAATTCAATTGTATTCATTCGAATTTAATGATTAAACAAGGTAGTATCAAAATTATAGTGCCCTAGCGAAACGGATAAACGACCCACCGCGCGAAAAGCCAATTGTGTTTAGATCCTGATAATGTGAATCTCAAAAAAACTTCGGATATGTACCTACGATTGAGATTACAATATATTGTTTTCGAAATATCTGGTCAACGGTTGGCTGAAGGAGTGCGCGCAATATCAGTGTGTTATTTTTTCAACCTTTCACTTGCATAAGACTACTCAAAAACAAAGATCAGTTGGCAATGTTTACATCGACGTTACATGTAAACAATACTTTCTTAAAGGGTGGTCTGGTTATAACGTAAGTCTCATTAGTTGAGATGTCATGAGCGCTGTCACCTATACAAAATCTTTTCAAAATGCAGGTATGGTCGTAGGTTCGATTCATATATTTTAAATTTCCCTTTTTATAATAAATTATCTTATGACACCAGGGGCTCTGGTTTCTGTAAGGCCATTGAGTACCTGCCCTTTTACTTTCCAATGCTGTAAGCTTCTTATGTTTTATATGATTGTGTACTCTTGCATGCAATATTGTCGAGTTGAATGGTGGGTTGGGGTTAGTTTACCAAGATAACTTGTACTTGTTTGTTCATGTGAGAACTTGTTAGGGCAAGTGTGAGGTTGGTGCGCCCTTAAATCCTGGTTTAAACCCCCACTGGCAAATTGTTTTACCACTGACCGTTCCCATGCGGTAACATCAAGGGTTCTCTTTTTCGTTAATTGATTGTGGTGTCTTATTTGAAATTGATATTCTTATAAACCCATGCTCTCTTCTCCTCTGTACTTTTTGGATGCGTGTGGAGTCTGTGGTTTCTTAGTGTCGCAATTCCTGATAGGCATAATTTACTATTTAAATTTATTAAAATATTATTAAACGATCTATATTATACAAATAAATACAAATGTTGAGGTCGATATGTAGTTTTGCGGACCTGGGTAGTGTGATATCGACCGAGGACGAAGTCGATATCACACTACCCAGGTCCGCAAAACTACATATCGACCTCAACATTAGTATTTACTTGTTATATCATATACCCTATGAATTTAAAGCATTCTGATGATGATGATGATGATGATGATGATGATGATGATGATGATGATGATGATGATGATGATGAAAGCAAAGGTAGATATTAATTCCCGGGGTAGTTATCACTTTTTTCGGACTCGCGAGTACGGAGCTCTCGACCAATCAGAATGCTTTAAATTCATAGGGTATATGATATTTATTTATAATAACCTTGTCTATGGATTTCAGTACTGCCTACGAACAGGCTAAATCAAATCGAGCCTGGAATGTTTTCATATTTGTCGTGTTTGGTGGCGTTCCTAGTCCCTTTTTCATTTATTTAAAACAATGTCAACATGCCTGTTTTTTGAAAAATTACTAATCGTTTAGAACATTGAAAATAAAAAATTCAAACCTGAAAAAAATGATTAATTATTAAATTTCATGTTACGCAGTAATGAATCTTATTTCTTACTTCTTTAAGCCAGTCAACAGTACTGGTCTGCTTTTAAGACAACACTGCAGTGATTGGTAAAGTGGTTTCTATTTATACATACTTTGTATATCTATCAAAATTTTATGATCGCTAACAAAGTATGTATAAATAGAAACCACTTTACCAATCACTGCAGTTAAATCAATATCTGAACAATGTATAAATCTTTATCATGAAATACTTGCCGTGTGTTCTTTTTATCTTGTTGATAATCACTCTTAAACAATTTTGATTATTATCATAATTAAATACGTATCAAGTGTTTTATCTGTTTCAATTAAACACGCGGATAAACACTCTCAAAGCAACATTTGAACGTGACTGCCTGCACTAAACCCAGGACAGTTACTAATTCAACCCAGCAGGGTAGTATCTCTGCCATAATGAACACGTCCCAATGGGCAATCCCAATGTCTCTATCGCCAAATTTTGCACAAATCCTACTACTACTACTACTACTACTACTACTACTACTACTACTAGTATAACTTTTCAGAGACTATGTTTATTTCATTCAGTGCTCATGTTGTGTTTAACTTATTAAACATGTGTATAACTTTCTTACTGCTTGATTGTTTGTTTGGTCTGTACTTCAGTATCGTATTATGTTTCATTTGTTTCTTGTAAGATTTAGATTCGAAAAGTTACTACTAATTAATTAACGTGTTAGTAAAAAAGTAGATGATTATTTTTTATAGAAAACGCTAAATATTAGTTCCCACTCTCCCTCCCCTTTCACCTAACTATGCGAAAAAACACATTATTCCGTTAACCCCAATTCTTTCATTTAATGGACTACTACATTACCCGCCGAAAACCTTCTCTTAGATAACATTGCTCATGTTGTGTTTAACTTATTAAACATGTGTATAACTTTTTTACTGCTTGATTGTTTGTTTGGTCTGTACTTCAGTATCGTATTATGTTTCATTTGTTTCTTGTAAGATTTAGATTCGAAACTTACTACTAATTAATTAACGTGTTAGTAAATAAGTAGATGATTATTTTTTATAGAAAACGCTAAATATTAGTTCCCACTCTCCCTCCCCTTTCACCTAACTATGCGAAAAAACACATTCGTTAACCCCAATTCTTTCATTTAATGGACTACTACATTACCCGCCGAAAACCTTCTCTTAGATAACAATCAACAAATACTGAGTTTATATTGTAATTTATAATGTATTTTACTTGTTAAATTATTCTCAGATTCATAATGTAGAAAAAATCAAATGCATGTCATAAACAGTGTTATATTGTTGTATTTACAAATATTTAAGTTAACACAGAACGAAAAGGAATAATAAAAGTAATTTAGTGTACTTACTACTTTGCTGGCGTAGAGTTTTGATTTATTTAAAATAAATGCATGAATAAATTTCTAAGTATACTCTTAGTTATCATTCGTAATATTAAACGAATCTTTATTAATCACCGATCAAGCACTTTTGATTGTCAGTGACCGGTATCTTCAGTCTGTAAATATCCTTCGCAATTCAGCAAAAAGGATATCTGTTTAAAACATTGTAACTTATTCAAACCGAATTACGCATTCTGTTACAATGATAACTTCTGTGGTTCGAACTGATTTTAATTGTCTTTCTCGTTAAAATAGAAAGTTTTCAATTAATGCTGATAAAGTGATGTGCATATGACGATCGGAATTCAGCGATAATGTTACAACCGAATACTAAACTTTTTGAGGTGGACATTTTTTTTAATTTTATTTTGGCTCTGATTTTACCAGATCAATGTTTACTAAATACTCAATGTTACCAAGGAAAAATAAGGAAACAATTGCACTCTGGAGAAAGAAATACTGAAGACCAATCAGCTTGTTCTGGAGTCACTTGAAGCTTTGAAAAATGAACGAGAAACATTTAAAGCAGAATTAAGTGATTTTAACAAGGCGTTTACGGAACTAAAGACAAATATATTGGATGAAGCAAAGGACATGAGAAGTACAGTTAGAATTTATATATAATTTGTCAATTAGTATTATTATTTATTATTATTATTTATTTATTATTATTATTATTATTATTATTATTATTTTTATTTTTATTATTATTATTATTATTATTATTATTATATCACATACAATATGCATTTGTTATTTCCAAACAATAAGTTGTAATTTTAAAAGTTTTTTTCTTTACATATTAAGTTTTAGTTACAGCATTCTTATATGATTCAGACCATGCCATAACCATCAAAAACATGTTTACAGCTTCGAGGATGAAAACACTAGAAAAATTTTTGCCGAAAGAATGTGTAAATGTCGAATAAATTAATATGATATAGCTTCTACTGGGGAGCGAACCCGTACGACGACAGCGCCTCGCCATGCAATGCCTATATTACGCTACCTTTGGACCTAACCGGGTCAATCCCAAAAATATCAGTATGCAACAAAAATTCATTAAGCTAATAAATCTGATTCCGGGATTTTTTTTCCAATATGCAAACTTTAAACAATTGCATTGATCAAACTTTCGTTTAATATTCCATTAATGGCATCCTGTTCTTTTACAAAAAGTAGTGTATTTTAACAAAACAAAATGATATCTCTTTTATTATGCTTTGATAATGATTTTGAATTTTTACATTTATCTTGCACTTTGATATTATCGTTCATTTGTTCTCTGAAAAATTTCAACACACATTGAAAGCTTGTATACATATAAATCATAAATAAAATTGTGGAAACGCACAAAAACGCTTCTACCGGAAATCTTACCCATTGCAAAGTATCACCGTTCTTATAACAACAATGTCTTAACCACTAAGCCAAGCCCGATGAACTGACTGGTTACTCATTAATCAAAGGACTGAAGGTACTGATGGGTCGGCCATCAAACACAATTGAAAAGCGATGGAATTTTGACAAAGAGTTTATGTTTGATTAAGTTGGACCAGAAATAAACTGTGCTTTATGTCCTCTGTGACATAGATCTTCGACCCCAAAAACAATTAAGGTCCAATTATCAAGTCAAGACAAATACTGTTATCAAGTTTGATGACGCGGTGACATGGAAAACGAATCTGGTGGTAGGACAATATATCTAAAGACATAATTAGAATATGATTGGACTTGTAGACCATAATATGAAATGAGGCACTGCCTCTCTCGGAATCAAAATTAAGTGAAGGATATCATACTTTTTAGGTCATATGTTCAACAGTGAAACAAAGCTGGTCACAGTTCTCAGACACTACACTTGATTAAAGGTATTACTCCTTTCGTCCTTGCATTTTGCATTTAGACAGACTTTTTAATTTTTCATTTTATCAATGAGAGTGCAATGACAAATGGAATATTACCTTAATGACATGAATACTTTTGCAAAGTTTGGAAGTATCCTGTGAGCAAGCTGTTTGCAAGCACAGTATCATTGGACAGCACCTAAAATTCTGAGTTGAGATATGGTTACACCAATGACAGAAAAATTAGCTAAGCTTGTCATAATCTTTGAATATTCAAACTTAAAATCAACAGAATTGGGTCACATGATTTAAAATAATACTACAAGTGACACTATGGGGGTGTTTTTCTATGGTTCTATTATTCAGCAAATAATGTTCAAACACACAATTTTACTGTCCGAAAATCATAAATTTTAATATTATGCATGAGTAGTCTAACATTTAGTAGTCTAACAAATGTTAGACACATTTTTTAAAAAATATTTTGGCCAAATACATGACATGATTAATCATTTTCCAAGATTAATTCAGCTAGAGCTAGATAAGAGTCAGTGTCTTAGTTTGTATTAAAAGGTGCCAATTATTTAAGATTTGTTTCACTATAGAGATATCACAGTCGGTTTTATTTACAAAAAAAACTCTTTTCTTAATAAATCTTATTGTTTCTTTTCTTACTTGAGAAAACAGATGAAATAGTATGTTGGCACTGAATAAATATTTATTGTTAAAATGTTCGGCACAGTAAGCCATGTTGTAATTAAATGATGAAGATTAAACAAAAACCAGATGAATGAAACAACGTGCTTTTGTTAGTTGTACAGTTGTATGTGAGGCGTGTGTTTTAAACCCATGCACGATTTATTTGTCTTACATTACTTCTTTTAGCACTGACAATAATTTCTTTGTGCACTTTGAAAGAATTTATGTCAGAAATATCAAATAAAAAGCCTTCAAATGTAAAGCAACTTTTGTAAATGAAAACGAACGTTTAAGAAACATTATATAATTTGAATATATTAATGGTCAAGAAAGCCATATTTGTCCGGTAATCTCTTTCGTTTTGCGCTTATTTAAGCTACCATAGACTATTTAACCAAAAATTATTATTCGTTTAAACTGAAGGCATATTGGGTAATCCTCAATAATGTTTATATCATTGCAATTTTTATTATTCATTAGGAAAAATATGTACACCAGCAACATACTTTATTCTCCAACTCGCATCATCAATGTTTGTCCAGAAAGCCGGTCAAAAGTTATATAATAAGTTGTCAAGATATAAATGTTTCATCATGCAAACCTTAATATCGTCATGGTCGTTAAAGTGTTTCTTCACCGATAGCAAGGACGAATCCATAAAATGTATTATCAAAGTAAATAAAAAAGTCAAATATGCATATCATGAATAACATATCCAGCAGACACAACCTCTCCACAAAGCCAAAAAGTAGAGAGGAGAAGAGTGCATGGTATTATATTTATCAGTTTCAAAATAGACGCCACAAACAATTAACGAACGTGAGAACACGAGGTGTTACCTCCTTGGAACGGTCAGAGGCAAAACAATTTGCCACCGGGGGGGTTTAATCCGGGTTCTATGATGCACCAATCACACTTGCCATAACAGGGTCTCATATCAACACACAAGTACAAGTTGACTTGGGGAAATAACTCTAACCCACCCATCAGCTCAACACTGTTTCATGCAAAAACACACAAACATATAAAACAAAAGAAGCTTAGAGCATTGTAAATCTAAAACAATATACTTCGAGAAAAAAACAACTTCTGTCTCAGTTCTCGATAAATACTAGCGACTGTAAGCTAACACGTAAATAAAATGTTTGAAATTATATTTATGATCAAAATTATCATCAACAATACTAATTACAATCTTGTCAAGTATAAAATCACATTTTCTTTATTAACTTAAGCAAAATTAAATTTCTTTAAACTGTAAAAAGAATTCTAATTACTCAAGTTTGTTCAGGCATTTTGGAAAATCTACTCGTATATATTCTACCTCTCATATGTTTGCCTATTAAGATTTCAATGGAGCGGGAAATAAAGAACAGTTTTCTAAAATGAAAGGCTTATTTTCATCGATTCTCTGTGTCCTCTTACTTCAAGAAATAGCAAGTGAGGAACCTCAGTGTTCCAAGTTTCACTACGAGGCTCAGACGCTTGACAAAATGATACGCATGGAAGTTAAAGTGGAAACCATTGAGAACGAAATACTGAAGACCAATCAGCTTGTTCTGGAGTCACTTGAAGCTTTGAAAAATGAACGAGAAACATTTAAAGCAGAATTAAGTGATTTTAACAAGGCGTTTACGGAACTAAAGACAAATATATTGGATGAAGCAAAGGACATCAGAAGTACATTTAGAATTTATATATAATTTGTCAATTATTATTATTTATTTATTTATTTATTTATTATTATTATTATTATTATTATTATTATTATTATTATTATCATTATAACACATAGAAGATACATTTGTTATTGCCAAACAAGTAGTTGTAATTTTAAAAGTTTTTTTCTTTAGATATTAAGTTTCAGGAACAGCATCATTATATTTACAAACCATGTCGCAGTCATCAAAAACAGGTTTACAGGTTCGAGCGTAAAAAAACAACTAAAATAGCTCTTTTCGAGAAGAATGTATAAATGTCGAAAAAAAAATGATATTGCTTCTACTGGGGAGCGAACCCGTACGACGACAGCGCATCGCCATGCAATGCCAATTATGTACTCTACCTATGGACCTAACCGGGTCAGCCCCAAAAATATCAATATGCAACCAAAATTCATTAAGCTTATGAATCTGGTTCCGGGATTTTTTTTCCAATATGCAAAAAAATTAAACAATTGTATCGATCATACTGTCGATAAATATTCCATCAATGGCGTCGTGTATTACAACAAAACAAAGTGATTTATCTTTTATCATGATTTTGAATTTTTACATTTATCCTGCACTTTGATAGATCATCCATTTGTTTTCTGAAATATTCAACACAGATTGATAGCTTATATACATATCAATCATAAATAAAATTGTGGAAAAGCACAAAAATGCTTCTATCAGAAATCGTACCCATGGCAAAGTATCACCGTTCTTAAACAACAATGACTTAACCACTAAGCCAACCCGTTGAACTGACTGTTTTCCGTTAAAAGTCAATAGCGCGCAGAACACCAATTTATTAAATACATCATAACTGTTCAAAGTAAAGCATCCAATAAGTCTGAAAGTGGAATAAGTTGGTGTGTTTTTTTCAATCTCATACGCCGCTTTACTATCGGAAATTACCCATTTAATATCCAACAATATATTTTCAGACACCTTGCTCACACCAGAGATAGCGTTCAAAGCCCGACATGTCACCGATCTTAGTGTAGTGACTGATCAGACGATTGTATTTTCAACCACTATGCTGAACGAGGGCGGAGCCTATGACAATACAACTGGGATTTTCACAGCGCCTGTTTCTGGGACTTACCTTTTTACTACACAGCTTTGTGTCCGTGGAGGTCTAGGTTTCTTTTATGCAATTGTTTGCGACAATGTCGTCAACACCGGTGGATATTTCTATGACAGCGGCACGTGTTTCAGCGCCGACGCCATCTTGGCCCTACGTCCCGGTCAGAAGGTATGGATGAAATGCACAAATGGATCGGGATCGAGTAATTTGATTCAGACTGACAATAAAGCTCCATCATACAATTACTGGAATACGTTTGCAGGAACCTTAATTCATAAATAACAAAACGAATAAAACAAATTTCAAATACAAAATACTGAAATGTAAATTTTGTATTTTAATATCAATTTTGTATACATTTTCTGCTGTGTACTTCGACAGATTGCCTTTTTAAGTTTGCTGTAGAATTTGTTTATGGAGAGAAAAAATTGAACAGTTATTGAAATACTAAGAAACTGGAAACAGTTTTAGTTTGAAATGATTTAAATATTATATGACGCCATATATCAAATGCCAACATATTTGCTTTATTATATTTCTTACTCCAGATAACACTTCTCCTGTCAAAGAATTTCTTTTTTCATCAACATGTTGGTCGAGATCTGGAATGAATTATTTGATAGAGTTTCTGAATGAAAGTTTAATAGGAAAAGGACAACGCGTCTTGTGTAGCAATCAGATCAAGGCACCATTAAAACCATTAATATTTGTGAAAGATAATTAAAAAATCGTGTTCAACAGTACATGTAATAAATGAAGTGTAAAATCCTAATTTGTCTACATTTCATTTGTTTAGAATAATTGCTAGTTAAATTGCATGACGATTGTTAGTTTTGGGGTTCCGAAAGCATGAATTCGTTTTTGTGCTATTTATTTATCCTAAGAGAACTTAGTAACACGTTGTGGTACTAGCTCCTTGAACAGCCGTCCGAGAAATATTGCAAGTGACCGACCCAAGATCATAAACATTTGAGAGAAGTTTAAAACCTCTAGTGCTAACCTTAATTTCAAATCATGTCTGTTTACTTTAGCATTTGAAACAATGTCTGGCCTCAAGATTATAATAATAAAGTTGCGAACCAGTATAAACCAGCTGATTGGATAAAACTTAATCCTCAAACGGAGTTTGCAGATCGGTATCCCAATTACAGTTTTAAATTTATTGATTTTAGGAACAGCTTATTGGTCGTTGTCACGGTATTTTTCAAGTCATTATATCCATTTTAAATTCTCTGAAATTCAAATTTTATCTTTTTTCATTCAATAATGAATTATAAAATATTTATAAGTTACTGCTTCGAGTTCATGTATTGTGCATATCACATTTCAAAATATGTTTTGACTTCAAACCGAGAGTAGAACCCGGAAGAAAGTGTTCCTTAAATTTCTTGAAAACCCTAACATTATTTTGACGAATCGGCACTAAACATTGAAGGCCAGCATATACTTATTTCTGGTATGGGTTGCTTTGGTATATTGCCCATAAATTTCAGAGTTCTCATGCAAACGGTTTTTCTTTTATTTTAGTATGTGATTGGTAATTAGAACATGAGTTAGACTAAATTTGTTACATTAGTACATATTTAGATAAATACATTTCTTCACTAACATGTAGGTAACAATGAGTATTTCCCCCAAAATTCATTTTTTATATTAGAATGTTTTCGCGATTTGCAATGTAAGTGATACCTTAAAGTCGGGTTTCATTTTTTTTTTTCATTATCAATTTCATTTAATTTGTCTTCAAATTACTACAAACGCATTATATTTTCTCAGATAATTTTCTTAAAATATTTATAATTTAAAAGATTTTGTGTATTATATAGTAGGTTCTTTAACAGCACGTGTTTTCACAAATAACTACGAGCTATATGCATGGGCTAATCTCGAAATCTCAAAGTACATACACCTCCACTTTCAGCAAACCTTAACGTATAAGTGTACGGTAGTTCAAGTGCAAAAAAAGTAAAATATACCGGTACATATCAGGAATAGCCCTAATTAGAAAACACATCATCCTATACAGCCAGTGCGATTATAAATGATCAATTTCAAATAAGACAACACAGACAATTGACGAAAAATGAGCAACAGTTCAAAGGATTACCGAATTGGAACGGTCAGTTGCAAAATAAATTGTCACTAAGTGTTTAAACTAGGTTCTAAGGTGACCATCCTCACAATTGCAGCAACAGGTTCTCATATGAATAAACAAATTGTCTCGGTGAATTGCCTCCAACCCACACATAAACTCGACACTGTTGCATGCAAAAGCACCCAGACGTATAAAACATAAAAAGACTGGTCTACACTTTCGGCTGAATGATATCGGATTAAAAGAAAACAACAACATGGATACCGATATATTACTGGAAAAGTTAAGCTTGATCTTATTTCATACATTGATGAATTACAGAATATGAAATAGTTACTGCTGCGGAAACGACTGTGTTTCTCACAGAATTTCGTTTCAGCTTGTGTACTACTACTTCATGTGAACACTTTGGAGTCGAATACGCTAAGCAGGTACACAAAAGGAAAAATGTACCAGTTCAGACAAATATGTGATGACTTCTTATCTGAACTAAACATTAACTTTCAGAAATGTTACCAGATATATTCAAACAGACGGTTTACCAATTAAGTGTGTGCAACTCTATCATACATACTTGAGGCACGAATGGTCGCCATTTCAGCCAATCAGATGCTTGAGATTTGAGACTGGTTTCCTTGCTCAGTTTTATAACCTTCAGGCTTGATAATGGCCACTCGTATAGTCTGCAATTATCATTGTTTTGGAAAACAATTTATGTCAGATACATTAAGCTTTTTTATATGTTTATTTGAAAAAAAAAACCTATGAATTAGTTATCCGAGTTAAATTATTGAACTGAAACACAAGTGTAAAATTATCTTAGCAGGAAAACTTACGGACTACAAAGTGGCCCTTATCAAATTTCGAGGAGTATATAATAATTAAAGCACCCACGTTCAGATGTTAAGATCAACAAGTTGCTTTAAATGTACTTTCTCACTGCACCATAGCAACAGCTGTAACACTAATTATTACCCAAGGTTATAAAACTGAGAATCAACTAGTCTCAAATCACAAGTATCAGATTGGCTGGAAAGGAGACCAGTCGCCATTTCAGCCAATCAGATGCTTGAGATTTGAGACTGGTTTCCATTCTCAGTTTATTTAACCTTCAGCGCATATCATCACCCAAACAGAGAAAGAGATTACCAAATAGAAAAGAAACAAACATGACATTTTTCACTTGTTTATTTGTCTGTAAACAACAGTCAAGTCATTCATTGTTCCACCGTTCTTTCATGGCCCAAAACATTTTGTAACAATGTGCGTATGTAACAATAATAATATTGTTTGCTAAGCAATACCATTTCTTTTTATTTCTGTATGAAATATACTAATGGAAAATTGAATACAATTTTAGCAATACCATTTCTAGTCTTTATTTCTGTATGAAATATACCAATGGAAAAACTGTTTACAACTTCAAATATACCAACGGAAAATTGAAAATTTTAGAAATAACATTTCTCGTCTTTATTTCTGTACCAACGGAAAAACTGAATAAAACTTTTTATCAGCTTCTTGAACATCGATAAATTGAGTTATGAACACGGCTTTCTAGGACAACTGTTCATACTTATTTCATGCAATTCTTTAAACCTATAAATATCAGTGCACGATAATCAGTGGTCCCAAGATCACAAAACTAAATCTGGAGACCAGTCTCAAATCTCAAGCATCTGATTGGCTGAAATGGTGACAGGTTGCTTTTTCAGCCAATCAGATGCTTGAGATTTGAGACTGGTCACCAATATTGGTTTTATGATCTTGGGCCCAGGATAATATCTATTTCAAGCAACAGTTATCATAATGATTATGTGTTTAACACTTAACAAAAGTCAAATAATATGTATATCGTCTTCCTGACATATAAAGAAACAATCCCAAAAGATTTGTCAAAATGATTAAGCTTTACACAAAGAAAACTTTTAAACAAAGAGCAGACGAGCAGCAGTCACTGAAACATTAACAGAATGAAGAGTTCTCCTTAAACATGGAACATCCGAAAAACTTAGCTTGTAATAATTAAATTTTAGATTCTTCCATCTGAACAACAATCAACCTCATATTTCAAGCTCTAAACCTCTCTCAGTTATGAAAATTGTCAATGAATTTTTGTTCAAATTTTCAGATTCCATTGCTTAAAAAAAGGAACTTTATTTTCTGTACATAATAAAAATTGACCTTCTTTAACTTTGGTGTTGCATAATTTTGTATGCATCTTATTTAAGGTCACTGCCAATATTAATAAGTTTCACATATTTAGAGGACCTTACATTTACTAGAACATAGATTGTATTGTATTAGGCCAAATTTGATAACCTTCGAATCTTGCTTTAGTCATAGTGTAACTGATGTTAAGTAAACTGGAGTACGACTTACACGAACAAGAAATAAAAACTGACAACAACAAAGAAAACATTCAGTTAACGACAACATCAACTCCCAGACGAGATCTACAACACAAAGTCACTGTTGCAATTGAAAGAAACCCCTTTTACAAATCAGATAAGGACAGGTACCAGTCACTGTTGTGATTCAAACTATACCCTTAAGTCTACTAGATTTAAGACAAGCATTCGACTTCCAGCAAAAATAAACTCTGATTAACCCTTTACTATGTTCAGGACTAGGTAAGAATAAGACTGTACTGGGATCTATTGATGGCCAATGCAAGGGTTCAACAAAAAGAGGATGAAAAGTTTAACATGTTTTAAACGCCATTGTGGAACAAGACTTCACCTATTCTCTTACCTTAACCCCTTCCTCCATATAAACACATTTTTAAGCATGTGCGACCAGTGTAGATCCAGATCAGCCGGCACACCTGTGCCATCTTATCAGGATCTAACCTGGTCACTTTTTTGTCAGAAATAACCCAATAAATCAAATAGCGAACAGTGCAGATCCTGATCAGACAGCATAGTGTGTCCGGCTGATCTGGATCTACACTGTTCTGATCAGAAAGCATGGATGTGCCAGCTGATCTGGATCTACACTGTTCTGATCAGAAAGCATGGATGTGCCGGCTGATCTGGATCTACACTGTTCGCCCATGCAATAAAGGTGTTTATATGGAGGAAAGGGTTAAGGTCAGATTATGTCATGGATATATATCAACTCTAAGACTGCCAAATAACAATATGGTGCAAAGAAGACACAACCTTCTGACTTGCCATATATCTCAACTCAACACCTGAATAAAATTGTTTAAACATTTCCTCCATATAAACACCTTTACGGCAAGGGCAAACAGTGTGTATCCAAATCAGCCGGCATGACCGTGTCATCTTATCAGTATCTAGTGTTTGCCTTTTGATTTCTGACCAAAAAGCGAAACATGCAGATCCTGACAAGATGGAACAAATGAGCGGGCTGATCTGGACCTACAATGTTAGCACATGCGATACAAGTTGTATACATGAAGTAAAAGGTTGAAAAGCAAAAATTTATCTATTCATAAGATACTGTTATTTATATTAAACGTTTATGTTTCTTTTCCACAGGTTTCAGAAAGAGCCTTTTTCTTTTAGTACAACAGCAGATACCTTGCACTTCCAGAAGAATTTATAAACATCGCAATTCTGTTCTATAAAAAATTCAATCTGTGTTTTCTACCAGTTAAAGTCCTACACAGAAATGATGCATGTCTCTTTGAATCAGTCAAATCTGTATTGGCTTCAAGCAGGTCAGTTGAAATATTATCTGTAGTGTTTACATTCTCTATTATCTTCAGAACAACATCTTGACCTAGCAGCCTTTCACTTAACCCCAAACCTGTTCGAATTCGGAAATGGAACCAAGATCTTGACAGCCCAAAATTTAGGTACTTACCAGACCGTCTAGCTGACACCGCAGATCCTAATTAGAAATCTCATGGATGTACAGAATGATCTCTCTGATCAAAAAGACTAAAAACCAACCCAATATCTCTGACAGTTGATTGGTTTAGGTGTAATTTTGTTTACAAACCGACCATACAGAAGCTGATGTTATGTGTCTAAAATCTCAGTTTTTCGCTTTTGAACTCAAGACTGTAAACTGATAAATCTCATTAAATGGTTTAAAGACTGGGCCCAAAATTATCATTTAAGTAAGACTTTAGACCAGTCTCAAATCTTAAGCATCAAATTGGTTGAAATGTAGACTAGTCGGATGCCCAGGTTTGAGACTGACTTTTCTCCATTTCAGCCAATCAGATGCTTTAATTTTGAAACTGGTCTCAAATCTCAGTTTTATGATCTTGGCATGATCAATAGCACGCTTGAGATTTAAACCCAGATCCGGTTTTGCACTGGTATCAGCTGGGTGTTGAACAAGTTCTAACAGGTCTGGAGTTAATCCAACATGGACAGACTGAACATATTTAGATAGCTAGAGTTCAAGTAATACGTCAAATCTACCACAAAAAGAAAGACACCAACAGGCTCATAGAAAAAGTCAACATTTCTGCCATTTAACTGAAAAATCATGAATTTTATTATCTCATGCCAGCACTGACATCCTGTTGACATTCAAAGTGATGCTTAGCTTGTCAACAACCTTGTATTGATGTGAAACAGTGTCTGTTAACCCTTTCCTCCATATATTAACCTTTATGTCATGGGCGAACAGTGTTGATCCAGAACAGCTGACACATCTGTGCCCTCTGATCAGGATCTGCACTGTTTGCTTTTTGATTTATTAGGATATCTGACAAATAAGGGAACAGTGCAGATCCTAATCAGATGTCATGATTGTGTCAGCTGATCTGGATTTACACTGGTCGCACATGTGATAAAACACATATATATGGAGTCAAAGGTTAAGTATAAACTTAAGTCATGTGTAACACTGGCACAAACAGAATTCAATTTTGTGCATAATTTAACATGTTAATTATATTCTTTCACATAACCTACTAGTGTTATAGCACTTTTTCTGTAAACCATAACTAACTTATCAATTTTAAACATAAAGAGAGTGGTTATTTATTCTGTGCTCTAATATATGCACCTGTTCAGACACGGAATGATATTTTTTAACGGTAACCCTTTACTCCAGATATACAAGTTTTTACACATGTGTGACAAGTGTAGATCAAGATCAGCTGGCACATCTGTGCTGTCTGATCTAGATCTACACTATTTGTCCATTTAATAAATGTGTATCTGTGGTGTAAAGGGTTAAAATATCAAGAAATCATTACATTATCAAATGTAACATCTTCAACATAACATTAAAAGTAAACAACTATGCACCAACAGATCCATAGGAAAAAATGCTGACTTTTTGAACCAGCGAAGCCAAAAAGAGTAATTCATGTAAGTACGGGTCAACTTAAGCCGGCTACAGCCCCTGACTATTTGTCTTATCCAAATCCTTAGTCTCAAATCAGCTCCTTTAGACCAACTGAAAAAGTATAAACTACTGTAACTCCATGTTTATACATGGGGTATCACTTTTTAATCATTAATTGAGTCAATTCCCTTAGGATATAAAAAAGGGTTCCATTTGACCAGGAGATGACCCTTTTGACACTTTAACATTTTTTTCAAAATGTTTTTCAAGCTCTTCAAATTCTGAGTAAGATTTCAGTATTGTCCATACCATGCTATCCAAAATCTTATTCTTTAAGTAAGAAATCAGAACCAATATTTTTTCAACCAATCGTAAGAATCAGAGTTGAGATTAAAAACTCAGAAAAGATTTGTAGTCCGCAGGCACTAGAATCCGATCTACATCTGTTTTGGTGTGTAATCATTAGCATGAGGGTTAAGTGTCGACTTGATAATCATGCCATTTTCCATGCACGTCTGCTGCTGTCCTACTGACGTCGAGTACAGGGGCGATGGCGAGGAATTTCCGGAACTTGACATTGAGATGCCGTCAACTGAGCTCGGTGGCATCAATGCCATCACCTCAGACATCTTTGACTTGAGGTCAACAACCTCTTGATCTTTTTTCTGTATAATTCCTAAAATAAACAAATAGTTTGGTTCAACATCAATCAGATACAATAAAATACAAGTTCTCTGTTGTTTATACCAGGACCCAATGCTTACACCAGGTCCCAATATCACAAAAAATATCGAGCTGCATTTTTAACTAGACTCGAAGTGATAATTTTAAAATTTTGATAAAACACAGATAGCTTGATAGATTTAGGTTTTAACAGTAAGTTTATCTACTATTTTTGTAATAAATGCCATTTTGAAATTTCATTTTTCATATATTCCGATTAACTAGAATGTTGTGTTCCGCGGAACACGTGTCGCCTGCATGGAAAAAGTTGAAATGTGGGCCTATTTTTAATCATAGATAATAAAAATATTTTATTTAAGTTGATTTCAATACTACAACACAGAACACATGTGTCATCTAAATTGCATTTAAAAGGGGAATAACCAAAATAATGGTGAACCTGAGTTATCATCTTCAAAAATTGGTTTGTGCACACAGATGAGTTTTTCAAATTATTAAGTGAATTGAACAAGTACTTCCCATTTTACAGGCAAAACTAAGTTTGATGTGAAAGTTGCATTTGAAAGGGACATAACTCATAAAATATTCAAACATGAGTTATAATTTTTGTAGTTGTCGATGGCACTGTTCATGTTGATGATACAATCCAAGTATTCAATGAATAGGGCAAGTACTTTCAAATTATATGCAACATTAAGTTTCATGTGAAATTTGCATTTGAAAAAAAAGTCAAACAGGAGTTATGATTCTTGTTGTAACCGATGTTGTTGTTGTTCATGAAGATGATATATTCGATGAGTGGATAGGACAAGTACTTTAAAAGTTATAGGCAACATTAAGTTTCATGTTAAAGTTGTATATTAAAGGGACACAACTCATAAAATAGTCCAGCAGGAGTTATCATTCTTAATGACACTTTTCATGAAGATGATTTATTTTGAATATCAAGTTAATTTTCAAAGTTAAAGTCAACATTAAGTTTCATGTTAAAGTTGCATTTGGAAGGGGCATAACTCAAAGTATAATCAAACAGGAGTTATGATTCTTTTTGTTACCAATGTTGTTGATCATGCTGATAATGTATTCCAAGTATGAAGTGAATAGGACAAGTACTTTCAAAGTTAAGGCAACATTAAGTTTCAGGTTAAAGTTGCATTTGAAAGGGGCATAACTCAAAAAAATATTGAAACTGGAGTCATCATTCTTGTTGTCACAGATGGCATTGTTCATGCTGATGATATATTCCAAGTACAAATTGAATAGGACAAGTACAATCAAAGTTATAGGCAACATTAACTTTCCGGTTCAAGTTGCATTTGAAAGGGGCATAACTTAAAAAAATATTGAAACTGGAGTTATCATTCTTGTCATCACAGATGGCATTGTTTATGCTGATGATATATTCCAAGTACAAAGTGAATAGGACAAGTACTTTCAAAGTATAGGCAACATTAAGTTTCAGATTAAAGTTGCATTTTAAAGGAGCATAACTCAAAAAATATTGAAACTGGAGTTATCATTCTTGTTGTCACAGATGGCATTGTTCATGCTGATGATATATTCCATGTATGAAGTGAGTAGGACAAGTACTTTCAAAGTAATAGGCACATTAAGTTTCAGATTAAAGTTGCATTTGAAAGGGGCATAACTCAAAAAATATTGAAATTGGAGTTATCATTCTTGTTGTCACAGATGGCATTGTTCATGCGGATGATATATTCCAAGTATGAAGTGAATAGGACGAGTACTTTAAAAGTTATAGGCAACATTAAGTTTCAGATTAAAGTTGCATTTGAAAGGGGCATAACTAAAAAAATATTGAAACTGGAGTTATCATTCTTGTTGCACAGATGGCATTGTTCATGCTGATGATATATTAGAATTTTTTAATAAAGTTGCCAATTGTTTTATTTAATGCACCTAGAATACCCAACCCCCTCTTCTTCGAAGCGGGGATATAAATATATAGGTTTGAACTCAAACATATATTCAAAAATATCTCTGCAGCACTTACTGTTACTTATTTATTTCCATGACAACAGGAAGCTTTTTTTCAATTTCATAAATCATTTTCATCAGAATCTAACAGTTACCTTGTAATATTTCCATCTGTCGCTTAGCTTCTCCAAGAGCAGAGAAAAGATCAAGTTTCAATCTTGTTTCTGCACTGAGACTGTTTTCTAAATGTGAAGTTTTATCCTGCATTGCTGCCAGGGCCGACATCAACACTTCTGTATCACTCTGCTGATCTTTATATTGACGTAGTGACTGGAAATATAATTAAACATATATCCTTTATATTGACGTAGTGACTGGAAAAATAATCAAACATATCCTTTATATTGACGTAGTGACTGGAAATATAATTAAACATATCCTTTATATTGACGTAGTGACTGGAAATATAATTAAACATATCCTTTATATTGACGTAGTGACTGGAAAATAATCAAACATATCCTTTATATTGACGTAGTGACTGGAAATATAATCAAACATATCCTTTATATTGACGTAGTGACTGGAAATATAATCAAACATATCCTTTATATTGACGTAGTGACTGGAAATATAATCAAACATATCCTTTATATTGACGTAGTGAATGGAAATATAATCAAACATATCCTTTATATTGACGTAATGACTGGAAATATAATTAAACATATCCTTTATGTCTATGAAAAGTACACTTAAATCATGGTATTTGATGCACTGGACTTTTTTCACTGCCTGTGAAACATGTTCATACCGTATCATTTTGGGTAAAATAGCATGAAAAGTGGATAAAAAAACTAAGTTGAAGTTAAAACTTTCGGAAAATGATTTTCTTTTTTTTATAGTAGACGGGAAGGTGTCTGTAAAAGACAAATTTTTAAAGAAATTTTGAGAAAAAAAAGATGTCAAAAAATAGCCCTTTCAAATGGAAGAAAAAAAGCCCTGAATTGAAGGGATAGTTTTAGGGAACATCACACTTGAGCAACTGTGCCCTGTTCAACCAACAGTCCTAATTATTTGTTTTTGTGGGCTTGATATTGCATGATATTTCATATAATTCTAATTTCATGGGTTAACAGATTGATTAAAATGTTCTAAAATCATATTTGAGATGTATATATTGTTAGGGGCAAAAGTGGATAGATTCGCAGCAGCTGTGTTTTTCCAGCATTCCTATGTTTCCAAACTGTTTTTGACTGAAATTTCCTGGATGAGTTTCAACCTTAATTGAACTACATTGTACATAATTCTCACCTGAACTTCTTTTTCTAACTGCCTAACTTTATCTTCTTTGTTCTGTAGATCCCACTTGAGTTGTTGTATATCATTTTCTGTATCGCGCCTCCGTGATAGACACAGGTCTGTACAACAATCACCCCTGCAGACAAACAATGAACAAACAATTAGAACATTATTCCTTTCCTTGATATATACACATTTTTACGCATGTGCGACCAGTGTAGATCCAGATCAGCCGGCACGGATGTGCCGGCTGATCTGGATCTAAACTGTTCGCCCTAGCAATAAAAATGTATTTATACAGGAAAGGGTTTAAACAGTGTGCAGTTTGTAGGTTTATATCATTTGAGTTCCATGCGTAAACAACATCATGCAAGATCAAAGGTCAAGCCTGATGTGGTTTATATCCACAACTAGAAATAATATGAACCTACAGACTGCATATTTCATTATGTTCATTTTATTAGATACCCTTCTCACTCAAAACAAAAAAGGTAATATAACGAAATGATACATTTATGCAAGTGTATTGGTATAGATGTAGAATAGCAACAGAGAATCATGATCAGAATACACAAAGAACTGTAGCTGTCGTATAAAATACAGTCAACTGTAGTATTACTGAATCAGAAAATCACATTGTATAATATGGATTTACTATTAATCTGACACATTATTATTCTTGCAGATAAAGTCTGTAAAATGCTAAAATCATTCATGTGTATGTGAATGTGCCATATACCATACGGTAAAGGGTAAGAAGCATATTTTAGAATAACTTGCTTACAAACAAATATTCTGTTGTGTTACACATGATGGTCACTGTGGCCATGGGAAAAGAAAAGTAAAAGGTAGAATACAATGTCATGTTTATGCAGACATGTGCAGTGTACAAGGATTTGCTATCACTGAATCAAGATAACAAACAAATTGTTGTTTATTCAACATCATATATGCAATTTCTATATGAATAAATGAGGGGCTACAAATAAATTGGAAGTATCAACATGCTATATAAGAGTACTCTCCCATTACCTGGCAGTAACCAAGGCAACAGCCCTAGCTGCGGCAGCATCTTCCGCCTTTTTAGCTTTTCTTTCCACATTGAGTTGCTGTTCTAATGCACTTCTAGCTTTCTTTTCATCCTGTAACCTGCGTTCAGCCAATGCAAGAGCCTCTTTGTCTTTCTGTCGACTAGTTACCAAATTATGAAGTCTGAAAAATGACATTACATAACAAATGTTATGATATTCTAATGCTTACAGCAATCCTTTTTCATGACCTATAAAATGAAGTCAATATACATTTTACACTTGAAATTAAAATTAAATGTAGATAAAGCATTTGAAAAGTAGTAGAGATCATTAAATACAAAACATGGGTTATAAAAACATGATTATAATGCAATAAATTTTCTGAAGGGGTCAAATGACAACAGGTTTTCAAAAGCTATAGGAAACCCTGTACATACCACAGGTAAGCAAAAACACTACTGACTTACTTGTTCTGTAAATTTTCATTATCCTGCTGCAGCTGGTACAACTCGGACCGTGTGTTTTTATCACCTAATATAAAACTGTTTATCTGAGATTTTAGTTCTTGTTCTGTGTTCCGACTGACTTGTAAATCTGTCTTCAAACGTTTACAATCATTTTCCAACCTGAAAAAGTGAAGATGAATGTAATTAAAGGTAAGTAGTGAGTAAATAATTATCTATGACCTTCTGGTAATCATATATCTTAAACGTGCCTTGCCACTGTCACATATCAGGACAAAAATATTGATTTTTTTTTCAATTTTCAAAATTTAAACTGTTAACATATAAACAAAGTACCTACATATAATGTATATTCTTAAACAGTCAACCTATGAGTAAAACATATATTGAAAACCAAAGTTGTAATAACATTAAAACGCAGTAAAATTCACTCACAACAGGTTGTAAAATGTAAAATGTACTGAGTGGTTGGAACTTTTGGTAAAATTAGCTTTTAATTAGTCATTTTAAGTATTGCGGTAAAACAATTAATTTAAACCACAGCTGAGCCATTTAAGTATTCCACTCTGAACTGTGGATAGGCAGATACAGATTTGCTTTGATATCAACTCATAGCCGTAATTTACAGAATGAACAGAATTAATATGTACCAACTGAAAAGCTGACCCTGCTCAGAAAGCATATATGCAGGAAAATTTTCTTTGCAGCTATTAATTTAAAGATAAGAAGTACCTCATGGCATTTACCCTTTACTCCATATCAAAAGGGCAAACAGGTACATCCAGATCAGACAGCACATCTGTGAAACCTGATCAGGATCTACATTGCATTTATATTTTATTTAGTTATTTCTGACCACATATTGAACAGTGTAGATCCAGATCTTACTGCACCAATGAGCCGGCTTATCTGGATCTGCATACCCTAAGTAAAGGGTTTACAAATACCTTAACCTGTTCAAAGTTAAAATCAGCCTACCTTTGAATATAAGCAGCTTCATCTTTATTATTGGCAAACGCTGACGATGAAATGTCGGCTTTATTATAATTCTTTCCTTTCTTACTAGAACTGTTTTCCTTCATACTGTTAAGCTTGGAACTCGAAACTTTTCCAATGCCGTTTTGTTTAAAACTTTTACTATGTTGATCACTTGCGAAATGTTCAGCACTTTCGTCAAAACTATTTATATCTGTGGTCTTTTTAGGCAGGCTTTGCTCTATATATTGAATATCATCTTCATTTTCTGTTTCTTTACTGGACTTTTTGCTTTCTTTTTCCTCTTTTGAAGATGATTTGACTGTGGTTGTGGCAGAGGCTGCTGATGACGATGGTGATTTTTCGACTGGCACAGTTCCATTTGAGATTACTTCCTCCTCTGATTTGGCAGGTAAAGCTGAAGAAAAATTAACATGTTAAATTAAGTCTGACTTTCTTTTCTTTTTTGCAATTAATTTTGAAGTTAACTATTGAGGAAATCATATAAACCTGTGCCCGAGATCATAAAACTGAATCTGGAGATCAGTCTCAAATCTCAAGCATCTGATTGGCTCAAATTGTGACTGGTCGCCATTTCAGCCAATCAGATGCTTGAGATTTGAGACTGGTTTCCATGCTCAGTTTTATAACCTTGGGCCCAGTTTTCAGAAATAGCACAGTATTTGTCTCATTAGCAACCAGAATATACCCAGAGAAGCCTGTGCACCTGCAAAGTCCAATCAAGGTCTACTTTGTTTATAATTCAGTATATAACCCTTTCCTTGATATATACGCATTTTTACGCATGTGCGACCAGTGTAGATCCAGATCAGCCAGCACATCCGTGCCGTCTGATCAGGATCTGCACTGGTCGCATTTTGGTCAGAAATAAGCAAATGAATCAAATGCGAACAGTTTAGATCCTGATCAGACGGCACGGATGTGCCGGCTGATCTGGATCTAAACTGTTCGCCCTAGCAATAAAGGTGTAGCTATACAGGAAAGGGTTAAATTCTGCAAATCAATTTACAAACATTAAATGGACTGGTCAAAATTGGTAGAGAAAGCAATTCCATTTCATCAAACAAAAAAATCAAGTACAATATGCCACATACATGTATACACCAAGATTTGTTTTTCTCTGTTTTTACTCAAATAAACCTATGGATCTACAATGTCCATTTTCAAACACAGAAAAAATATTTGGATGTTTAGCTCTGACAGAAAATAAAACATCAGGATATTGTTTTGGCTAATACTTATTGCATGGGCTATGACTTTTATCCCATGTTGTTTGATCTGGATCAACACTGTTCGTTTTTCGATTCATTAGGTTATTTCTGACTAAATAGCAAACAGTATATATCCAAATTAGGTGGAACATTATGTGCCAGCTGATCTTGATCTACACTTGTTGCCCATAATATGAAAGGGGTATCCAATGGAATACATAGCAAAGGGTTACGTTATAGCTATATACTCAATTACCTTTCTGTTTTTCTACATTTTGTAATTCTGGAGGCAGTGCTTGTTGTATGAGTTGAAAATAAAATTCATTGTCTTTTTGTACATCTTTCTGTTTTCGCTGAAAATAACAAGGAAAACATAATACCTTCTTTTCGTGAAAAAAAAACCCACCAGAATTTGGTGTTCTGATAAACACTTGACACCTAAGGCTGCATTTGAAATATGCATAACTTAAAAAAATAGGAGTTCTCAAACTTGTTAATTATGGAAAAAATAGTGTAACAGGAGTTATCATCATTGCTAATAGGTAACATTAGGTTTGATGTTTAAGTTGCATTTGAAAGGGGCATAACTCATAAAATAGTGAATGGGAGTTATCAATATTGTGAATAGAACAAGTACTTTCAAAATTAAAGGCAACATTGGAAGCCGCGGCAATAGGATCATAGGATCCCTTTTTGTCTATTGCAGGCAAAGGGGCAGCAACTTAGAGAGATCAACCTTTAAAAGATCCCAATCAACTCATTGAGCTTAATTTCTTTAACACTTCTGTTACTGTGCGTAAACTACTGCAAAAGTCACCAGTAGCTGTGACCAAGAGGTCAGCTGCAAACAGTTCAGCAATGCAATCTAATCAAGGAGCTTAGAGCTTATTTAGTGCAGCTCAAACATAAAAGGTACTTACCAATCTAAGTTTATAAGAAACGTAAGTCTTGAAACCAAATCCTAATGTGACTACAGGGTAACCAATACTGAAAAGTAAATCAAACAGCTATATACAGTCAAACCTGTGCTAAAGACCACCTGTAAACAAAGACCTCCTGTGAACAAAGACCACACATTATTTGTCCCACTGACTGATATAAAGAAGAAATTAACCAGTGAACTAAGACCACCTGCTTTAAAGACCACTTTTGGGATGTCCCCTGAGTGGTCTTTGTAGACAGGTTTGACTGTACCAGTTAATCCCAATCAGGGTGTCTAAAATTTCAAAAATCCCACCAAGACGGCTCCAATTAAGACTACATGTATACACCCTTGACTTTATGGAGGATCAGTCTTTTTTTTTCTATTTTTCATGGCCCAAGTTCTTTTCACATATTTCAACATTTCAATTGGACATTTTTACTGAATTTCAAACAATGTCTGACCTGCTGAACATTTAAGAATCCCTGGGCTGAAGGTTATAAAGCTGAGATTGGAAACCAGCCACAAATCTCAAGCATCTGATTGGCTGAAATGGCAACTGGTCGCCATTTCAGCCAATCAGATGCTTGAGATTTGAGACTGGTTTCCATGCTCAGTTTTATAACCTTGGGCACTGGTTCAAATCATTACTGACACTGTTATGGTCAAATTCAGTGACAGCCTGGTTTACTTTTGACCCAGGAGATGACCCTTTGACTCTTTAAATTTCCAAAAGCCTCATTAAGACCATTATGATTATAGCTCATTTGTCTTCCTTAAATAAGGTGGTCTTTTGACTATTTAATGGCTGAATGCTAATAAATCTGATCAAATGACCCTTGACATTCAGCAGATAGTGGAACCTCTGTGAATGTCCATTTCCATTTTAAAGACTTTTAGAGCCAACAGTTGGTCATTCAATATTTTCAAGATTTGATGCACAAAAACTGTTGAAATTACTCAAACACAAAAGAAAATTTTTGTTCAAACTGTATTTATTCAAACAGATGCATGTTTAATGAGAGAAAAAAATATAACGAATACATGTTATGCAATAGATTAAAGAACAAGCAAAAACACTTACATAAAATCTTCCCCATGGGATTAATAAATACAAACCATTAGTTGTGCATGTATTTGTCATTTACTAAGAAGAATATGATTTATACAGGTTAGTATTAGAGAAACAAATATTCACAGTAATAAATGGTATTAAGCCCTGCATAAAAAACCTTAAACAACCAAACTGACTTACCAATGAGCTGCAAATGGTCTACATAGATCAAGATTAAATGGCAAGTTTTTCAATTCTCTAAGTCGAACAGAGGCTTCTATATAAACAAACAGCAACCAGAGGGACACTGTCGGGAGACAAATTCCCCGCTCTGAAATATTAAATAGGATAATGGGTTATTATTTAACCATTGGGACACTGTCGGGAGACAAATTCCCCGCTCTGAAATATAAAATAGAATAATGGGTTATAACATGTTTTTAACCATTGGGACACTGTCGGGAGACAAATTCCCCGCTCTGAAATATAAAATAGGATAATGGGTTATTATTTAACCATTGGGACACTGTCGAAGACAAATTCCCTGCTCTGAAATATAAAATAGGATAATGGGTTATTATTTAACCATTGGGACACTGTCGGGAGACAAATTCCCCGCTCTGAAATATAAAATAGGATAATGGGTTATTACATGTATTTAACCATTGGGACACTGTCGAAGACAAATTCCCCGCTCTGAAATATACAACAGGATAATAGATTATTATTTAACCATTGGGACACTGTCGAAAACAAATTCCCCGCTCTGAAATATACAATAGGATAATGGGTTATTATTTAACCATTGGGACAATGTTGGAAGAGAAAATATATGCACTAAAATATACAATGTTCAGGATAGTGTTATTAACCATTTCTTCCATATATACACATTTTTACGCTTGCGCGACCAGTGTAGATCCAGATCAGCTTGCACATCTGTGCTGTTTGATCAGGATCTGCACTGGTCGCATTTCGGTCAGAAATAACCTAAGGAATCAGAAAGCGAACAGTTTAGATCCTGATAAGATCGATTTAGATCCTGGATCTAAACTGTTTGCCCATGCAACATAGGTGTAAGGAGGAAAGGGTTAATTAACCCAGTCCTCTATGGATACAGCTCAAAGAGCCTCAGTCCCCACAAAAACAGTTCAACCAGGGTGACAGATCTTTCCATCTTCAGTTCTTCACCTCACACTCCTGCAAGATACTTATATTTTTATAATCTTGATGAGAATTAATAACTGGAAATATATTTTATTCCACAAATATCTGCTATAATGCATACATTGTTGTTTTATAACAAGAGTATCATGTGACTGTCTACTTATCAATAATCTGATACAGGTTATAAATAGTTCACACAAAACATTGGCCACCTTCTAAACATAGCTAATTTGAGGAATAAACCTTAAAATGATACTGCAAGCTCTGTTACTACAGAAATGTATATCGACAGGTGTCCATATACCTTATTAATCACATTATATGCAACACGATTCCTGCTGTGAACTTTGTATAGCGTTTTTGCAATCAGGGGAATTGGCCGAGTAATTATTGGAAAAATGTGACAAACAAACATGACCTGTCACCAACATGTGTAAACGATCACAACCAATAGATCAGAACATGTGCCTTTGTAACTGATAACAAGAGTGCAGAAATTACCATACAGGAACATCTATGCCCAAGATCATAAAACTAAATCTGGAGATCAGTCTCAAATCTCAAGCATCTGATTGGCTGAAATGGCAACTGGTCGCCATTTCAGCCAATCAGATGCTTGAGATTTGAGACTGATCCCAAAACTTAGTTTTATGATCTTGGGCCCTTGACTCTTGTCCATATTTTATTTTATCTTAGTTTTAACTCCTATGAAACTGTTTTATTGTCCTGGCCAACAGTGTTGATCCAGATCAGCTGGCACAGATGTGCCATCTGCTCAGGATCTACACTGATGCATGTAGCTTTAAGAGTCATTAGGTTGTGACCAACAGGGGCGTAGCCAGCTTTTTTCAAATTGTAGGCACATACAAAGGGTTCCTAGTGGCGGTTGCCTCTTGTTAAGGGGGTCTGGGGTGTAAAGCCCACCAAGAAGCAGTAAACAAGTGGAGATTAAATATAGCAAAATGCAAATAAAGCGTGACAACACAGAGAATTGGAATGTATGTCTGCATTTACATCTGGCAAAGAAAGTATTCAAATCATTTTTCCCAAAAGGCAAATCAAAGCCAAATATATTTGATTCGACAACAAACAGCCTGAACCCACTACCATACCACCCCGTTCTGTTTTTATTATATTTTGGGGACCTTTGAAAATGTCATTTTCTTGTTCAACTTGTAGGCCCTTGCCTACATGGCCTTATAGTAGCTACGCCACTGACCAAGGAGCAATGTACTTCCAGGACCTGTGATTATAAAACTTTTTAATGCTCAACTCAATTCTGTGCTCAAACCTATATGACTAGAACATAAAGAACAATCATAAAAAAGAAATAATTGTATAGATCTGTATGTTCTACAGTTGTTAAAGAGACAAACTTTGTTGTATTTTCAGTTTAAAATGTTTCATATTAGATAATAACAGAACAGCTAATCTAATTTTCATGCTCAAATTGAGTTGAGCATGAAAAAAGTTTTATAACCACGGGGCCAGATCAGATGGCACAGATGTGGGCCTTTACACATATTACCTTTTACCTACTTAATTAATGTGGTGGACTGACATTTCTGTCAATAATCTCAAATCTGTCAGTCAATGGCACAGTTTACAGAAATTTAATATAAACTTTATGAACAGCTTGGACCCTGTATATAATGCATGGATGCATAGGCTTATCTGGACCTACAAATGCTGTGATTAAAAGGGTTGTTTTATTATTCTAACACTAGTAGTGGTTTAAGCAAATGAAACTGTGTACCATTTAAAACTCCATGTATGTCAAATTAATGAACTGGTTTAACTTGGGGTCCCTTATGATTAGAATAATTAATAATTCAAACTGAATTGGAACAAGTTCTTAATGTAACTGAGTGATGATTAATAATTAAAACTGCCACATTGCAAGCTTGGTTACAGTCCAGAATGATGCCTTATATGTATGTGATAATAAAGTGAAATACATGATGGAAAAGCTTCTGCACCAATAAACTGGTGTATTCATTTGTGTGCTAAGCTCACCAGTTGTTATCATTGCAACAATGTGACTACGTTATTTGCTTTTCAATTGAATTCAATTAACCCTTTATTCAATATATACACTGGTGACCAGCGTAAATCCAGACCATTTAGCAAATCCATGCCATCTGATCTGGATCTATACAGTTTGCTTCTAGATCAGAAATAACCTAATGCATCTAAGAGCAAACTGGTTCTAAACTGGTTGTACATGGGATATCAGCCATATCCATGGAGAAAAGCATTTATCAATTTTCTGTAAAACAGCTCTATAAACAACACTGAACAAAGTATAGTCTAGTTCATTACATATATTTAGCAGGAAAAGGGTTTAAAGGGTTTTACATTTTATATCAGGCATTGGCTTGGGTTGTTAAGAATATAGTGAAGTTTTTTTTTCTAATTTTAGTAATTAGTATACAGGGGTTTTGTTTTTCTGTATAAAATGTGTAAGGGAACCATCTCCCTTGGCTCAGCAAAGGGTGTTTTGGCTGAACATTTTGAAGACAATTTCTCCCAAGTCTCCCTCTTGGGGGGTGGGGCATTCCTGTGAAAATTTTTACTGTGCAAAAAGGTGCATGTTGTGGTCTTCAAAAGAGTCATTTCCATTCAAATAAATGTTGTTTCAAATTTATCCATTTTTGTATTTCAACAATATAAAAAATGAATGAATTGTCCAGTAAAATAAAAAAATATATACTATTGCAAACTGGAGTTTATGAAAGGTGGAAGCACAAGAAAACTGACCACATGTATAACTGGTTATTATTACACTTTACATAAATTACAAACAGAAATTATTGAAACAATATTTTCACTTACCAGTATGCCAAACGTACTGCACCCAGACATAAGTACTGGCAGCAAAAAATAGCCACTGGACAGGTATAAAAAGGTAGCACACTACATCAGAGGTTATGGCGATGCTTACAAAAAATACGGAAAATGCCTGAAATAACAAAACAAAAATTTATTATTTCTTTTTGGGTGTGATGTGTAAATCTATGTGAAGAATCTAAGCAGTGTAGATCTTCATTGAAATTCATAATAAAATGAAATTCCATACATACAATTCATATTTACACCATCAAACCAAGGTCACTTTAGTGTTTAAATTTTTTTCTCACATCAAGAACAACACTGAAAGAAGAACTCATAAAAGTAAAGGGTCTGATCCAGTGGTATCAAATGCAAGTCACAGCCATGGCAAGATTCTAAAGTCAAGGGACTATGGATTGCAATAGTTGGGTACTGGTGTTATCATGTATCAGTATGGTTTGTGTACTTCTTGTAACTTGGGGGATGTCAGTCTCTTATGAAGACATTCTGTGTAAATACTGGGCCAAGCTAATAAAGCTGAGATTCGACAAATTATGAAACTCTAGCTTGTGATGGTCATGTTGGAGACTGAGCTTCCTTTCAACCAATCAATTGAGATTGGAGATTAGTTTCCAATTTCGGTCTTGAGATCTTGTGGCCTGATACATGTACATGAATGTTAGCAAATTTAGTGCTCAAAACTCACTGTTGTCTACCTTAACTTTTTCCATATACATGTACACACATTTATGGCACAGGAGAATAGTGTAGATCAGGGATTCTAAAATTTCAAATTCCCAATCGGACATTCGCGCCAAAATTGACTATACCCCGACTTCCGGTTCGCATGAACAGCGACTTCCGGTCCGCACGAACTGCCACTTCCGGTCCCCGTGTTCAGTGCATTTAACTCTCCCGACCCCCAGTTCACTCCTCCCTTACAGCATTAATTCTCGTCGGTGATAGCCTACAACCTACCAACAGATTAATTCTTTGATCGATTTATTAGAGCGGAACGCGACGTTTGAAGATTACGGCGTCTTTGTTCTAATACACCAGCATCCCATGCATTGAATATGTGTCGTAATAGTTCAAAAACGTAATCTACAGCAGTGTTCATAGTGATTGTGAAGTGGATTTTTAGTTCATTGAACATGTATTAACTCTCGAAATTACGGGAGGCAAGTATTCGCTTTACGTAAATATACGTTGATTATGTCATGAATTAGTAATTCTTGTATCTACAAGAACTTACACCAGTCTGTGTATGCAACATTTATTTCCGAGTCGGGAATAAATGTTGCGCATGTAGATTTTTGTAAATTTAAAATTCATTTGAATCGTTATGGCCCTTAGTAAGCAAGCCGGTTACTCAATTAATTTTCACATTAAGTATCTATTCATTTGAGCCTTTCAACTTTGCTGTGAATGGCAATCAATTTAACTAAAATCCGCATTGTAGAAGTTTTCTTTAATTTGCGAAACATCATTTTTAAACGTACTTTATTTTATTCGATCGGCGGTCATTCAGAATTACGCACATAGGACTTCTTTCAATAAAATTCTAACTGTTTTTTTTTTGTATACGTTAATTAATTATATCACGGGTATTGCCACTTTTAATTCTGACATCAAAGAGCCTGTCTAGCGCAGTTCATTTGCAAATTGAACAAGCCCGCCCGTTGTTAAAATGAGACCGACCACATCCCGTTTCATCTATGCCGCAGGCTATTCACGGGACGTGTAGTCGTGGTAGTCATGGTAGCAGAGTTGTAAATTTGATAATTGACAGATTAATAGCTGATTAAGCTGTGAAAAATGTACATATTGGTATTTTTTGTAACAATTTATGGGCCACTATTCATGACCATGTAAAAAATGTACATTTTGGTAATTTTTGTAACAATTTATGGGCCACTATTCATGACCGATTTTTTTTACCAATTTTGAAATTTCAATCGGACATTCTTCCCGAAAATCGGTCAATGACCGGCCTGCCGACGATTTTAGAATCCCTGGTGTAGATCCAGATCAGCCGACACATCCATGCCATATGATCAGGATTGACAATGTTTACTAAGATTCATTAGGTTATTTCTGACCAAAAAATAAACAGTGCAGATCACAATCAGATGACACCCATGTGCTAGTTGATCTGGATCGACACTGGTCACACACTCATTAAAACATGTACGTATGGAAAGTGATAACCAGAAAAATCTTACAAAATACATTACTCTGTACAGACAAGCTTGCAACACATGCTGTTTGAATGTTTCATCATTGCTATGAGTCAACTGTACCACTTTAGACATTTTGGACAGCTGTTAAATCAATAGCTACAATTCATCATCTTAGTGCAAAAACGATACAAGAACCATTGAAACATGAAAAGAGATTAAGCATTATAGCACCTGGGCGGCAAACTGATGTTCGTAATATTAAAATAATGGGAAATACAATCCACTTCCCCGGAATCTGACATTTTATTAGCATTTTAACAGAGATTATATAAAACTGATCATGAAAAATCAATGACCTACAAATAGTTGAAGTGGATTAAATGACAAAAATAACAGAATAAGCAATATGTTGCTAACAGGGGTAATTTTATGTCACTTTACCAAATGATGTGATTTTTTCAGTACCAGGAATTTTAATTGCTTCAATTATTTTTGTTGGGGTTGCAACAACAATATCAACAGAGAATGTTTTGCTTCAATTTTGGAAATCAAGATTCTGTATTATATGAAGTTGAAATGGGAACATACATAAAGCCCATAAACTGATATATGAAAAAACTTAAATTACTACGGACTTATTTTTCTATTTTAATAGGGGCCATTTACCGGCCAGTTTTCTCCCGAAACACTTTACCTCATTTTTTTGCTCCCTTTTCACCCTTTCCTCCATACATACACCTTTATTGTGTGGGCGAACAGTTTAAATCCAGATCAGCTGGCACATCAGTGCCATCTGATAAGGATCTAAACTGTTTGCTATTTTATTCATTAGGTTATTTCTCACCAAAATGTGACCAGAGCAGATCCTGATCAGATGGCACAGATATGAAGGCTGATCTGGATCTACACTGGTCGCACATGCGTAAAAATGTGTATTAATGGAGGAAAGGCTTAAAATGTTTTCCCCCGAACTCTTTACCTCATTTTTTTGCTCCCTTTTAATCATTTACACCATGGATATTATGCCTAAGTGAACAGTGTTGTCTGGTCAGGACCTAAACTGTTCCCTTTTCAATTCATCAGGTTATTTCTGACTTGGGTTTCTAGGTTATAAATTACACAATTAACACTAACAGAACATACCAGGCCTTGAAACTTAAAGGAATCATACACGCTCCTCACGAGAAGCCAGAACGGCCAGAGGTACTCGAACCGGAACTCAAGGATGAAATCCGCCATCAGAACAAGGGCCCAAACCATCAGGAACTTCATGTACAAAAATGTACTGAAACACAAAACAAATTTCTTTGTAAACATAAATTATGTTATTGACATGAAGAGCATTGGCTGTCGGAAGTTATGGGACTCTAATAAGGCATTTATATAAATCTAATTTTAGTTTACAACTGTCTAAACAAAACTAATTTTCTTTAGTTTTCTCAGAGGTTTTGCTAGCTACTTAATCTCAAAGGTCTTTTTGGTAACTCTTTTGGCTATTAGTGGATTCTGGCGAGTAATAGCCAAAATACCCCTAAATTCAGGGTTCTCAATAAGTTTCAGCCCAGCAGGCCCAATTAACAATGTAGCAGGCCTGCTAGGGTGGTCCGGGGGCATGCCCCCCAGGAAAATTTTGAAACTTATTGCTTCATTTCCTGCATTTTAGGCTAAATCTATACTACTTAACAGCACTATTTGGAAGCCATTGTATGGCATATTTTAATGCAAAAATGTGTTTGAAGCATCTTTATTACATGACAGTATGATGCTACCGTGCAATATGGACACTATAAGCACATTTTTGCACCAAACATTTATAAAATGGATACTCATTATCATGAAAATGACTAAGCCTTAATCAATAATTCTAATTTTGAAATTTTGCAATGCAATTCCAGATCTCGATTTGTTGATATTATTTTAAATTTCTTTCTCTTTTATTTAATTCAGTAATTACCATACGAAAAAAGTCTTTCTTTTTTTTCATCAAATTATTCATACAAAACAAGGAACTTAGATAATAACTACGAAAGGAAAGGCCACAAACGCGACCTGAAACGAAAGCGGCTTGTTCAAAATTTAAGAATTGCACAGCAATCGATTTTTTTACTGGAATATGTTTAAGACTCAAAACTCTTAGCATGCAAACAAGAACATGCAACAGGGGACCGAACAAACAAAGCATCAAAGCTGAAATTCATTACTGGACGTGCAATATTTAAACAAATTTGACCGGCATTCCAATTTTCTCTTTCATTTTGACAGATCACGTTTTCAAAACATAGTGGACTGTGTTCGCTTTTCGCTTCACAGAGCAATTAAACTATCACAAATTATTGGAAAAATTTTACCAGTCTACATTGTGATAACACTTTTATCCAAAGCATTCCGAAACATCATTAAAAAGCGCACAGGGGAGAAAGTGCCGAAAAGGATCAACATTAGCGAAAACAAACGCATGGAAAATTTTCGATTTTTGAACCGACGGGAATTTTAACCGGCCGAAACATGATTTTAAACGGCCATTTTGGCCGGCAGCCGGCTCTTATTGAAACCCTGAAATTAAGAAAGAAAAATGACTCTTCAGCTAATGGGTCAAAATGAGGGTTATTTAAAATTTCAAGAGTAAAAGGGTCATTTTTCTGGTCAAATGGAACCCCTGTTTTGAACAAAGTATTGTTCAAAAATTTTATGGCCAAAAATAAGTGTTCCATAATATGTTAATGGTAATTAAGTGATATATCTGCAGCAAAGCCATCTTTTGAATTGAATCCCTTAATTTTTATAACACAAGAAACACCTCATTGCGACGAAACCAGCTTTTCATGCAAAATTTTACCATTGAGAATTAAGCATGACCTTGACTTTGACCTACAGTACAGGCATGGGTATTGGATTTTATAATGCCTTGTCTTGCTGAACATTTGTCAAAAATTTTGTGCAACGTTATTTTGAAATCCCCCTGTATATGGCCAAGTTATAGCCTGGACACGGACTGTTGACACCCTCCTGCCCAGCTATATACTCTAATCTCATAACCAAGGGGTTGGTAAGCAAGTCACTTTGATTTCTCACTTCCCTGAACAGTCACTTCATTTCTGGTAAATCTGGATTTTTAATCCCTAATTTTATGAACACAATGCAGGGGTTCCACTAGCTGCTGAATCTCAAGGGTTGTTGTGTCCATTTTCAAGGGATTCACTCAATTTTAAGCCTAAAATACCCCTAATTAAAGGAAAAAAATGACCTTTCAGCTGAAATCCTGGGGGTCAAAATAAAGCATTTTGGAAACTACATGGGTCAAATGGTCCTCCCCAGTCAAATGGAACCCCTGACAATGTCATCTTGTCTTGGGGTCAGTTTAGCATTATGCTTAAACAATAGCTTGAGTTCCATATTACCCAGGAGATTACCCTTTGACTCATGAAATGTCCAATAAGCCACAAGTTGACTGCTATGATTTAAGCTGAAATGTCATTTTTCCTTAAATTAAGGATATTTCTGCTATTAATTGGAAGAATCACATAAATATTATCAAAATGACCCTTGAGATTCAGCAGCTAGTGTAACTCCTGAATTGTGTGCATTTGGTAAACAGGTACTAAACTTCATTTATCTCCACTACACATGAACATTCTGGAGGCTAATTATAATTTTAAGTGATAATTTTTTCCCTATCTTAATTTTAACAAAACATGGAATGGAAGTAATGATCTAACAAAAAGTTAAAACTAGAACTCAGAGAGTCGGATGTGCCGTCTGAAGAAATTTTTGTTAGTCTTTTTAATTGTCTCATTGCAAGAAACATGCACAACAAGTTATGCCCTTGGCAAAAAATGCACTACAAATCAATTAAAGCGGAATAACTAACAAACAGAAGAAGATAGAGTTATGGTTCTTGTGCACTGCACTTTGAGTCACTGCCAGAAACATGCATACCAAGTTTGGAGTCATTTGAACCTATGGTGACAAAGTTAAACTCTGGACAAGAAATGCTCTATAAAAATCAATCAACAGGGAATAATTAAAAAATGGAACAAGGTAGAGTTATGGTTCTTGTGCACAAGGTAGAGTTATGGTTCTTGTGCACTGCTCTTTGAGTCATTGCCAGAAACATTAATACCAAGTTTCAAGTCATTTGAACCTATGGTAACAAAGTTACACTCCGGACAAGAAATGCTCTATAAAAATTAAAGGGGAATAATTAAAAAATGGAACAAGGTATAGTTATGGTCCTTGTGCACTGCACTTCGAGTCATTGCCAGAAACATGTATACAATGTTTGGAGTCATTTGGACCGACGGTGACAAAGTTAGGCTCCGGACAAGGAAACTGGACACCGCGGACACCACCGCCGACAAAGTAATCCCTTTATGTGGCCTAGTCAGGCGTCACAAAAACAACAGAGTGCTTGTTCCAACCTGATGTGGCCTTAAATCTAGATCAATGCTCATAGTAAAAATTGGATGAATTGGTCAAAGGGAGATCCTTTCTTTCTTTATACTAAAGCTGTTTGATCAGCTGATCTGACAATTCATCATTTAGCACACTTGTTTTATTTCACATGGAAGTAGTCTGTTGGTTACCCAGTATTGACATTTTCATGGCACAGATTTTTTTATACATACACTCACCCTTGTTCTGGATTGTCAGTGCAAACTACCCATAAAAGTATAAACAAATTCTCCGTGGAAAATTATGTGTTATTTCTTATCCTAGTAATACTGTGAGTCACATTATTTTGTAAAAGTTGTACAGATATTTATGCATTCTTTCTATGGCTTGGTGTCAGGTTGGTGTTGGTGAAGACTGCATTTAATGATAAAGATCTATTTTTATTCATCAAATGACTTACATATTAGTGAATCATGTTCATTTAATCCTCTATAGTTTGAAACAAGTGAAGAATTTCTTATGGCTACTTATTTAAAGTTATTTGGATTGAGTTTATAAAATTATAATAATTAACAGTTTACTTTCATAAACAGTGATTTGCTATTGATACCATCATGTGTATAAATACATAATTGATTTATGATTCTATCCACAGGCAGGGTTGTCAGTAAGAGCCGAAATCCAACCAAGTTCACCATTTCAATCAAGATTTGCTATGGGTCACATTGCAATGATTACATTATATAGTTTATAAAATTATCATTTAATAAGGACTGTAGTATAAATTGCTTACTGTTACAACTTTTTGAAAATTATAAAGCAAGGACCAGATAGTCTTAAAATGACACTGCAGAGTTAGCAATTTATTTGCATAATTATCTGTTGCTACATGTATAAAATTTGATACAGCTTTTCAGACTGACCCGACGTTTCCAACGTCATAGGTTTATTCAACAGTTTTCCAACACAAGAATCTTATTAAGGGTTTAAAAACCACAACTAAACTATTTTTAGGCCAGAGAATTGGTTGCCAAAGAAACAAAAATTGCACAATTTTTGCCCTAGATTACTCATACTAATCTGGGGATTGACAACTTATTCCTCTAGTAAGCAATGCTTTGACTTGATTTATCTATAAATCTGTCATTTCAGCTTATGTCGAAAGCGAGACAAAGATGATTCTTCAAAAAATAAATTTCTATCGTAGAAAAATGTGCTGCCATATTGGAATTTTTGTCTCACCTTCCATAAAATCCTTCACTTATTTTACTCCTCTTAAGAGGTCTACGTAATTTTGCACAGTCCGTATTACGAGGTCTCTTCATATTCTTGGGAAACAATCTTATATTTCCTTATTTTTCAGATAAATGCTATTATTTTCTGTCGAATATTTTCCGGAAAACCTGGAAGCTTGTAAATTCACACATGCGCACGACGATGTAAATTTGCCGTAAATTGTCGTAGAATTTTATGTCGATATCGGTTACTTCCGTACATTTGCGTAATTTTCCGGCGTTGCTAAGGCATTCTGGGTAAACAAAATATTCTTAATTCTTTATATTTCACAAACAATAAAGATTGATCGAACTTATAATTATTTGGCGACTGTGCTGTTGGTAACCTATTTCTAATATATAAAAAGAGACTCTGTGAATAGAAAATTGTATCTGTTTTTTTATCAGGGCCGCATCGTTTATCAATCTGGGTCGTATAGCCCACAGGTTCTGGACTTCCTAGGCCGTATCGTCTGGGCCGTACCGGCGATGGGCCGTATCGTCCGTCACCGGTCAGGCGAAGTTCAAAGAATTGTGTAGACAGTAGCCGTTTCAAGGCGGCACCCCGCACTTCTTTTCGTGTCTAATTTGAAATTGATAATTTTATAAGCCCTTTCCTTTCTTCTCTGATTTTAGGTTGTGTGGGGATCGATACTGTGTTATTAAGGTGTAGCTATATATTCCTAATATGCAGGTTTCTCTTTTTTATCAAGATAATTGAACTGTTCATTAAAATGCTTTTAAAAATTGATAACATGTAGTTATAAGAATGATCGAGATTTGTGCTGAAAATACGACACATTCAATTTACCCGCTCCCCCTAAATGTACATATCACTAATATCCAGCAGACCGTTTGTTGATATTTAATAAAGACAATAAAAACAACTAATCATTATGAGCGGTTATCATAAATGCTCGTGTCGGCGCTTTCTGCAAATTGTTTTGCCACTGACCGTACTAAGGCGGTAACCCATGGGGTTCTCTTTTTCGCTGATTGTTTGAACTTGATATTCTTTAAAAAAAAAAAACAACAAGAAAACAAAAAACAAACATGCTCTCTTTTCCTCTCTACTCTTTCGCTACGTTTAAAATAAAAACGTTTGCACGGATTTTTATGTATTTTTAAAATTCTAAACATGTAAATTTATTGAACAGAAATTGGACTTTATATTTCGTCAAAGTGGGAATAAGAAAAAAATCACCTCATCAATTTAGTTCTAACAGGGTCTATTTAATCAATACTAATTAAAGAGACCCTGGTTCTAATCTGAAGAAATATTAATTTGTTCATAATTTTCATAGATTATAACTTTTTATCGCACTATGCTAAAGCCCAAAGCCTAGGTCTGGAAGTCAGTAAGTTGTCGATGCGGCAAATTTCCACTGTAATGTATAAGCGGAAATTTATTACTTTTTTAAGAATCTCCAAAAATGGAAGTGATTAAAAATATTTTTTTAATTGTTTGCTTTGTTTTGCAAATGAACACAAACGCATCCAAAATATACAGCTATGCAGTGCGCGGTATTAGAACTGTTAGTCATTCGATTACGTTTGGACTGATTCAGTTAAGTTTAGAAAAATTAAATCTGATGGACATTAAAACTATTTTTACCCATTATTCCTTCGTTCGCTTTTTGAATCATTATAATAAACG
Organism: Corbicula japonica; assembly: GCA_038501625.1. Classification (NCBI taxonomy): domain Eukaryota; kingdom Metazoa; phylum Mollusca; class Bivalvia; order Venerida; family Cyrenidae; genus Corbicula; species Corbicula japonica. The sequence continues at coordinate 2,839,565 of JAZAYU010000058.1, read as the reverse complement.
AACTGTACATCTAGATTGGACTTTTCATGTTTTCCGGCTGACATGTATCTACACTGGTTGTCGAAGTAATAAAAGTAATATCCACGGAGTTGAAAGGTTTAAGGAGTATAGAAACACATTTAATCCTGGACAACTGTTCATTACAATTAACAGCCGGAGACATTAAGGTATTTTATCGGAAATCATTCTTCTCTAGATTTTTAAATTTAATGTAAAGGAAATTGAAAATAAAAGATAAACAGATATATGAAAAATGACAGAATTCAAACAAGAATCAATAAAATAATGTTTCGTGACGTAATAAAGTTAATGATGAATAAGACAGCAAAATAGAAAACAGACTTAAGGCTATTCAACCAAGGTTGTTATCATTTACGTCCTTTGAAGATCGTTGAGCACGATGCGTATGTACTATAGGTCAATACAGTACTTCTAAAATACATTTGTTTAGATATTTCGACCAGTTAATAGATGGGTGGTTTCAATATCCCTACCAATATATAGATTCGGATATATTGTTCAATCACCCTAAGGATACAGTTCCTGTTAAAAAAAATACTTTCCTTTGGCGTAAACGTTGACGATGATAAGCGGGATTTATATTCGCAGATCCCCTGTCTAAATTCTATTTTGTTTGGTTCCGCCTTTTGTTTTCAGGCAAACAATCTTTTATTAGGGGACCATATGCCACTGAAAATGGAATGGTATTAATCTGAAAATACCGCATTGAAGGTTCCATGTTCACAGTCATATGCATACCTTCGTTTGGGATGTATCAAAATTGTACTGTTTATTAGGGTAAATATTAAGTTGCACGCAACCCGGGGCTAGGCGTCGTGGGCAGTAATATGCGTTTCCATTTCTGCCATGGACAGGCTCAATCAAACCGAGTCTGCAATAAATTCATATTTGTCGTGTTCGGTGGGTTTCAAAGTTCTCCTTTCATCTAATTCTATTTATTTTATAAACGTTTTCATTGCTGATCTTTAATGGTTTTACCAATTTTGCCAACCAGTAAAAATAATTAGAGCAAGTATAGAATGCTGCTTTATGTGACACCATACACCAATTAATTCAGTGGCCCTTTAATTATCTGATAAGGAAGTTAACAGGTTACATTAACACCCTCCAATAATTAGCACCCAGCTAAGTTGTTTATTGGAGCAAGACACAAGCAGTAAACAAAGCATGTGGCCATTGAGCGTGGTACAGTAACATAAATAATATTAAGAAATGAAAGACACGCAGTATTGATTTAGTTTTTCGTTTTAAGATTATTTGAAATTCCATCTTTCTTTTGCACCGGGTTTTACAAATAAAATGAATATCAAATAGAACCTAATGTACTGCATCATAAATATACTGCAACCCAAGATACAAATTAGTGCATCCTTAAATCTTATCAGTTAAGCTTTAAAGAATGTCCATGAGTTGGAATGGACCTGGGCTTATATAAATTTAATTTTATTCCCAGAAGTAACTGCTTTTTCGACGTGAAACTTAGCAAAGATATGTAAATTTGATTAAATTCACAGTGTGAAATGAAACACGCACAAAATGGACCATGAGCAAGGTGTTGATTGAGTTTACTCATTCTAAATCTTTATTTAGTATGTTCATTGGAATATAGTTATTACTAAAGGAAATAAAAAAAGGTTCAGTTATTGTAACCAATGATGATGATGGTGATAATGATGATAAAAGCGTTTTCTCCAAACGAAGACGGCGACTATGATGATGATGATAAAAGCACATCGATTTTATAATTTGATTTAGTTTTGAGAGATGATTAATTCATCAAATATTATTTCCGTATGTTGGAAAACAGTCAAAAGATAAGTATACATAACTCATGATATTAAAAAGAAGAAAAATAATGAAAAAATGGGGGATGCTATTTTACCAATCTCAGAATGATAGAGTGGGATATTTTACAAAATGTGGGCGTTTTGACTTGGGGTCTATTTGACTTGGTGGCTTTTTGACTAAGTACCATTGAGAACACGTTCGCATAAAGTTATTGACACTCGAGACGACCACAAACAAAATCCGAACATGGCGATGCACGTCCCGAAAGCTCCGGGCTTTGCCCAAATGTTAAAAGAAGGAGCGAGGGTAATTATTATTCTGACATCGCTTACTTTTAGGATAGCTTAGAGAATCATATTTTCGATGTAATTTTCTTGGGGAACTTCGGAACGAAAGAGATAATGGATTTTCACAAAAGTCCATGTGAGTGTTGAGGCATTCGGAATCCTCGGTCATTTTCATTACACTCCATTGTCTATTCGGGCTAGAATATTCCAGAACAGATTCTTTTTCTTTAAAATCAAATCAGTAATTGTTAATATGAACTATAGGTGCTACCTATTTAACTGGGAAAGCCAAAGAACTGCTAAGATAGCGTTGTCCGACCAGCAGGAACCGTGTATTAATCAGCCTACTTCTCAAAATCAATAATGATTGGAAACAATATGTTTTGCTGAATCACCTAAAAGGTGTTGTAAAACTATATGGGCAACCGTAAATTCACAAAAAATAATGTTTCAAACCTTATTTGCACCTGTTTTGGGTACATCAGATATGACAGCTAACCACAGATAGCTATGAAGTTACAGAGCGTTTCTGTTATGTGCATAGCAGTAAACAAACTGTTAACGAAATTAGGACGTTCCTGAAAACTGGTCGGTTCACATGTGGTTGGGTTGTAGACATAGGAATTGAATAATACCTTTCTTATATTGATATTCGGTTATTGGCCAAAACTACTGGAAAGGTTTTAAATAGTATTCGAACATGGTGGCAGGGGTTCCACTTGGCTCTGAAAGCCAAGGGTCAATGACCCTTGGGCCAAAATTTTCAAGGGTCATTTTCAAATTTTCAGGGGTCATCATCAAATTTTCAAGGGTCGTGTATGCGTTAAGCAATGCTGTGCGAAACCGACGGCTGCAAAGCTTTCCCTATTCATATACTCAAAAACAATACTGTTAAAATCAATTTTACACAATCTTTATTCATAGAATATTTACCAGCCTTCACATATATTGTTGAACAATATGACAAATAACAAAATGAACAATGGACAATAATAAATATAATCACACATTACTGACTGACAACTGACAAGAATCATATCACTCTGTTACAACCAGCAAACAAATGTTCGGGGTATGCTTTAGCAAGCCTGTCAAGAGCACTGTGTTGAAAGTTTGAGTTGCCGCTAGTTGCAAACGCTTTTTCTTTTTACCATTTCTACACAAAGTACAGAACATTGCCATGATTCCATCACTGTTTGGTTCATGCGCGAACCAGTCAAATTATGTTAGCCAATTTGAGTTAAACTTTCTCACAACTTTTTTAGAAGCACTCAAGAAAAATTCGGTCAAATCATCTGTTTTATTTCTTTGTACGCGAGTACCGGGCAAACTCTCGAAATCGAATTTTGCGTCAACATTTGAATCCTCAACGGGTCGCTTTCGACCGCCTGACATAAATTGAAATAAGCTGGTCTGAACCCTTTCTTTGTGAAGTATTAATCGAGATTACCTAGGAATATTAAAATACTTCGACATTCAGTTGCAAAGTGACACAGCGTCTATGAATTTGTACAATTACGATCTCAAAGACAAAAAACCATTTACCGTTCACGCCGTTATCAGAAAACGTTTGATGATTTAACTTGCCGATAATCCTGTCATTACTCGACAAATTTGATTAAACCAATCAACCTTTCATGTTTCTATAATTGTCCCATCATCAGTGATCATAATATACAGGCGCGCGTGAAGTATCGATAATTTGTTTACACATCAATTAACTTTCTAACCACAGGTGTGTTGAAACGTTTCAATAAGCGAGACTGATTATTGGTTAATCGGCGTTTACGATCGGCCAGTTGTGATTGCGTTAGGCGGGATTTCGATGTTATTTTTGATTTGATTGACGCACAGGTCGAACTCACCCCGGGTCATGATGACGCATGCTCCAGATTTACGACGCGTCAATTTGGCGTATTTTATAAATCTCCCGGGTCAAAACCCGAGCTTCCGGGTCAAATGGAACCCCTGATGGTGGCCTCTGAAGCTCCATTGGTAAAGCATGGGCATGGTAAACCAGAGGTTTGAGTTCCAAGTCTTGCTCAATACAGCAATAATTAAAGAATTAAAATTATTATAAGGTAAAGATGATAATTGCATTGTTGTGCAATATATCTACAAATACAATGACGATGCTGTGACAGATTTATGATTTATATCAATATTTTCTTGAGTGCTTTACATGGGATCATCTTGAGATTTTAGCTCTAAAAATTGTTTATATTTTTAATGCCGGTGAAATATTGACTTAACTTGACAGACCTGCCAACTTTTTCAAATCCCAATGAGGGAGATTTTTTCGCGACTTGCGTTTAGCGACATAAAACCAACAAGTTATTGCAACTATTGAATGAAGTTTAGTTGTGTAGTTTTGGAACTATTTAGAATTAGAAATTAATGTTCATATATATATGCAATAAAACAACTGATATTTATTTGTATTAAGATGAATATGCATCTTTTATATATTCATTTAGTTTTTTTAGATATATCTGTTTCAAATTTTTTATGTAAAAGTTATAAAATGTTTTTGTAAAGCAAGGGGTCTGGGGATCCTGATTATGCTGTTACAGTATCATTTGTTTGGAGACTTGAACTGAATATTTAGTGAAATAAATCTATTTCACAAACTGTCCCTGGTGATTTGGACAGGAGAAATGTGTTTCAAAACTAATTATATCCTAGATAAATAAAAATTACAGCTTAAAGTAACTTGTAAAGCATGGTCGCGAAAACTAAAGACTTTTGTATTTCTCTTCCAACTAGTGTTTCATTCTAAACTGAAAACACAAACACAACTTTTAATTAAAGTTAAAATAGACAGATCAACAAATCTTGAAATATTTTACTGTATTATCCTCTTGAAACCATCTTTAAATTCAGAAATGTTATTTTCAAAAGTTAATCACGATCTCGACAACGGCAACAACAACAACAACAATCTGTCAAGAAAAGAAATATAAAATCGAGCAGAAAATTCAAAACTTTAACTATTTTAATTATTTTTTAGCCCAGATCATTTATTAGATTAGTGTGATTTCTCATTCAAAACCAGAATAATCTGCAAAATGCGGTAAAATTTTCAGGCGCCAAAAATCGATCTTTAACTCCTCCCGCCCACTCTTTATTCGTCGATTGAACAATGATTTGTGTTAACAACAGCCTTTCAGTGACAATTTCTTTAGGGGGGAAGTAGCCAGAGGCTAATTTTGAGAAAAGACACGTGTTTACTTGGTTTTTCAATAAACAGTATGACATAATGGGATAATTAAAGCATGTAGCGGATGTATAGTTTTGAGATCAAAGCATAGCGCTCCCGCTGGGGAGAGAATCTTGACTGAATATACTAAGACAACAAAGAAAATAAATGGAAATTTGGCCTTAACCTAAACTTGCATGGGGAAAACCAGATTTCGGGAGATTGTATAATGATTCCGGGAGTTCGGAAATCTAACTTAAATTCGGGAGAATCCCGCAAAATTCGGGAGAGTTGGCAGGTCTGACTTGATGCAGATTTTCAAGTCATAATAATTGCATTCAAAAACGTCACTACTTCAATGTTAATGTCTGTCAGTCAACACCATTAAGATCTTAACACCTCCCTCTGCTGAGAAGAGCCAAATAAACTGGCTCTTGTTGAAAATGAAATTGCGATTCAGTTGATATTCATATCCAAATTAAAACTTTAAGGAAGACCAGTAGGTGCAAAATTTGTGTGAAACAGTTTCAGATTTATATCCAGATCACACTTAATGTTTCTTTGGTGTGAAATTTATAACCCTGGCTAATAACAGCCACTGCGTCATCTTTTGTCACTATATTATAGCTATGTTTGTGACAGTTTGCTACTTGAATTTAATTGTAATTAAATTTAATTCACAATAATTTTGCCTTTTTAAAATTTTAATAAATTGATTACAATTTCAACTGAATATTTGTCAGTTATTAATTATATTCAATTAATTGAAAAATTGTAATTAATTATTGTTAATTACAGTTAGGCCTAAAAAAAAATATGTCTGTTTCCTTTAACCCGACCGACCCTCTGTTTTTACCCCCGACCGATTTTTTTTTACGACTATCCGTCGGTGGTTGAAAATCGTAAAAAAATAGTGGTTCGTGACCTTCGCGGTGTGTATTTTTTATTCAGCACCGCTTTGTTGCTTAGATACGACCATATCCGGTATTGCGTAAGATGGCGGCATCTTTACTCGCCACGAGGCTGGTGTGAGTGAACAAAAACGAACAGAAACGTGTGGTATCAGCAAAGAACTCGCGGACAATTGATGAAATTGATAAAGTGGTTCATTGTGAACCATATTGCCAAACATAAACAGTCACATTCTCGGTAAGTTTTGACGAGTACAAAACCGGAAACGGTGTCACAGTAAGTCCATCATAACATATTTTCGCGATCATAAAAATATCGGCAAGATTGTCAAATTTTAATATCACAAATACTGAAATACTTATTTCTATGCCTCTTCCCAATTTTCCGACAAAAACCCCTTTATTCTACTGCCCCAAAAACTGACTGTATAGTTGTCACTGCATCCCCTACTTAACAGTCCTGAAGCATAAAAAAAAAATAATTAAAAAAAAATAAAAACCCTACCTACCGACCCTCATTTTTATCCCCCGCTGATGAAATCGGGAGGGGGATATTGTTTTGGCGTTGTCCGTCCGTCACGGTGTCACGTCGTCACGCTGTCCGTCCGAATTTCGTTTCCGCGCTATTTCTCCGCAACCACTGGATGGATTTCAACGAAACTTGGTGGCAACCATCAGTACCAAGAGGAGATGCGCATATCGTCGTCTTGTTCCGGTCAGACCATTTAACACAGAGTTATGGCCCTTTGATAACCTATGCATTATGTATATAGAGCAGTATTCGTTTCCGCGCTATTTCTCTGCAACTACTGTATGGATTTCAATGAAACTTGGTGGGAACCATCAGTACCAAGAGGAGATGCGCATATCGTCGTCTTGTTCCGGTCAGACCATTTAACACAGAGTTATGGCCCTTTGATAAACTATGCATTATGTATATAGAGCAGTGTTTGTTTCCGCGCTATTTCTCTGCAACTACCGTATGGATTTCAATGAAACTTGCTGAAAACCATCTTTACCAAGAGGAGATGCGCATATCGTCGTCTTGTTGACATCAGACTATTTAACACAGGGTTATTGCCCTTTGATAACTTATGCATTATGCATATAGTGCAGTATTCATTTCCGTGCCATTTCTCTGCAACTACCAGATGGATTTCAATGAATCTTTCTGAGAACCATCAATACCGAGAGGAGATGCGCATGTTGTCGTCTTGTTCCAGTCAGACTGTTGAACACAGAGTTACGGCCCTTTGATAACTTATGCATTATGCATATAGAGCAGTATTCATTTCCTTGCTATTTCTCTGCAACTACTGAATGTATTTCAATGAAACTTTCTGAAAACCATCAATACCAAGAAGAGATGCGCATGTCATCGTCTTGTTCCAGTCAGACTGTTTAACACAGAGTTATTGCCCTTTGATAACTTATGTTTTATGCATATAGAGTAGTATTCATTTCTGCGCTATTTCTCTGCAACTACTGGATGGATTTCAATAAATCTTTCTGAGAACCATCAATACCAAGAGGAGATGCGCATATCATCGTCTTGTTCTGGTCAGACCATTAAACACAGAGTTACGGCTCTTTGATAACTTATGCATTATGCATATAGAGCAGTATTCATTTCCCAGCTATTTCTCTGCAACTACTGAATGGAATTCAATGAAACTTTCTTGAAACCATCAATACCAAGAAGAGCTGCACATATCATTGTCTTGTTCTGGTCAGACTGTTTATCACAGAGTTATGGCTCTTTGATAACTTATGCATTATGCATATAGAGCAGTATTTGTTTCCGTGCAACTTTTGGATGGATTTCAATGAAACACTTTCTGGAAACCATCTATACCAAGAGGAAATGCGCATATCACCCTCTTGTTCCCGTCAGACTATTTAACACAGGGTTATGGCCCTTTGATAACTAATGCATTATGCATATTATAGAGCAGTATTCATTTCCCCTATTTCTCTGCAACTACTGGATGGATTTCAATTAATCTTTCTGAGAACCATAACAGATGTGTATATTGTTATCTTGTTCCAGTTGGACTGTAACACAGAGTTATTGCCCTTTGATAACTTATGTATGATGCATATAGAGAAGTATTTGTTTCCGCTCTATTTCTTTGCAAGTTCTTGATGGATTGAAATGAAACTTTCTGGGAAACATCAATACTGAGATGAGATGCACATTTTGTCATCTTGTTCCGGTCAGACTATTTAACACAGAGTTATTGCCCTTTGATAACTAATGTATTATGCATATAGAGCAGAATTTGTTTCCACACTATTTCTCTGCAACTACTGGGTGGATTTTAATGAAACTTTCTGGGAACCATCAATACGAAAAGGAGACGCGCATATTGTCATCTTGTTTCAGTCAGATCCTTTAACACAGAGTTACGGCCCTTTGATAAATTATGCATTTTGCATGTAGAGCAGTATTTATTTCCTTGCTATTTCTCGGCAGGAATCTATGGAAACCATCAATACCAAGACAAGATGCCCATATTTTTGTCTTGTTCTGGTCTGACCGTTTAACACAGTTATGGCCCTTTGATAAGTTATGCACTATGCATATAGATTAGTATTCGTTTCCATGCCACTTCTATGCAACTTCTGCATGGATTTATATTAAATAAAGCGCTATATTTTTACTACTGCATTCTTCATTTCAACACTTTGAAGACTTTTAGTCTTATTTTTATATTCTGTTTTTTTTTATATCTGAAGTTTTTTTTCACCTTTTTTGACATCCATGATAAATATCGAAATAAAGCCCTATGTCTTCAGCTGTTATGTTAGTAACAACCAGTATTCGGCGGGGGATATAAATTCAACGAATTTGCTTGTTTTAATGATGTTACAGGAAACAGACATATTTTTTTTTAGGCCTTAATTACATTAAGACTGTATTTTGACCCATGTTTGCATGAGAGTTTTTTATTTATTAAATCTAGGACAGGACTTCTAACATATTGACTGACAGTTTTGTATAAATTATGGGCACTATATATAAAAATAGATAATCATTACATTCCACTAAATGCTGTTGGACTGATGTAGATTTAGAGTGGCATAAAGTGAAAAGTTAGACAAATGGATTTTCAATAATTATATACCATTTTATTATAAAAGATTACATGAGACATTTTAAAAGTTCTGAATCTCCTTAAAA